>OZ007499.1:134128819-134559029 GCA_963931805.1 Microdon myrmicae
TCCTTTTAAGGGCATGCGTTGTAGGTTTCATATGTTTGCGCGCCTGCTTGGTAATTCTGGGAATTAGTCGCAGGCTTGCGCAACCGCATCATGTTTTGCATGGTTGTTCTGCTATATCAGATCGTTGGTTGGTGTTTTCACCAGATCGATGTGCAGATGTCCCATGCTTGCTTATGCCATGTAGTTTCATACCATTGCAACTAGGTTGCGCTTGGTCTTCATGTCATGGTTTCAGATATTTTAAGCATTTCTAATTTTGGGAAGATGTCTGTTATTGCTGATACACTTTGTATCAGCGGACATTGTGGTTATTAGACATGCTAATGCAGGTAAGTACACGGTTTATTGGCGCCGAAGGCTTATAAACAAAGGTTACCTGGTGGTAGGTAGGTAGGTGAGTAGTGGCGTTCGCTAGAGCCGCCACACACTAATCGGTCGATCACCCGAAAAAGAGGAAACAAGCGTACTATCAAACGCAAAACTGAACACTTTGTTATCCGTTGTCTCCAACAAATTATTTATGTGAAGCAAAAACAAGGTTGAAGCCAAAATAGAACCTTGAGGCACCCCGGAATAAACAGGATACAAATCCAGGCACTCGCCGTCCACAACAACCCGGATCTATCGATTTTCGCGAAAGCTCTTCGTCCAGTCGTGAAAGTCCTTACGAACGAAGTTTGCTCAGCGATGCCTCGTAGTAGACGCGGTCAAAAGCCTTGGAGAAATCCAATGGGACCGCCCTTGACTCACCATGCCGCTCAATCGCAGACGTCCATATATCGGTTATAAGGGTCAAAAAGTCTATTTATAGGTATTCCGTCCGGGCTGGTTGCCTTCCTACAGACCAGTCTACGTAGAATGCGTAGAAGAGTACGCGGGCGGAAACTCACAGCCCGCATCGAAGATCGTACTGACGCGATCACAGGCGGCTTCAAAACACCGGCGTCGAGGTTTGAACTCGCGGAAAATAAATTCGCGAATACATCAGCTTTATCTTTTGAATTTGTGACTAACGTCCCGCTGCCCGTCACCAACAGAGGAAAAGGGGAGGAAGCGAAGTTACTGCTGACAGCCTTTGCCATTGACCAGAACGGACCCGAACCAGTTGGGCACTCAAGGAGTTTATTGGTCACTCTATCATTGTAATCCTTGTTCGCGGTATCAATCGCGTAGTTACACGCGTTTCTGGTTCTGACAAAATTCGTTCTGTTAACATCGGTGGGATTGGAGCGACACTGTTTAAAAGCTCCATTTTTTCCATTGTAATCTGCTGGCATTTTTTTATCAAACCAAGGTTTATCAGATGAATTGCGTGTGGTGGAATGCGGAATTTAGTTCTCCATCCCGAGAAGAATAATCTCTGTGACCGATTCGGCGCATGCGTTAACATCGCTGTCTCTCAAGCACACCTCCGACCACTGAAAAGATGCGAAGAAATCTCTCAAATCGTCCCAGTTGACAGCCCCATACCTCCATACATGGCAAAGCTGCTTAGGTTGATTATTCGCTTGAAATGCAAGTGGTCGCGCGACCGTGGCAGTGATCTGATTTTCCTAGTGGTGGAGCAATCTCCACGGTATAAATACTCGAGTCGGATGTCAAAACAGATCCAGGGTGTTCGCATAAGCACCTCGGATATATAGCACTCGCGTAGGTTCCTCCACAAATTGAGTCAAATTGTGGCTAACGGCGAACATGTCCGCCAGCCTCTCAGCCGACCAGCCTCGTCCGTTCTGTTAGAATGCACCAACCGGCCGGAATTGTGTGCATTAAAATCGACAAGGATGACAATTTCAGAAGCCGGGTGGTTGATCTGTATCCAGTCGACGGCACGTGCAAGATGTTCCGAAAATGTCGCCGGTCGATCGTCATTTGGGGAGAGCTAAAGACAACAAAGAAATTTAACAGCATTCCTCAGCACGACCCTCATTGAGGATGAGTGTGCGATAGCTCACGGTAAAAAAGGGCGCGAATGGGCAGAGAACTTGTTGTCGACTGGTGTTATTCAGATCATGGTGACGTTTCGTCTTGTGTAAAAAATGTAAAAAAGAAAAGTAATTAATTTCAAATTAAAAATAATAGAACAAAGAAAATAATTACTAAGAACTAATCAGGCATCTTTTGATGAACCTCTTTTTATGGTGTCAAAATGTTTACAAATTATGCATAAAGACGGTTTACCACCTCAACACCAATTTAAAAAAAAAAGTTCGTCACCGTTTGTTATATCCTTAAATTTAAATGCAGAATCAACACAACCGTGTGTTGTTATTGTTTCCAAATTTTCTAAATATATGATGTTTTTCAAAAGAGATATAATATAATAGTTCCTTGCTCGTGTGAATTTTATATTAGACTGTTCTCTTTCTATCACTTTCGAACCATAAAATGTTTTTATTTATTAAATGTTAGTAAAAAGAGAAATAACAGTGTTTTCAGATATCAACACACGTATAGCAATTTTTAAATCGTTGAAACCAATCGTAAGCTTATGTGTTGAATAAATAATCGTCTAAATTTGTAGTTAATAGGTCTGTAACAAGTTAACACAGTATTATAGAATTATTTATTAATTGTAAGTCCATTTGAACACTCTTAAAAGTTCAGAACATCTTTGTATTAAAATCGTTCCTAATAGTAACGCAGTTCATAAATCGTTTTGGATGGAGTACAAAAACCTAATTTAAAGAATAAGAAAAAAATCGAGTCTATAATCATCAGCAAATAGGGAGAGAGTTTTTTTCCAACTGAGTAAACACACCATCAATCCGAATATCATAATCCTCCTGACATAGTATTATAAACTCAGAATCTCCATCTCAGAACGTATATCCTAATACAGTGAAAGAGGGAAAAATCATGATTTTATCGGATCCAGTAAAAGGGCACGTGTATCTCTAAATGCAGGCTCCTAGCAACTTCGCCGTACCCATAAGATTTGTTAACGAAATCGGAGCTTCGAAAACGTGAGAATTTCTAAATTGTCTTATTTCAGATCAGACGTGCTAAGGATACCAATGTTGCACAGAAGAAACAAAAGAAGAGAAAAAGCTTACATACAACCAGGATACTTGGCTATTTAATGGATGTTTAGTTGATGGTATTGCTATAATCCCGAAATGGATTTACTCAACTACCCGAAAGAAAGAAGGAGAAAGGGAGTGTACGCGTGGGTAGTATGTTAAAATATTATAGGGTTTCTTTATTCCAGCAAAATATAATGGGAACCAATACAATAACAGTGTTTATTTAGGCACCTTATTTGTTTTTACCAAAATCTAATAAAGGATGTTATGAAATCGATGGGTGGGTATGATAAATCTCGATGAAATTTACTCAAATCTGTTTTGATTGGACTGTTCCAAATTTATTGAAGGCCAGTCGATGAAAAGTGGAAACGCCGGGTCATCAGGGAAAGAAATCAATTCTTGTTTTACTTAAATAAGCTGTATAATTCTATAATTCTATTTTCGGAAAATAAATAGTTTTTAAACCACATTTATTTTTCTAATTTTTTTTACACATTATGTATAATATTAGGGGTAAATGTTAAACCCTCTTTTACAATTATAGCCCTTAAATTAACTTACTGGCTCTATGCGAGCTCTCTAAATTACACAGTATAAATTGATTTTTATTTATGCCTTTCGGCGTTGAACATTATATAGGTCGTTTACATCTATATGTATACATTATTATTATAATTTTTTTTTGTATTAAGTAACAAACAAAAACTTCAAAACGAAACAAAAAGGTAAATAAAAATAAACAGCAACAAAATTAGTAATAAACGTAATGTGGGAGGCGGACATGTTAGGGCGCGGGGGGTGGAGGTGGGGGGGGGGGGGGGGGGGCAGAGGAACGAGGGCGTTGCGCTTAAGAGGCATACTATGGTATATCTGAGGAAGTGAAGTCCTCTCCTCGTTGAGAAGCCACCACCATTTGAGAGATGTTCGATCTTTGGCTGATTTATGTCTTTCACTGATCGCCGTGCTAAAACGCAGGCGGTCTAGTGCATTGGAGATA
This sequence comes from Microdon myrmicae, assembly GCA_963931805.1. Lineage (NCBI taxonomy): Eukaryota > Metazoa > Arthropoda > Insecta > Diptera > Syrphidae > Microdon > Microdon myrmicae. The sequence goes on from OZ007499.1 coordinate 134,132,846, forward strand.
TCGCTATCATGGAGAATTCGTTTGTCCCTGGCACCACGGAGAGCGTGGTAAATAATCGGGACTCCATGCACGTCTTGGATAAGGCATTTTTGATCCAAGAAACGGGACGCTTCTGGGGGAATAAACCTGTGGATTTTGTATCACTGGTAACTCTAAATTTCTTCCCTAGGATAACAATGAAACATTACCTCATCGACTTCTTCTTAATATATTCATCGAACGTAAAAAAAAAAACAACTCCGTTGCACAAAAGGAAATCATAAATATGTTCACATCAGCTTTAAAAGCTGGGTACTGAATTTCATATACACTGGATTACAACTAATAACTTAATGTTCTCATTTGATGTAAATGAGGTGCACTGTATTTCACATAAATTGTATGAAAACTAATAACTTAATGTTCTTCAATTTCATATAAAAATGAGGTGCACTGTATTTCACATAAATTGTATGCAATTAATAACTTAATGTTCTTGAATTTCGTATAAAAATGTATTTCACATAAATTGTATGAAAACTAATAACTTAATGTTCTCGAATTTCGTATAAACATGAGGTGCTCGACGGGCCTCTTGCAACTCTCGATCGCGACTAATTTTAACGTGGAGGCCCCGACCTGCCTCTACAGAATCCGTATTTCGATTAACTTCAGCCACCGAAGCGACAGAACACCAAAATTCCATCCATCGCTTCGATGACCATATATGGTAAGGTTCTCTTTAGCATCAGCACGTAGGGCGCGAAACATAAACGATGGTTGCTTCTGTTGCTCATGGTGTGTGTGCGTGTCCACAGTATGCGGACCGTGGTAGTTTGGTAAGTACAACTGAGCGCTATTACTGGCCTGGCAATTAAGCATACATTTTCCCCAAGCGCATAATTTCATGTAGCACAACTATTGCCTAGAAAGCAATTCACCGGTTGTATGTTGCATCACCAACTTCCTGGTAAGAAATTTATACAACGTATAAATTCGAATCACACGACAACCGACACACCTTTCCTTTTGACGACACGGAAGGTTTACTATTACTTTTAATTGTTTCGCGGTGAGATAATCTAGCGCAAGTGCGAAGTTACGGATACCTCCTCGTCGAGTTCTCTAACGGTTCTCACTAGACGGATGCTCGACGTAGACTAATTGTATCTATCCTAAAAATGTCCTATTCGAATTGCTCGACTCGCATCTGCAAAGGAAAATTTTCCCGTCCAATCTGTTAACAGCATAGAATTTCCCTTTGCATCTCAAAAGGAGAATTTCCCATAGGATCTGGAAAGGAGAAATATTACCTTAATAATCATCATTATCACCATTCATTGCTGGTGGTCGGAATCATGTTGGATGCCGCCGCTTATTCTCCGATCTTTCCGTACTTTATTTGCACTACACATCTGGCATGCGGGCAAAGGATCGCATGCACTTCGGATGAGTGCACGGACTATGGGATATGTTTAGGCTAACTAACAATGCTCTTGTGTGTTTACCATGGGTAATAAAAAGGAACCTTGAGATTGGTGTCGTTCCTTTGTTAGGCTTTTCGAATCATAAACATCTAGCGAGTAATCTACGTTAAGATGTTTATAACATCTTAACGTAGATTAATAAAACATTAACAATAAAATAGAAAGTGAAAATAACTCGCAGGGTTTTATTTCTGGCAGTGTCCCCGTGTTCCAGGTTGTTTCTCTTCTCGTGAACAGTGTTCGGCGGAACACTTCGGTGACACTTCGACAACAACATTCTAATCCGCCAAAATTGGTGACCCCGACGTGATCTGTACACACAGCACACACTTTCCCGTAGTAAATAGAACTTCACACACGATCATGACTTCCGCATAGAGCAACAGGCACACTCGCCTGCTCCGACGTTCTCTCGTTCGCACCGAAGCTGATCGTAACGAAGTTACTGAGAAGGGAGTAGTGTAGCGTCTCTAATAGATACACGCACAATACACAAGCAAATAGTGAAGAACACCGAACGAAAATCGAATAAGAAAATATATCAGGACCGTATACCATAGCGATAACATAACAATTCACATCAGTGGAATATCATCATCATCATCATCATTGACACTACAACCGAGATCCGGTCTTCGCCTTATTTAACAAGTATGAGGCTTGTTAACTTTTCCATAATAATTTGTTTTTCTGGGCAAGGTTATTAGCCTTGCGCCAGTCAGTGGAATATAGTTGCGTTTAAAAATCGAATTCAAAATACGGCCAGTAGCCTGATGTGTTACGCTTTGGTTCAATTTTTGGTGTTTCTAAGTGTCATCGCGTCAGTTAGAATCACACGTTCTTCACTATCAATCCCAAACGCTATAAGGTGTTTTTGCATCATAGGCGAGAAGATAGGCAGTGGCGTTCGAAGGAATCGCCACAAACCCATTGTGGAGCGTATTCCCCAGATACATATCGTTGGGATAGAATGCTCCCGAAATATGATTATTGACACTGCACATTGCCCTTTCTGTGTGGCCACGAATAATTTTAATGATGAAATTGTCTATCCTATTTAACCCGGATTTGTTATACAGGATTTTGTTTCGATAGAATTTTTTGTATTGCGACTATGGTGTTCTATAAAGTCCGAGACAGGAACGCAAACGCTGCCGTTCGAACACACGAAGCTTCTCCATATAAAGTGGAGATATATTATACCATACTGGGCAGCCATAAGCCAAAACTGGTCGGATAATTGCCGAGTACGAAATTATTATGACTCTGGGGTCAAGAAGACTACTCCGGATTAGACTGTGGCGGTTCCGCCAAAGCCCACTGGCTACTTACCCGAAGATCCCCCATAACTACAACCCAGCTTTCATAAGTTTCTGCTAATGCAACCTGTAAATGCTTCTCGCAACAAATTTATCAAATGTATTTAGCTAAAAGCTCCTGGAAGAAAATTCTTACCTTCATTCATTTATTCGAGTCCAAAATTCCCTATAAGAATTCTGTTCCAAACATCATAAATCCCAAGCCAATTCGGCACTTTCGGTTGCCAGGCAAATCCCAATCTTACATACGCATTTTCCCTACTCGAATTCCTGAAAACGAAACAATTTGGTTTACATACAATGTGACCATCATAACAGGGATCATAAACTTTGCGTCGCCTATTCCCAGCCTCACCATGTGTATAATAAATTTCTTTACATACACATTGGCTGGCGACCTATAGCCAAGTGACAAAAGAAAATATACGCATCTTGCGTCTTAAGGCATAAATTAAATCCTACAGCATAGGCAAATGCAAATAGGAATGGTATACTTACCCTTGGCAGCGATGCCATGAACACCAATTCCCTGTAATTAAGCTGAAACCAGTTAGCACCATGTGCATGGCGCATTGCGGCTATCATTACAGCCGCAATGCACATTCATAGACAACGATCTATACGATCTCTTTGTCCTACATATTTCTAGATCTGCTTCTCATGACCAAGCGGCACAAACAAACAGAAACCCAATTAGCACCCAATGAGATTAAGCTTGTTTACTTAGCCGAACTCACATCTCATTGATGCACATTATTCCCTTTCTTCGTTTTCAAATTCGTACTCATGGCGCTGTCCCATGAAAGAACCAATGTCACACATACATGTGTACCATTACAGCTCTTCTCTGTGAGATCTAGTTACCTTCCCCGAAAGAGAGACTTTACGTTTCTCTTGGGATGGAAAATGCACCCTTAACTTAAGAGGGCCAGTTTCACGGGTCGAATTTTCTTAGCCAGCGAATTGATATCGCTGAGCCGTTTAACATCACCCGACCGAGCCGGTCGGGACGCCTCCCGCTGTGACGTTATTTGTCACACAAATTTAGGTAGTTAAAATAGGTTACCTGGTTAGTGCAGCGTGGAGTCCGGCTCTTTCTCTGGTTCGTCCTCTGAATCTGCGGCTCCTCCTCTTTGCTCTATCAGGTCTGCCACCGCCTAATGGTGATTTTGTGAAGTAGCCAAAGTGTTCCTGTTTGCCCAATAGCACCACAAACGATGGAATGTTTCCCTCCTGCTTCCGTCTTCGACGGATCAAAACACGGGCGTTTTTATTTCGGGTCTTTTTTCTTCCCAAACTTTATTTTCACAATTTTTAGACTTTTGATTTTACTTTTTCTCCTTTTCAACAAAAACAAAGGCACGGGCTCTTCCCTTTTTCTCCTCCTTTCCAGAAAATAATTTTGCTTAAAATTCGACTGCCAAAATTTCTCTTTTTTTTTTGTTCTTCCTTTGTTTGTTCACCACAACGTATTTTTTTATCTTCCGTTTTTTAACCGTCACCAACGGAACCATACATAAACCGAACCTTTTACCTCCTGTCTCTCTCTCACTTCGCTCCCCACTCACGTCCACTTCGAAAAACAAATTCGAACTCGAAGAACTGCACGATCCACACCCGAATCAGGGTGGGTTCAAAAACTCACTTCAGGATCGTACAATTCTTCCACCACCTTACCATCGTACTATTTTAAAACAAAAGTATTAAATTCAATTATTATTATATTTACTAGATGCAAATTATTAAATGATGGTGGTGGCCGACGTACGTAACACACCTCCCCCCCGCACAAGACCGCGTGCCATTCTTAGGAGAGGAATGTCACGCCGGAGAGTGGACGGCGGAGAGCAAACAAACAAACAATTAACAAACCAATCAACAAATAAATAAATAACTAAATAAATAAATTAGTCTACATGCTTAGAGGTTAATGTTAGTACGTTTTAGGCTACCTATATACTAGGGTTAGTAAAGATAAATAAATAAATAAATAAATTAACTAGTCTATATGCTTAAGTGCTAATGTTAGTAGGGATTATACTACTTTTATATGGGGGTTAGTACAAATACATAAATAAATAAATAAATTAACTAGTCTATATGCTTAAGTGCTAATGTTAGTAGGGATTATACTACTTTTATATGGGGGTTAGTACAAATAAATAAATAAATAAATAAATAAATTAACTAACACGTAGTTACTAATATAAGAGGGGGGAACAACAGACCAGCGCTCCACAAAACCAATGACAACACAAACGACCGCGGCGGGTCCGACACTTAATCCGATGGTTCGACCAAAAGCTCGACCGCCCACACGATCCGGTTAGGACTCCCCCGCCAAGGCGAGGTGATCCCCTCTCGCTCAACCACTCCCAAAATGTCACCCGGCCGGCGAAAACGTCCCGCTCTTATATATTTAATCCAATCCTCGAGCTCACGACTCCCCTACTCCCAGTAGGGCTTCAGACGGTTGTTGTGCACAACCACCGTTCTCTTGCCTTGCCTCACCGCGCTGTTGACCGCACTTTTCACCTCCACCACGTCATAAGGACCTCTCCATAGGGGCGCCAATTTTCCTTTTTTGCTTTCTTCCCGCATCAAGACTTTATCGCCCACATGGAACGTGAACGGGCGTAACTGGCGGTCATGATACCCTTTGGACCTCCTTTTCGAGATCAACAGATTGCGCCTAGCTATTTCGTACGTTTTCTGAAGTTTGTACTTCAATAGCTTATGGAAGCTCTCGTGGTTGTAAACCGGTTCCGGAGGTAATTTGATGTTCGAGGGAACCTCCGGAGTAAAACCAAAGAGACAGTCCATCGGCGTCAATCGGGTACTCTCGTGCACGCTGGTGTTGTACACGAAAGTGGCCGCCCTCAGGTACTGATCCCAGGTTTGGGGATTTGTGCCCACAATGCTGCGTAGGTATTCTACCAGCGGTCGATGGGCTCGTTCCAAGGCACCATTCGATTGTGGGTGGTACGCTGAGGTTTGCAGTTTTTTGATGCGGAGCAGCCGGCACACGCTTTTAAACAGGCTGCTCAGAAAATTGCTGCCCTGATCGGTGACCAGTTGTGTAGGTACACCATACCTTGCAACTATTTGGTCGAAAAAGACCGAAGCCACCGTCTCAGCCTCTGCATTGGGCAGGGCATAGCAATCTATATACTTCGATAAATTATCTTGGAACGTAAGTATATATAGATTGCCTTCAGGAGTACGGTCCAGGGGGCCCACGATATCTAAATAAACCTTTTCGAAAGGCCTCTTGGCAATGTCGGTGATTACCATCGGCATTCGTAAATTTGGGGAAGACTTCATGCGCTGACAAATCCTGCATACTTTAATATATTGCTTGATATCGCGCATCATATTCTTCCACCAGTAGTGCCTGCGTATCTTCTTATACGTCTTGATCACCCCTTGGTGCCCACCTAAAGGGTGATCATGGTAATCCCGTAATAAGTGTTGGATCTCCTCGGGATTAGTTATTTCCATTCCTTTTTCCGTGCAGGAAGGAATGGCGTCCTCTTCAGAAGGTGACTCTTCGTCACTTGGACGTCCCGGGGATCCCTCGCTGTCCCGTTGGGCCTTTGCCTGGGCGCGAGTCACTACATTGCATCGCGGTGGTGAAGGGGTTTCGTCTACAGAATGGGGAATACGGCTTAGCGCATCCGCATTGGTGTTGTATTTACCGGGTTTGTACTCGATTGAGTAGTCAAACTCCGATAGTTTATGACGAAATCTGGTAAGGCGTGAGGTGGGTTCTTTCACGCCGAACACTCCCTTCAACGGTTTGTGGTCCGTGTACACGGTGAAACGTCTACCCAACAAATAGCACCGAAAATTCGTCGCCGCCCATACAATGGCCAACAACTCCTTCTCGATTGTGCTATATCTACGCTCGGCCCCATTCAGGGTGCGGCTGGCATAAGCAATAGGCTGGTCTTTGCCTATCTCACCTTGGGATAACACCGCTCCAAGTGCCTCATTACTCGCATCCGTGGTTAGATTAAAGGGTTTAGTGAAGTCGGGGTAAACCAATAGTGGTGGCGAAATTAACTTCCCCTTTATCTCTTCAAATGCCTGTTGACATTTGGACGACCACGTGAACTTCACGTCCTTCCTTAATAAGTTCGTTAAAGGGCGCACTATCCGGGAAAAGTTTGGCACAAATTTCCGGTAATAGTTCGCCAACCCTATGAATGACTGGACGTGACGTGCCGTCTTCGGAATGGGGAAATCTCTGACACTAGCTGTCGTGTCAGGATTTGGCGAAGCCCCTTTTTCTGAACAAACATGTCCCAGGTAGACCACTTCCCTTTGCAGGAATCTACACTTTTCCGGCTGAAGTTTGAGGTTGTGGTATCTCAACCGGTCGAACACCCTCCGGAGCTTGTCATTATGGTCAGCCAGGTTCTTACCATATATGACGATGTCATCCAGATACACAAAGCATTCGACCCCTTGCAGACCAGTAAGGACATGGTTCATTAGTCTCTGAAACGTAGCCGGGGCTCCTTTTAACCCGAACGGCATACGTCGAAACTCATAATGCCCATAGTTGGTGCTAAAGGCGGTTTTATTCCGATCGTTTAGATCTACCAAAACTTGGTGATAGCCACTGGCCAAATCGAGCGTGGAGAAGTAACGCGAGCGACCGAGCTGGTCTAAAATGTCCTCTATACGGGGAATAGGATACGCGTCCCCGATGGTTTTTTCGTTTAGTTTACGAAAATCCACCACAACTCTCCATCGGGCTTCTCCGTCGGGGCCCGCTTTCTTGGGAACCACTAGAAGGGGGGAATTCCACGGGCTTTTACTTGGTTGGATAATGTCGTTATCCAACATTTCCCGAATTTGCTCGTTTATAACCTGCCTTTTGCTTTCGGGCAATCGGTACATTCTTTGGTTAATGGGTGCCTGATCCCGTACCAAAGGTATTTCGTGCGAGATTGCACTGGTGTACGTCAGGTAGTCGCCCTGTAAATGAAATATGTCGTTGAACTCGCGACATAACTCCGTTATCGATTGACACTCGGGTGTGTTCAGGGTATCCCCTAAACGAAGTTCCCCGTGCAATTGTGCCAACCTGGAGCTCAAATCGGGTTCATCAGGCGACTGACCATCCGAGAACAGGTGTCGAATGAGGTGAAGGGATCGTCCCCCCGAAGATTGGTTCTCGGGCACGGGTCCGCTTGACTCGTCGTCAGAGTCGGTTACCGGCGACGTTTCTTTACGCTTGACCAAGGGGATGGTGTTATAGTCCTTGGTAGGGTATACCTTCACCGTAAGCTGATCGATCCTTTGAGGACCACTCTGGGTATTAAGTGCCAATAACCTGGCACTCCTTGCCCTACCAGTACCGCAGTGCGAGAATAAAATCTTCCCTCGCGCGTCTTGCGGCACCAGAATGGCCTTTTCCCGGATGTCAATGGGAATAGCCACCTCCATTTGGGAGCGTGCCGGCACTTCCACCGGCCTACTCAGGGCTACTTCGATCCTCGGCGGCTCACGTTCATCCATCCACGATGTTTCCTCTCGCTGGGGTGACCTGGCTGAGCATTTTTTCGTGTCCCTTCCCCGTGTGGGTGGGGTCTCCGGTGGAGTGTGGACCTCGGTATCGACCCTGACAGGTCCCCGTGTCCCAACTCCCCGTTTGGTTACCTTATGCTTCAGCCCCTTTGTCCCACAATTTACAAAACCAACGGAGAAGAATTCGGGGTTTATGGTTGTTCGGGGAAATTCCAAACATCCACCCGGTCCGTTGATGTTGCAATGTCTGGACAGGAAGTCATTACCCAACAAGCCATCTGCTTCCAACCCCGGCATGGAGTCTACTACGTGGAAACTGCAGGGAATCTCATGGTGCAACTTGAGAGTCCCATGGCAGGACCCACTCGACTTGCCGTTGCCAAATATGGTTTGCAATGGTGTGGATTGCCGAACGTCCACCGCCTGGCCCCGGTGAAGGGCCCTTCGCTTCAAAAGACTGACCTCAGCGCCAGTGTCCACCATGAGACGCGTAGTATTCCTACGGCCAATGTCCAAAGGAAGCTGGACCATGGGGACCTCTACTGGCAAAAGCTGAGGACAGTATTGGCCAAACAACGTGTTCAGTGCGGTCGGGTTACGGTCTCCCGACCCGACCTCCGGGAGTTTTCCGACCTCTGATTAGATGTCTCCCGCCGACGCACCGTCGCCGCATAAGTGCGTCGGCTGCAAGATTCGCACCGTGCCTTGTCCTTCCGTTCAGGACTATCCCGCTTGGAAATCTCAATAGACTCCGAACCAGCGGGACTAGACTGGCCTTGGCCCAACCTGGGCCCACGGTGCTGAGGTCGCTCCCTCCTATTTCTTTTATCCCTTGGTGAGGTGCCACGCCTCGCACCCGCTTCTGAGGACTCCGAGTCCACGGAGTCGGCTCGTCTCTCGTCATCGACCGACGCGGGCGATCGTCGCCCATCAACTCCATCCACTTTCCGGTAAACCACACTCTCCGCGCGACTATTACCGGCCCTCCGATTTCGCCGACGCAGTCTGCGTCTATTACTCGCGCCTGCCCCACTCTCCACACGGGTGTCCTGCTCTTGACTCGCAGCAGGTGCTGTTCCGGCGTGCCGCTTGTGGGGAGAACCCTGGGAACCCTGTTGTTGTTCCCACCTTTGCCTGTATTCGCACCCGCGCAAGCTATGACCTTGTCGGCCACAAAACTCGCAACAGCACCGGACGCTGAATACTCTCGGGCCTGATGTTGCCGGCCCACCGCCCGTAGACGGGGGCTGCGGCTCTGGTAGGGCTCTCCGCTGAGCCTGCGGCCGCTGATGTTGTGGCCCATGCCGCGCGGTTCCGCTCTGCTGACCACCACCCCTGTATGGAGCCTGGGCTTGGCGCGTCTGTCTCGGTCGATCCGGGCAGTCCACTATGTCGTGGCCATACCGCCAGCACTCGCGACAGAAAGGAGTGTTCCTTCTCCTCAGGCACTCGTCGTACACGTGACCCCTCACTTTGCAGAAACTGCATGTTGTCTGGGATTCCAGGGGGCGAGCCGATCGACCAACCGAATCCCGGACCGGGTTGTCCCGACCCGATCGATCTCCCGGCACATATTCCCCTCGAGCCAAACCCTGCGACCCTTCACTCCGACTCGAGGAAGGCACGGTATTTGACCACGCTCCCTCGCCAGAGGAGGCCGGAGCATAGGCACCAGCATCCCGTCTATAATTGAGAGGCCCGCACGACTGCTCCCGAACGAAATCACCCTCTCCCCGCCGACGACTATCAGGCTCTTCGGCCGGCAACACGAATGACACCGCCCGGGGATTTAAATTCGACAACACCGGCGCCGGCGCCGCGGCGTAATCCCTAGAAGTGGAGGATGTGTTTTCAAAAAGGGTCGAGCAACTTCCCGGTCCCGACTCCAATGTTTCCGACGCTCGCTCGGCGATTCCGTGCCGCGCATCCACAAACAGGTCGTCCTGCCTCAGCATTTCCCTTCGAGCTCGCTCGAATCCGGTTAGGTGGTCCACCAGGCTACGAAAAGGGACATTACCCAATGTGAGGAGGAAGTGTTTTAGTCCTTCCTCCCTCAGACCCCTCACCAACACCGGTTTGGCCATGCCCTCAAGCTGGCTGGCGAAGACGGACCTACCCTGGCGACCATAAAAGCGCTCAGCTGCCTCCTCGCACCGTACCACGGCCCGCTTCACCCGGGAAACGAAACCTGTGGCATCCTCGGAAGGAAGTTGTCGCATTTTGGAAAGTTGTGCGCACAACTCCTCATACGACACCCGGGGTTCGTAGGCCTCTCTAAGACGCTGTTCCGCTTCAAGGAATGTCGTGGGTGGTCGCTCCTCGAAAATCCGATAGGCCTCGCCGCTCAGCCTAGAGGGCAGCCACCGGAGGAAGGTATGTTCCTCCTCCACCGCCAGCCCATCCAAGGTCCTTCTACAGCCCTTGAGAAACGAAGAGAGTCTCTCGGCCGTATCTGGTCCTTCCTGTCCCGAAAACATGGGGACTGCCTTCGACACAAGGTCGAAAACCCTATCTGTGCCCAACATGGTCCGTACAGGACATGGTTGTGGGCCCAGTTTAAAATACGAGGGCATCGGCGTGTCCTCCATGCTCCCGACAGGCTGTTTACCGACGGTGGGAGGGGGGCGCGCCGGCGATCGGTCCTCCACAAACTCGTCCCTCGAATCGTGGAATGCCTCCGGATCCACCTCGTCAACCGGCGGCTCGGGAAATGCCTCGGGTCGTGCCCGGGCAGGGGTGCCCTCTCGGACATCTCTTTGACGTTGCCTTGTCTGCATCTGCCGGCCGTCTAACTAAATCTCAAGGTCACCTACACCAAAGTCAATCCCGGATACCCCGCGGAGAAAAGAAAAAACAACCTCGTCGCCGACAGTATCCACCAACAGAAAGGGTGCGAAAAACAAAAACAAGCACGCTCCCAAGATACAACAGGACACCGCCCGACGAGCCTTCCCCTCTCGCAAATACCAAATGGGCCTAATACACAACAAGGAGACCCGGAACAACAGAGAAGATCAGCCCGCAAACAACAGTTCGAAAACAAAACGACAGTCGAAAACCCCAAACACACAATTCACCAACATTCAGCGGGAACTCAGGATGGGCTGCCAACGGATTCACACAATCACAAAAGCACCAAACAAATACTCTCAAAGGGGACGAGAAGGAATAATAAGGGAAAAATACACACCGCACCTGTCAGTCTAAACGAAAAACCACAATTCAACTAACAATCGCTGTCCCCAGTGGGCGAGAAATGGAGAGAGAGAATCGAGCAAAGTTCGATTAATCAAACGCAAATCCAAACTAAACCGCAACACAAGTTCCACGACACGAGACCAAACCAACGTTTGAAGATAATTCCGAAAACTTGACAGTCTGAAATTACATTAATACAACAATAAACGAAATTTTTAGAAAGGAAAAGAAAAACTGAAAGCGCACTAAAATTTCGAATGGAATTCTAAAAAAAAACTTAATAGTAAAAAATTGCCTTAATAAATTAATAAGAAAAGGAAAATACAAAAATTTGAAATTTACAAAAAAAAAACAATCCGGACGGAGATCTGAGGAAACTCAATAGTCCTCAGTTACAATAAAAATTACATAAAATTAAAACATGCAATCACAATAAATATTCTTTAACCACAATTACTTCCAACCAAAACTCTCGCCAAAACAGTCTGCTCTCTCCCAATGTAGCTTCAGCGATATTTTCCAGCCTCGGTCCACTCAACTCTTCAACTCGAAGCTGCACTTTGCCATTATCGCTCGTCGGCAAGATAAATTGAATCATCAAACCTGAGGTTCCATCGGAAGGTTTGTCCGCAGCGCCAGTTGTGATGTTATTTGTCACACAAATTTAGGTAGTTAAAATAGGTTACCTGGTTAGTGCAGCGTGGAGTCCGGCTCTTTCTCTGGTTCGTCCTCTGAATCTGCGGCTCCTCCTCTTTGCTCTATCAGGTCTGCCACCGCCTAATGGTGATTTTGTGAAGTAGCCAAAGTGTTCCTGTTTGCCCAATAGCACCACAAACGATGGAATGTTTCCCTCCTGCTTCCGTCTTCGACGGATCAAAACACGGGCGTTTTTATTTCGGGTCTTTTTTCTTCCCAAACTTTATTTTCACAATTTTTAGACTTTTGATTTTACTTTTTCTCCTTTTCAACAAAAACAAAGGCACGGGCTCTTCCCTTTTTCTCCTCCTTTCCAGAAAATAATTTTGCTTAAAATTCGACTGCCAAAATTTCTCTTTTTTTTTTGTTCTTCCTTTGTTTGTTCACCACAACGTATTTTTTTATCTTCCGTTTTTTAACCGTCACCAACGGAACCATACATAAACCGAACCTTTTACCTCCTGTCTCTCTCTCACTTCGCTCCCCACTCACGTCCACTTCGAAAAACAAATTCGAACTCGAAGAACTGCACGATCCACACCCGAATCAGGGTGGGTTCAAAAACTCACTTCAGGATCGTACAATTCTTCCACCACCTTACCATCGTACTATTTTAAAACAAAAGTATTAAATTCAATTATTATTATATTTACTAGATGCAAATTATTAAATGATGGTGGTGGCCGACGTACGTAACACCGCTCTCCGTTGCGCTGTGGAGACGCGTGCGTACCCGGAGTTAGAGTTGCGTAATAAAAAGTAGTTATACCAGAATAAATTAAAACTAACGTGTGTGTTCTTTAGTTCGGTGAAGTTGTAATAATTAGTAAGTTTAAAAAAATTACCTCTAACTAAATTAAAAAATTCAATACAACAAAAGCCATTAAGAAGATAAATTAATTAAACAGTGCTTTTGAACTAATAAACCACACCTGTGTGTTTTATTTCTCCTGTGTGTGACGTTTTCTCTTGGTAAACATTTTGCTGCGGCGTTCTGTGCGTGACCGTCGTTCCTTGTTGGTGTTTTCTTTCGCGAAATCTTTTAGTGACGATGGGGACAGAAGAGAATCAGCACCGTACGCCGATGCATTATGCTTCTTCCCCACAAGACTTCTTGTCATAGAATATGCGCTTTTAGCTGCGGAGAGGGACGCTGCTATGTCCTTGTCAAGATATAAATACTGGTCTAGCCAGATTCCAAGATATCTAACTATAGTTTTCACTTGCAGTGGAAGGTTATTGTTACCTACAATAGAAAAGTGTTTCCAGTTGTATTTTGTATCCCTCGAGGCCCTGGATAGGGGCGTTCTGAAAAGGATAGTCTTGGTCTTCTGGAAATTAATCTTTAATTTCCAGTCGTCGCAAAAATGTTTTATTTTGTTGAAGTCACCTTGAAGGTGCCTATTGATGTCGTCTATTTTTCCTCCTGTTCTGTACACCACTATGTCATCGGCGTATGCATTGGCGTTTTTGAGAGAACTCACTAGATCACTAGTGTAAATATTGAATAGAATGGGAGAATTCACAGCTCCCTGCTGTAAACTATTTTTAATTTGGAGAATATGTGGGGGGTAGAAGTATTGCACCAGACACGGACGCGCGGTTCATTTCCGTCCCACTAAAAACTGCGGCACCGAGGGGGAACCAAACACAGAAACACCAACTGCTACCGATAGAGACTAATTTTATTTTCTTTCTGTTAATAGTTTTTTATTGTATTGTTTTCCTTTTCACTTAACTTAGAACTTATTATTTACTGTTATTAAATTGTTTTACAGATATTATACAAGTTGAAAAAAAAATAAACTTCTTTCTCGACACTATGACCGCAGTAATTAAGTATTTTACCCAAAAGCATGTGAGCACCTCGGAGTTGATATGTGAGTTGATGTGCAACGACAATATTCGACTTTTGGTACCGTGGGTGGGCGCTACGAGGGATGATTTTTAAATTTGGTGCGGTGTCACCAACTGCGGTAATGATTGGGTGGCGACTGATCCCAATTAGGGATGAAATTTTGATTTTGCAATACGCACGGCTATTAGCCAATCATCATTGCGCTCATGAATCTTCTCATTTGCATGTCTCAGTGAGGTAAATAATACTCGCACATCATTCGACCGACGCTGTCCATGCGAAGGATGAAAAGAACAAAAGGGAGAACGTAATAACTTCGGGGTTGGCTTAGCTTGTGTGCTGGTATCAATGCAGCCTCTGAGGGTGACCTACTGCCCTGGTGCGATGACTGTGATGATCTCAGAGTGCGTTGAACCCGGGGAAGATAGAAACGGAAAGGAGAGGAAAATGTTCTGTGGCTATTCACCGATAAGAAGAGATCATTGATCCCACGCGAATAGATGGTCTGGGAAAAGTGAATAGGTCGCCGAATTGGCTAGGGAAATCTGATCATGGGAACTAAATTAAATTATTTGGTAATTTCCCCAGCGGCGGTATGATTATGCAACCGCGTCGTTTGATCAGACTATTCCGTTGCTAACCGACATGATGAGATTTCCAGTGGAAATCTCATGGGTTAGCGAAATGGAGTTGCCGTATGGCGAAAAGTTAGCTAAACTCAATTATGCATTATCTGCATAGGATAAGGAGTTTAGCTATGCGTCCTTATGGGTAACATGTTTTACAGGTGGAATAGAATGTAAAGGGAATAAGGATAGAAGTGAGCGGTTGAAATAAGGTATGAAATTGTGGGTTAGTTCTCCATGTGGTATAGAAAACCACCACAGTATGTCCCCGCATTTCACCACAAAATGTTTGTCCATTATCATATCATAAATGATGTATAACAGATATTGCGACATACCTAGATTTGTTAACTTATAGACAAGTCCTTCTAACCATACGATGTGGAAAGCCTTTCAAAGTCAACCAAGCAGGCGCCTGTAGATTGTCGCTTTGCCTTGTTCCACTGTATATCGGAAACAAGTTTCGTCGCTGCATGAACTGTATCATGTCGCGCTTGAAAGCCAAATTGGTTGTTGAAGATGATATCGTTTTCATCACGCCAACATATCAGTGCTTTGTTTATAATTTTTTCGAATACCTGGTTGATGTTGGGAACCAAGCTAATCGACGGAGATTGGCTGGATTGCCCTCATCCTTCCCCTTTTTGAGGATAGGGTGGACTACTGCAGTCTTCCAATGGGTTGGATAGTGTGCATTGTTTAGGGCGTTGTTAAACAAAGTAGTGTATATGTTCACTGCTTCGCGAGGCAAGCGCCTTAGAACCACATTTGGAATGCTATCTATTCCACATGATTTCTTATTTTTTATTGAGCTAAGTATGTTTCTATGTATCGGTACCTCCACATATCAGTGTAAATCCGTTGGTTTCGATTACTTGATGTAATGGGAATACGGAGAGACGGTTCACCAACTGTTCGTTGACTTCAAAAAAGCCTACGACTCAGTCGCAAGGCAGAGACTATACCATATTCTAGTTGAGCTGGGAGTCCTAAAAAAATATGCCGCTCTCATTCAAATTTGCATGAACGAAAACAAAGGGCGAGTCAGAATAGAAAACCACCTCTCAGAACCATTTGAAATCCGGGACGGACTAAAGCAGGGAGATGGTCTATCACCGTGTCTCTTTAACCTTGTGCTCGAGTATGTCATCAGAAAGGTACAAGACGACAACATGGCCGGATCATCCCTAAACGGGGTCACGCAAGTGCTCGCATATGCGGATGACATCGCCGTTCTGGGCGATAATCTAGAGACTGTTAGTAAAAACTGTGAAATCATCATGCAAGCGGCAGAAGAGGTGGGCCTAGAAATAAATGAAGACAAAACAAAATACATGATTACGGCGAGAGCAGGTGGACATCAGATAACACATATAAACGTCAGAGGTAAGATATTTGAAAAAGTTAAAGAATTTAAATATCTGGGAACGATACTGACGGCCAGTAACGAAATGTCGAAGGAAATTAACAAGAGACTGCATTCCGGCAACGCGAGTTGGCACGCAGTCAGTAAACTGCTGAAATCCAGACTGCTATCACGTAACATAAAGCTCCGTGTCTATAGAACCATAATCATGCCGATTGTTCTATATAGATGCGAAACATGGGCTCTCACAAAACGGGACGAAAACAAATTCCGCGTATTCGAGAATAAAGTTTTGAGGGGTAACTTGGGGGTAAATATGACGAGGAGGCAGGACAATGGAGGAGACTCCATAACCACGAAGGGGAAGAGCTATATCGCAAACCTACAATAGTGAGGGTAATCAAGTCGCGAAGATTAAGATGGGGCGGACACGTGGCGCGAATGGGGAACGATAGGACCGTGCGTAGAATTCTTGACGGTAAACCAACGGGAAAGAGACCGGTCGGACGGCCGTGACGGAGATGGGAGGACAATGTTAGGTTTGACCTTGAGGAGATCGGATCGAATGGTCAAGCGTGGAAGGAGAGTGCCCAGGACAGGGAACGATGGCGAAGCCGAGTCGGTGAGGTCATGACCTTCCGGGTTCCTACAGGCCAATAAATAATAATAAATAAGTATGTTTCTAAGTTCATCCTTGCGCACAACATATTTGTATTTTCATTTCTGACGGGAGAATCCGCCCTATTATTTTCGCCGAATGGTTGGATAGTGTGCATTGTTTAGGGCGTTGTTAAACAAAGTAGTGTATATGTTCACTGCTTCGCGAGGCAAGCGCCTTAGAACCACATTTGGAATGCTATCTATTCCACATGATTTCTTATTTTTTATTGAGCTAAGTATGTTTCTAAGTTCATCCTTGCGCACAAACATGTTTGTATTTTCATTACTGATGGGAGAATCCGCCCTATTATTTTCGCCGAATGTGATGAAACTACGGTTTTCGGATCGCCAGTTGTGAAGTTGATTGCGCAGCGAGCAATGTCTTTGACGGGGATTGTTTTCAATTTCACTGTTAGCATGAACTCATTCGTTAACTCTGTACGCTGCTTCGAAACAGGCTCCAATTGAATTCGCTTTCTTTTACGGATCTTCGACTATTATTACTTCATCATTGGAGTTGATGTGTTTTAGGGTGAGTCCTACGTTCAACATTATCTGACAATTCTCGGGAGTTGTGGAATTCGGAGACAGAGAATGTCATTGCAATCTTTTCTTCGACATATTTTCTTGATTTGTGAGAACATGTTTCGTCCGTTTGCTTGAACAGCTCAAATTCTGTTGCTCCACTCTTCGTTTATTACTGCTCGGTAATTATCCCGGATCAGTTTTTGAAGATTTTTAATCATTTGATTTTTTTTTTGCCATTTGGGTCACTTTTTTCATTTTTTTTTCATTGATTTCATTGCTGTTTGGGTCACTGAACTGCCTATAGCACAATTTCAGCTTTGAGAACAGGGTGCTCTTTTGCCTATACAAAGCATCGATAGTTGCATTTCTGTATCGGTGGATATAGCCAACTGTATGAGCTACTTTGGGGATGAAAAGATTCATAGTGTTAGTAACAATATCGTTCATAGTTAGGAGGTAATGATCGATTTCATCATTACGAAGGTTTCTATTAGTCGGTGGGTCTATGCCAATGTTGCGTATTTCTCTTTTTACTATGCGATCGAAACGCGACCAATGTGCTTTTCAGAAATCGAAAGAGTGTACCTGGTCGTACTGCTCAAGTAGATGGTACTCGTTTGGCACGTGTATTACGGCTCCAAGTCCGTAATGATCGCTATCGTACTCAATTGTGCGAAGACAATTTCGAGTAGTTACCTCGGTATCTGGTAACTGAATTCGATCATCTGTCATAAGTAAATCCAGGAAGGTGTTACCTCTTGGATAAGACGGTGTACTTGTGGCGTACAATTCTAGTTTATGCTCGATCGCATTTGTTTGCCACCAATCAAACAAGGCATTGCCTCTGGTGTTCGAGGTCAGATTGCCCCAGGCACTGTGCTCGGCGTTAAAATCACCTGTCATTAAAAAGTAATTGTTTTCCAAATCTAACTTGAGACTTCAGAAAAGCGTATCGATTTCACAGATAAATTGGGTACCTTGAACAGATTCAGGAGCGTAAGCAGCGACTATATATAGATGCCTTTGACTTTTTAGCGGAATGTCTATAATGCATGCCTCTAGCACCTGGAATTTGTGTACTTCCGTGCTGTAAACGACCTTATGGTGAAGACCTTTCTTAACTAAGATAGCGACCCCACCCCCTCGAGTAGAGTGTGGTCGATCTCGTCTAATTATGTTATAATTTTTGTAGCCCATTTTGTGCCTTTGATTTAGCTTAGTTTCGCTAGCCAAGAGCACATCTGGGCATTCGGCTTGGAGCAGATTGCCTAAATTATCCCTTCTTTCGATGTGGATTAGTGAATTTACATCACAGCAATAATTTTTAGATTTAGTTCAGACGGAGGGTTGAAGATTTTGATGTGGAGAGTTATTTGAGAACAAAGTCAGCGTTTTTTGAAATTCGGGAAATTGCCCTTGCATGGCTAATAACATTGTTATTAATTCTGGATGTGCTTCTGGTGCGGGCATTCTTACATTACTATATGTATTCCATGGATGCTGGTTGCTTAAGAGCACCGGCCCTTTGTGCTTAAGAGCACCGGCCCTTTGTGCATATGACACACAGGGAGCAACGAAATTGTTGTAAGAACGAGTTTTCATTTTGTTTTCTCTTCTTCAACTTGTTTCTTTTTGGATTCCAATTTCAATTGCATTTGTTGAAATTTAGGACATCCTCTAAAATTTGCAGTGTGACCTGTATTTTTACAGAGGACACAGGGCAGTGTTTTCCTATGTGGAAGCTGTTCCTTGCCCAAGGGGCATTCGATTTTTCTAAATACGAGAGTTTACTCGTTGAATTGCCACCAAAGGCAAACGCCGTAAAGGCATATATTCGGCATTCATGCGCAGCCTTTCAACGCGCGCGGGCCTGTGATCCTCAGTAAGGATATCGGAATTTTGTTAACGGTTAATCACAGTGTTCTCTGAAACAATTAAATAAAGTGCTTATAGTCACGGAGATTGACACGGTATTCTCGTCGCGACACTTTCGTGGGATTCGAACGTGTACAATTTTAATTCACCATCTTTTTTTTACTGTGCTAAAATGTAAAACGAAGAATTAAGGAAAAAGACAAAACAGTAAATCAGTGACAAAGATTGTAAAGTCTTGTCAGACCATTAGCATAAACAAAAGAATTTAAGAAAATAAAGAAACGTCTCCGAAAACAATTTCACAGTGTTTTATTTGTGGCTGTATTCGCTCCATGTGTCGCCTTACATGTGGAACAGTGTTCGGCGGAACACTCCCGACCTAAAGACCAAAATCCGCTAAACTACCATCATCACTTATCTCCGTGTCAGTCCGGCCCATCAGCCATACATCCGAAACATAGTCAAAGATGTCTCCCGACGGTATCGCGGAATGTACAGCATGGCGGGGTGGTATCTCAACTTGGGACCGACTACCACCTACACCAACCTTTTCTCGAACCGGTCTATCAGCCAAGCTCTGAGAGATGACCATAGATTTCTTCCGACCATTTCACGGAGCCTATAACTTGACCGCCTGTCACGCGGGGGACAGGTTTCCGATTCCCCGTCGCGCAGCCTCTGGCGCAAGACTAATGACCTTGCCCGGAAAAACAAATCATTATGGAAAATTTAACAAGTCTCAGAACTTGCTAAATAAGGCCAAGAGGGGATCCCGGTTGTAGTGCCGATGATGGTGATGATGATAACTTGATGGCGTGGTATTTCACCAGGCGACAGGACGTTGGGACCCTACCTACCGCTCGGCCTTTAGTTCCCTCATTGAGGACAGCCTAGCTTTGAGTATATTCGAATGCCCTACTCACGGGGCTTTATTATAAATTATAGGGACATGGGAAGAATAATGATTTTAGATCATTAGAATTTGTCACTTCCGCAGATATTATATACATCATTGGATTGAATTTTACAACACTTCCTTTCACTAGTTGATATGAGCAGTTGTCAAAATATGCGGAATCCAACGCATACCAATCTTTAGTAGAGCCAATGATGATTATACATTTCTTATCGATGCTTTTTGCGCTTATGCCCAAGAAGGCCTCAATCTCACGGTATGTCATATGACAACCTTGTGTTATGTTCTTGCGTCCATGTTCTCTGGCATAACAAACTTGATCTCAAGCAGAATACATGAGTCAGATTCCCATTTGAAATCGTAAGGTAGCCTTAGCATTCAAATAGTTGAACATTGACAAACCCCTTGGCTCGGTTGGGATGTTTCAACCTCATTTGAGGATGTGCTTCTATGAGAATTCGCCGTCGCGACGAGGAATTGAATCTTCCGCCGACAATTTCGTTGTTGATTTCGATGAAGGATCTGAAGTTGCACGCGTACAATTGACACAGGAACCGGAGCCATGGCGCCCATTTGTCCGACATTTAGTTTTTTTTTTATTTAATTGTCATCGATCAATGTCATCGAAAAAAAATATGTATATTCGAATTGGATGAAAACTCGATATTTTATTTATCTTTTCATATTCCCAATAGAGACGTTGTGTTGAGTTTACCAATAAGCACAATATGTTTTTAAAGCCATATAAAATACTATATATATATATATATATATATATATATATATATATATATTTTTTTTTTTTTTTTTTTTTTTTTTTTTTTTTTTTAATTAGACTTCCCTCGGGAGAGGCGAACCTATAGCGTCAAGTGGGCGCCCCGAGATGCCATCAAATAACTGTTGCTTTTCTTTTTCTTTTTGAACAGTTGCAGGTTGTAATGCTCCGGGAACACTCGCGTGGGAAGGCAGTTCCACAGCTTCCCCGCTCTGTAACGGAACGAGTTCTGATACAGGGATGTTCGCGCCGTCGGGAGATGAACCGCAAACGGGTGCGATCCGTCATATCGTCTTGTGAAGCGCATATAAACCGAATTTCGCCCGTGATAATATCTGTAAAACAGACAGAGGTCGGCTACGCGCCTTCGATGTGATAGCGACTGTAGTCCCGATGTCAGCGCCGAGTGCCCGATCAGGCGGATCGCTCGTCTCTGTACGCTCTCAAGTAGGTCGAGGGTATGTTTATGAGCCGAGCTCCAAACATGAGAGCAATATTCGAGCGCGGGTCTAATTTGGGATTTATATAGGAGAAGAAGTTGGGCCGAAGTAAAATATTTCTTGGCTCTAAAAAGATAACTCAGTTTTCCTGAGCCTGATCTGGCGATACCCGATACGTGTTTATGCCATGATACATTCCCACAGACCGCGACGCCGAGCAATTTCAAACTTTCCCCAGCCTCGAGGGCCCGGCCACTCATCATCAGCTGTGGAACCGATGATCCAGTTTTCTTTGTGAATGTTGTATACTGGGTCTTCGTTGCGTTGAAGTCGACAAGATTGGCCTTTCCCCACTGTAGGACTTTATCCAGATCCTGATTCAGAGAGTCAATCTGTCTACATTTCAGCTGGTGCGACGTTGATGCACTAATCGGCCGATTTTTTTTTTTTAATAATAAAGTATATACTCCTCCAATTATTTTAAAGTCAAACTACACTAAAGACAAATCATAATTGGTGACATTTCCACTATTTTAATTATGTCTGTTACGACCTGTTAAATATAAATCGTCCTTTTCGGAAAATTCATTAATTAAATTTACACATGTCATCCCTATAGGAAACTCTTTAGTTTTAAGTCAATACTATTTGACGTATGTAATTTTTATAAGCAGTCGCTTAGAGTCTACGTGTTGCGAATTCCCACTAGTGCGGCACCACAACCCAATTTAGAAATAATACACCCACCTAGTACCCAATCAACGAAATTAGTTGAGTGCTCTTTCACTTCATGCATTCATAATGGTGCAACGTGGGAAAGGATTTCCACACTGATTTTTTTTTTTTTGTGACGAAAGTGCTGATAATAGCCAAAAAAGTGGACTGAATTCTTGGAATCACCCTTTCTTTGCAGCAAACAATTCAACGAACCGAGTTGAACTTAGTCCAGACTAAAAGGACTTGTATAAACATTTGCCTTAACTCTTCACACACATATACATCCGGACGTATTGCATCCTTTGGGATTTTTTTGTGTTTTGTTTTTTTCTTGCTTTTTTTGAATCATCCAATTCATGTACATTTAGAGAGGAAGATAGGTGCATACTTGTAGATAAAGGGGAATCACATCTAAAACCTTTTAACGAAATTATATCTGATGTGAAATGCCGTAGTAGAAGCTTGGGAATACGCGAAGAGCAGCACCCTTAATGAAGTGCAAACGCAACCCCAACAACTCTTCGCCAAATAGCACACACAGCTAACATAGATCTGAAGTGCGGATATCTACGGAGCATTCATTCACTTTATTTTCAAATTAATGCAAGAACTGGAATCTTCAACACCCGACCCGACCGCAACCCTATTCCATCTTCTCGACAGAACCGAATGATTGCACCATGCAACTAACTTTGAGGATTGAATTTGAAGTACTACTCCTTTACCAGAAGGCACAAGAGCACTGTATCCAGTTCCAGTTGTTGGCAGTAGCTTAATTGGGACTTTGTGAGTCTGCAGTCACGCTATACCAATCTTTAAGAGATCTGATTCTATTTGATGATTCTTTTTTAATCTTCTACTTCGTTCGTATACTTAAAACGACACGGTCCTGCTTTTTATAGCAAACGATTGATAGCTTACTGTTAGAAAAAAAATTATTCTAGTATTTATAAAATGTCTTTTATCATTGCTGGGCACATCCTGCCTGGAAACATCCGGTTCCAGTTCGCACCGAGAAGTGAGGATCGATCCATAAGGAGGATTTACCAGGATACAGCGAACAGGATAGACAATTGCTCAATAAGTAGCATTGTAAATGCAATTCAGATTAATCTTCCAACTGTGGATGCCAATATTGAGGTGCACGTATTGCAATGTGTATTTTAAGTAACTATATGTCTAAAGCAAAAGTACATAAAATCGAGCGCTGCCTGCACAGAAATGCACAAGGATGTGAAAGGAATAATGGCAAAATATATCAGGTTGACTCTATAAAGCAAGTATCTTAGCTGTAGTTTAGAAGCAGTAGTCTTTATGGAATGTGATTTTTTAAACAGCCCGAGTTCTATACTAATAAAAACAATTGAGGCCTTATTTAGTGAACTTTATAAAGAGCACCTATAACATTTGCGACGATAGCGAAAAGCGTGCGATTCGAAGCGATGCTATGATGGCTAGAATCACTAAAAGATAAAACCGAAGCCTCAATACATCATGTATTATTTATAAATTTTATTTTTAATTACATATATAGAGGGGTTGACAAGCAAAAATAAAACTAATAAAAAAAAACGAATCAAAACGTACAAACATAAACAAGGAATACAAATAAGCACCCTTCCCAACAACATTCCCCTCTATAATAGAGGATTCCTGGATCCATCCCATAGGGTCTACTGTTAACAAACCACACCCACACGGACCTACAGCACAAGGCGGCACAAACATACACACACCGACCAAAGCGCAGATCATCAGACGCCAAAGACGCAATCTGCGTTTACTACCGCACTTAAGACCTACCGGTCTTGTATGATTTCTTTCCCACCATCCCTCCATCCAAGTAGTTAGAGAACATGTAGCGTCTCTAACAGAGACAATACAAACACAAGCAAATAGTGAAGAACACCGAACGAAAATCGAAAAAAAAAATCCATCAGAGCCGTATACCATAGCGATAAAAAGTTTAAAAATCGAATTATAAACACAATACATAAACACATACAGGACAACCAAAAGAGACCACGCCTCTGCTCTCTCAACCTCGCGCCCGTCAAAGTGTGAGTAACTTTTGTTAATAGGGTAATTGAAGGACATGAAGAATGAGAGAACAGAAAACATGATATGCTGTGATCTCCGGGTAGCTTTGGTTGTGTGTGTTGGTATCGGATGCAGCTACTGACATGACCTGGTGACCCAGTGGTACGGCTATGGTGTAGTCGGAGCACATTGAACCGTGAAAAGAAGTACGAATGAGAGGGAAACCTAGCTGATGTTACTCCCCTGCAAAAAGAGATCATTGATCCCAAGCGAATGGGTGATCTGAGGGAAATTCCATAGGACACCGCTGATGCTTGGGAAATAATCCGCGTGAGAACCAGACTCTAAGACGCTGAAATAACCCCAGCGATTTTGCTATGATGCAACAGCGTCGTTCGTTTAGACTTGTTGTTGCTAACCGACATTATGAGATTTCCGACGGAAAACTCATGGTTAGCAAGAATGGAGTTGCCGTATGACAAGAATGTAGCTAAACTCAATTATGCATTATCTGCAAAGGATAATGAGTTCAGGTATACGTCCGTGTGACATGTTTTACAGGGGAATACCATATAAAGGAAATGGGTAGGTATGAAGGCGGTCGAAATTAGGTGGAAATTTTGGTTGAGATTGTGGGTTGGTTCTCATGTAGAATAGAGAAACCCCCACGTAACCTCTACAATAATCATTGGGACACGACAATCGCTGATACAATTATTTATGCATTTCCAAGTCAGATACGCACATTATTTGCTATTATCATTTCGACGTGCCTCCCATCGAATCTACGTAACCTGTGGAAAAAATACAAAGATAGCATATCAGAAGACATTTTAACATTTTACATCAAATTCGTGTCAGTTCAAGAAATCCCGATCTTGGGGTGAAGGAAGAGATGTATAACCAGCCCTCGCTCTTGATCGAAGACAGGTGTACAATCTCATGTGCGGCAGTTTGTAAGCCAGGTTAGGAATGCTAGCGTCAGATCGTGGAATGAATGGCGCATTTAATCGAGAATTAACGTGGATGCGAATATGATCGAGGTGAACGCGAACGTGAACCCCAAGCAAGGATTTTATTTGGCATTTGTAGAGGAGAAGGAGTTGGATCGAAGTAAACTAAAAGATTTTTCAAAAGGAACATAACAATTTTCTACTGTAATACAAATCCACCTGTAATATCAAAGGTTACGAAACCCGCCGTCAACGTTAGGTTACGTATCGTGACATAAACATAAAAATGTGATCGTGATTTGGCACCGGCAGTATCCTACCGGCTGCGCCAAATTGTAATATTATCGGAGATCATATTACCTGTTAAAGCTGAGCGGTACCCCAAGACTCGTGGGAACAAAAATGAATAATCAATATACACAAAGCAAACCCACGAAAAACCCGGTAGGCATAGTTGTGATGGGCCGACACTACCATAAGGGAACAAATCATCAATAAAACACCGACTCGGTAAAAAAAGAAGACGTAGGGAAAAACGGAAAAAGTGGGATATACGCGTCGTCATGGAATGTTCCAAGGTTTAATAAACCAGGCGCGGTACAGACCGTCGTAGAAAACGCGAAACGATACGCTTCCAGTAGAGCCAATGTCAGACAAGCTAGCGAGGAGTAACACACAAAGATCTACCACCCCTAATCAAGGGTGTTACGCGTCACCGTGCCCATTGGGTGGTTTACAGCCAGGTGTATACCGGCGGTATTATAACGGCGCCTCTCTGACACCGGGTCGAATCAGAGCAGTAAGCGGACTATCTGAAACCCCAGAGGATTCCCACGAAATGAATGATCAATACACAAAAAACAATCTCACGAAAAACCCGGTAGACGTAGGTGTGACGAGCCGACACTACCATAAGGGAACAAATAATCAAGAAAACACCGACTCAACGAAAAGAAGACGTAGGGAAAAACGGAAAAAGTGGGATATACGCGTCGGCACGTGGGATGTTCGAACGTTATATCAACCAGGCACGCTACAAACGGCCGTAGAAAGCGCGAAACAATATAAAATGGGCGTCGTCGTGCTTCAGGAAGTCCGGCTTCCACATCAAGTAATCGAAACCAACGGGTTTACACTGGCGTGTGGAGGTACCGATACACATAACCTCGGAACCGGAATTATCATAAGCAAGAAGATTACCCCCCAATTAAAAGATGTGAAATTTATTAATAACCGAATATCGGTGCTAAAAGTACAGGGCCCATGACACAATTATGTACTTTTCTTCAACAGAATCTACCGACGAAGAAACGAAGGATACGTTCTACGAGACCCTAGAGGAAGTATTTGATGGGATCTCATCATTCAATGTGAAAATCGTCCTCCGGGACCTCAACGCGAAATTGGAAAGAAGATATCTTTCAACCAACTATAGATGAAGAAAGCCTACACGATGTTTCAAATGATAATGGAATTCGAATTACTACGTTCGCAGCGTCAAAACATATGGTAGGGAAAAGCACGATGTTCAAGCACAAGCAAATCAATAACGTCACATGGATATCACCCGACGGCGCAACGCGTAATTAAATAGACCACTTCCCCATAGACAAAAAACATCACTCGAACATCGTTGACGTAAGATCATATAGAGGCGCAGATTGCGATTCCGATCATCTTCTAGTGATGGGCAAAATCAGGAGTCGGCTCGCAGCAAACCCACATGGGCAGTCACCGGGGACGAGCAAAAAGTTCGAGATTGATAAACTAAGAGCCCTGCGCAAAAGGGCCGAATATCAAGACGAACTAACGAATAGATTTAGCATCCTAAAGAAAGGGAGCCGCAAAGAAGAGGAAATCAATAGTGTGGAGACTAAATGGACATCGATCAGAGACACAATCAAACAAACAACCCAAAAGGTATTACGATTTAAGAAAACAATTAAGCACAAACCATGGTTTGACGGTGCGCGCAGGGCGAAGATTGAAGAACGTAAACGCCTCAGAGTGATTCACTTAGAAAGATACGATTAAGTCAACGCAGAAAGATACGCGACGATTCGGAAAGTGATAACGAGAGTTTTCAAACGCAAAAAACGCGAATGGGAGAAGACTCGGATCGAATAAATGCTAGAAAACGCCAGAGCAAAGAACATCAGAGGTAAATATGTTATGCCGGCATAAATTTAATTATAAATGGTTACCGAGGGACAGCCAAAATAATTCGCGACGCAAACGGCTGTCTGGCCACAGAACCTAACAATATCGTGACAAGATGGAAGCAGTGCCTTGGAAATCTGCTCAAAGTGCGCATCCATCAACCACAAATAAACGCACCAGACATACATAAAGCCGAGCCTCAGATCCCAGCGCCCTCTTAAACAAAGCTGTAAACGCAATAAATCGATTGAAAATAAGCAAGGCTCCCGGAGTCGACTGCATACCGGCAGAGCTTGTGCACCATGGAGGAGAGGCAAGCGCTCGAAAGATCCACCAACTGAATAAAACAATATGGGACAAGGAAGTCACTCCGGAAGAATAGAAAACTTCAATAGTGAACCCCATTTTCAAAAAAGGCGACAGATCTGACTACGAAAACTACAGAAGAATATCATTGCTCTCAACCACATACAAAGTACCAACATATGTCATCCTGGCGAGAATCACACCGTACAGAGAAGAAATACTGGGAGACTACCAATGCCGATTCCGTAGGAACCGGTCAACGAACGACCAAATGTTCACAGTAAGGCAATTGTTAGAAAAGAAGTGGAAACACGGAGAGACGACTCACCAATTTCTCGTTGACTTCAGAAAACCCTACGACTCAGTCGCAAGGCAAATACTTCACCATATAGTAGTTGAGCTGGGAGTCCCGAAAAAATGTGGCGTCCTCATTCCTATCTACCTAAACGAAAATAAAGAGCGAATTAGAACAGAAAACCACCTCTCAGAACCATTTGAAATCCGCGACGGACTAAAGCAGGGAGATGGTCTATCACCATGTCTCTTTAACCTTGTGCTCGAATATGTCATCAGAAAGGTACAAGACGACAACATGGCCGGATCATCCCCGAACGGGGTCACACAAGTGCTCACATATGCGGATGACATCGCCGTTCTGGGCGATCACCTAGAAACTGTAAGTAAAAAAAGTGAAATCATTATCCAAGCAGCAGAAGAGGTGGACCTAGAAATTAACGAAGACAAAACAAAATACATGATTACGGGGAGAGCAGGTGAACCTCAGGGAACACACATAAACGTCAGAGGTAAGATATTTGAAAAAGTCAAAGAATTTAAATATGTGGAACAATACACCAGTATTGGCCAGTAACGAAATGTCGAAGGAAATTAACAAAAGCCTCCAATTCCTCAACGCTAGTTGGCAGGCAGTCAATAAACTGCTGAAATCCAAACTGCTATCACGTAATATAAAGCTCCATGTTTATAGAACAACAATCATGCCGGTTGCGAAACATAGACTCCCACAAAATGGGAAGAAAACAAATTCCGCGTATTTGAGAATAAAGTGTTAAGGAGTATTTTTGGCGGTAAATATGATGAAGAGGCGGGACAATGGAGGACACTCAACAACCACGAATTGGAAGAGCTATACCGCAAACCTACAATAGTGAGAGTAATCAAGTCGTGAAGATTAAGATGGGCCGGACACGTGGCGCGAATGGGCAACGATAGGACCGTGCGTAGAATCTTTGACGGAAGGCCAACGGGAAAGAGATCGGTAGGACGGCCGCTACGGAGGTGGGAGGACAATGTTAGGTTTAATCTTGAGGAGATAGCGATCGGCTGGTCAAGCGTGGAAGGAAAGTGCACAGGAACGATGGCGGAGTCGAACCGGCGAGGGCATGAACTTCGGGGTTCCTATAGACTAATAAATAGTAAAAATAGTAATAAGACTGTCTACGAACACATGTAGGGGGAGGTTCTGGTTCACTTCCATGTGGTATGTTTGCACAGCATATTCGACACTACTTTGAAACGTGACTTTGTCCAGGAGATACAGGAGATGTGCGAGTCTAATTCCAAACCACCTCACACCTTCTTTGATCTCTTGCTTGCCCGTCATCATACTGTTTTGTGCTGCAGGCCTAGAGGTAAGAATTTTAAATTTAATTCCTTTAATTCAGATACAAGGTCGTTTCAAGTTGAAATGTTCTTTTATTGAATATGATCATATGCTCGACCATGCAGGCTAATTTTGACCACGTTGAGTAAAAATGTCGCCAACTCGTCTGCATTCCCATGAAATATCGGGACGAGAATCAACACGTTCTCCAAACTTAAGAGCTGCAATAATTTATGGCCTCGAGCAAGCCCCAAAGATTAGGTAATGAAAGCACGCTTCAATCTTCTAGAAATTCAAATGAAATTAACTAATAATTTGCCAAACATGTAACAAGAAAGGATATACTTCTGCGACCTGTTATTGGAACACTAATCTCCCACGTTTTGTTTCCCTAGAAAATCGACGACTGTTGCACATAAGGCAGAGCTGCGACTTCTATGGTCAACAAAGTCACAACTTAGGGTCCTCTCAGCAAAAACTGAAATGGGAATCGCGGAATCGAAGCCGGTTGTTTAAAAATGCTCCCCCTTCAGGACCAAGAACACATAGGTCGAAGCACTCGGTCATGAAAGGGAGCTATCACATAAGGGCTCGTTGTTTGCCATCAGCCAGTGTCCCATGCTAGGTGTGGCGCTTATTTTTAAATATGAGGCAAAAAATGTACTTGTGGCGGTTCTACGAACCCCACGAAACACTGTAAGGTAAATCCCTTAGTTCGCCCCGGCATATTTTCGTCCTAAACCGCACGTGCTCTCTTACACGTGGAATGCATGTTTCACCAAACTCCTTGTGCATACACGGCGACAGAAAAATTAATTATTAAATTAAATTAAATTAAATACTGGTGGTCTCCTCTGGAGCCAGCCGCAATTCGATTTTCCCATCGCGAAAAGATCACGGTGGATACAGGCTCAAAGACGGCAATTAGATTTAACATGTACTCTACTGTAGAAACAATTACCTGTAAGTATCGCAGCCGAAAATAGAATACCCTGCGTAATTAAGCACCAGGAAAAACACAAAAAAAGGTACCGCCGAGGTAGAAAAGGTCATCAGGTACGAAGGAAATACAAAAAGATCGAACGAGGGGAAAGAGAGAACAGCTTGACGAATCTTTTTTCGGTGAGAATTTTTGCCGTCGCGAGATATATTATTTAGTACGATATTAAGCTCAATGAGAGGAAGACCTCCGAGCGACGAAGTAGAAAAGAAGAAAAGGTGACTCGAGTGCGAACCAAGGCGAGTGCGGAAAATGAGTCGCGAGTTTAGTTAAAAATACGAAAAATGTAATAAAAAAATATATCAAAGGAAAAAAATAAAAAAATCAAAAACGAGTACAAACGTCCTTATTTCTTTTCTGTGTGGACTATGTTCGGCAGAACATATTGAACATATCCGCCAAATACTTGCAATTGGATAGTGTGTAGCCTGGGGGATGATCTCGCGCATGCGTTGGTTTGTTCCATCAAGCTAACAACAATAGCAGAGCTTAGAAATAATATCATCATCATCATCGGCACTACAACCGGGAACCGGTCTTGGCATTATTTAGCAAGTCCTGAGGCTTGTTAAATTTTCCATAATGATTTGTTTTTTTTTCGGGCAAGGTCATTAGTCTTGCGCCGGAGGCTCCCAGGCGGGGAATCGAACCCCGGTCTCCCAGGCCGAGGAGCCCTTAGAAATAATATAAATATTCGAAATTGCCAACATTTCGGGTTTGAACGAATGGTGTAAAGTTGATTCCAAAAAAAATCGATCAGTCCGGGTGATCACGATGGTGTTATGAAAATGTTATAATGTAGATTACTTTTCACCATACACTTGTGTACACTAAACTATTGTCAATGAAACACATTTTTGCGGTCGTTTATTACTTTAATTTATTGCTCTTTATTACTAATTAAATTAATTGTTTCTTTTTGCAGTGTAATTAACTTACATACTTTATACACATATGCCGCACTCCTACACACTTCACAGTAGTATAAAACGCCTATATCCACAACACAAGAACACACTTGATCTTTCACTCCGCTCGACGTCCGATCTTATTTAACGAGTCGACTATGAAAAGGATATCACTTCGTGCACTCTTACAAAATCCCGTTCTACACGGATGGAGTCTAGCGTCCCACCCTCGATGTCCGTTCTGGACGAATTATTGCCACCAACTCCTTCAAAATTATCAAACCAATTCCACTCGCGGACGAACGTCTCGATCAACAATTGAATATCAACTTCTCAAACAAAGACTTTTTTTTCCTCCATCCTGCAGATCGAAGGATATGTCCTTTTTTCTGCCTGGCCCTTTTGCCAGCCGCTATTTCCTTTCTTTATCTTTCCCGGCTTGGGATAAAAAGAGGAATCACAAAGGAAAAATCAACAGAGGATCGTGCTAATGCACATTTATGATCCTCTATGTTGCTGGGCGCTAAAACGAACGTGCGATTCGTTTTATGGCGCAAGTTATTTGTTCTAGGCGAATGGACAAGGATGTTCCCTGAGGGAAATAGTTTGGGTAAACAAACCTTTAAAGGATCATAAAATTGCAGACGTGCATTTTATGATTCTCAACAACTTTACCTGAAAGTTGGTCATCTGGTCCACAGATTTGGATTCAGGGGATTTTGCGTGTTGAACATATGGTTCGTTCTTTCACGTCTTGGATTCAAGTTAAATTCAATATGGCAGATTTAACGTGTAGTTCAATTTGTTTGATATTGAATTGATATCACGATATTTAATGTATGCGCGATTAATGATGGAGCTTAGGTCGAAAGAGGTAGGTATTCAGGGGTGGAGAGTTTTGTGCGTAACAATGGCCATTTGAACAGGTATGAAATCCGTACTTAAATACACCACGTGTACTGCATCAGAGATAAATTTCAACCAGATATCTCAATTATTCTGTGTATTTAAAAACAAAATTGTTATGTTTCTATTGAAAAACCTGGTATCATTTATTTTGCGATTCAGTTAGTTTTTCTGAGGCAGACTTTGAGATATTCGATACATGTTCCTCTTGCGATACTGACTGTGTGCCGGTCAAAATATTGCTCTCTATAGATTTAATGATCTGTTCCTTCATCACGAACTGAGGTACTAAAAGTGCTCTCCTTTTTTTGGAAAACGATGTACAAGAAAAGTTGGAAAAGGAATAATATTAATTTTTTAATTTTATTACTGAGTTTTATATTTTTACACGTCTATTACGTTACAATCAAAAACGTTCCCTCCGCATATACGCAGTGACGAAAACGTTGTTTTCAATCTTCGTTCGATTTCTGGAAGAGTTCTTGTGGAATACATTTTAGCTCATCGATTACATTATTCTGAATATTATCCAAAGTGACACTCTTTCAAGTGGTTTTTGGGCCAGGGGGATACAAGGAGTCACATTCGACAAGTAGAAGGGCTGCAAAACCATACGAATGCTATTTCTTGCCACAAATTGATTGAGATTGTCCAAAAATTATATGAATCCACATTGTTCATACTTTTACCGGTCCACGGACATCACGCATTTCATAAACACTACTTCACTTCAGACGCGCTAGTTAACACCTGTAGGGAACACAACAACAAATACCT
Source organism: Microdon myrmicae (assembly GCA_963931805.1). Classification (NCBI taxonomy): domain Eukaryota; kingdom Metazoa; phylum Arthropoda; class Insecta; order Diptera; family Syrphidae; genus Microdon; species Microdon myrmicae. The sequence goes on from OZ007499.1 coordinate 134,165,498, forward strand.
TACCCACCTCTAAAAACATCAAGCATACGACCCAAACATCTTCCCTTTTCATATAAATCCAAACAATCATCTAACCACCTTATCACAATCCATACCACAATTAATTCATATCACAATTCATATTTACTCCATTCATCAAATGTTTAAGAACACAGATCACAACCCATTTCACAGTTAGTCCATATCACAATTCATATTTACCCTATTCATCGAATACCCAAAACCACGATTAACGTAGACCCAATGCCTCTTTATCACAACCAATATTTGCTCTATGCTAATTCATCAAAATGCATCTTCATCACGACACAGATAACAGTGGCCCCAGGACAGGGGTATAAATACTATGAAGAACCCATCAGTAGCGGCGCTCTCCCCCTAGTGCATAAGTTAATGTTAAAATAATAAGACAATAAAAACATGTAAATGAAATCAAACATTAGTTGATTTACTGGCGATCCTGCCAGGAGCACCTTTCGGCGAATTAAACGGTGCGACTGAGTATTCTATAGAAAAAAGACTATAAGCACCAGCTGGAAAACATATCCTCCGGACCAATTTCGCGTAGAAGAAGACAACTCATTATAAATCATCCCATCGCTGGATTGGAGTAATCCTTCACGACGACAAGAGGGGACTCAATCACAACTCTCATCAGCGAGAAGACGAGAAACTCCAACCTACCCACTGCATAGCAGAACCAGACCCAAAGGAAAAGATGAGTCAAGTATTCCTTACTATTCCTAGTGCAACAAGATATTAGTGAAAACCAAAAGTGAAAGTGAAAAATCCCTGTAAAGTGAGAGGTTTTGATGCAACTGAGGAACAACAAAGACACCGGAAATATGGCAACATTAAGTGAAATCCAAACCCAAATGTCCCAAATAAGTAGTGAACTCAAAAAAATACAAAGTGAGAACCAGGAGTTAAAGGGCTTGGTCAAAAATCTGCAAAAATGTGAAAGCAATGATACAAGCGACCACGAATCAGAAACCTTTCCCATCAGGACGGTAGATCAGATCGAACTTGAGATATTCAAAAGTCTACCCACCTTCGATGGCATAACATCAAGCTATAGACCTTGGCGAAACACCGCGTGGACGATTATGGAAAATATAAAGGAATTCCGCGGTACCAGCAAGTACTACACTTGCTTAACGATTTTGAAAAACAAAATCCAAGGACCAGCAGCAGAACTATTGGCAACGAATGACACCCCAACAAATTTTTATGCCATAATAAAACACCTCGATGCAAAATATTCCGATCAACGCCCACTTTACGTCCTGGAAGACGACATGAGGAACCTTACCCAAGGAAGGCACTACAGGAATTTTATGAAGCAGTAACTCGTTCCTTAAACCTAGTGATGGGAAAAATCGAAATACAGGAAGCTGACAAAGGAGACCCACTACGAAAAAACGTAATAACAAACGCAGTGAGAACATTTATACAAGGCTTGAACTGTCATTACACCCGAGGAATATTATTCGCCCAAAATCCAGAAAACTTAGGAACTGCATATACTATAGCAACTACCATAGCACATAATAATCGAGGATACAGATTCAACCACAACACGTACAATAATTCCTCTCCACAAAACCGATTCAGACAAGTGTATAGTAACAATCCGAATTACTCGAGACAATCTAGCCCACCGAACCAAGATTATCATCAACCTTCCACAAGTTATAATAATCATGGACTCAAACAACATAGGCAGCATCAAATCCACAGACAGCAGTGGAATACTCAAGCACAGACATACAATCCGTTCAGACAAAACCCTGTGATCCTTCCCCAAATAAATAAGCAACTCCAACCCTATAAACAAGAAATAAACAGTATATCGCAACATAATGCCCCCGACGACAATGAGGATTTGACAATCGGAAATACTTTTTTAGGAAAGTGCACGGCCTCCCGTGTCTAGTACTCGAAACTAGGGATAAAGGGAGACCAACACTTAAGATCACCATACTGATCGACACAGGGGCCACTATGAATTATGTTTCTACTTCCTATCCATATGGTATATCGATACCAACCATACCCACTAAAATCAATACCCTACATGGCACCTCTTTGATTAAAGCAAAAAAACAAGTGAACCTTTTCAACCATAATATTCCATTTTATGAAACTGATGACCTAAAAGACTTCACAATGATCCTAGGCGAGCAAGGCCTTAAACAACTTAAAGCCGAAATAAGTCTCGAAACCTACGAGATGAAGTACAAATACAGGCCAAACAAAGAGAACAATAATCCTATAGGAAAACTTTAAGAAACAAGGATTAAACACAACATGAATTTCACAGTAGAAAACCAGAATTTTAAAAAAAGGATCGAAGAAATTATGTACCACAATGAAATATCCAACCCCACGCTGCCCTTTGTAACCAAAATAGAGGCGGAAATAAAAACAAAAAGCGAAAACCCGATATTCTCAAAACAGTACCCATACCCAATCAGTGACAACAACTTTGTTAACCAAGAGATAGACAGGTTACTAAAGGAGGGTATCATCCAAAGGAGTTATAATCCATACAACTCCCCGGTTTGGATCGTGCCAAAGAAAGGAATAGATGAACAGGGAAAGCCAAGGAGAAGAATGGTAGTCGATTACCAGAAACTTAACAACGAAACTATTACAGACCGATACCCAATCCCCGATATAAACCTCACCGTGCAGAACTTAGGCAAAGCCCGAGTATTTTCAAGTCTCAATCTAGAATCCGGCTTCCACCAAATAAAAATTAAGGAGTCGGATCGAGCCAAGACGAGCTTTTCGATTAACGGAGCCAAGTATGACTTTATCCGAATGCCGTTTGGTCTAAAGAATGCACCAAGCATATTCCAAAGGACAATAGATGACATTCTATGACCTTTTATCGGGAAATTCGTTTATGTCTATATGGATGGCGTCCCAATTTATTCTAAAAATGATGAAGAACATATGAAGCATATAGAAATGACGATAGATGCTCTGCAAAAAGCTAACATAAAAATTTCGTCGGAAAAGTCACATTTCTTTAAGAGATCCATAAACTATTTGGGACACATCATAACACAGGGAATCATTGTGGCGGTTCCGCCAGATCCCACGGCTCGCCTTCCTGAAAAAACCCCCATAACCACAACCCGGGTCTGCACCAGCTTTCGCTAATGCAATTCGCATTAGCATCTTAAATGCTTCACGCATCAAACAGATCCAATTATTATAACCCTAAAATCCCTATAAAGACAACTTACCTTTTCATTGCATCCCTTTGCATACAATTTTCTGTAAGAATTCTTCTTGACCTTTTTAAGAATTCCCTAACTCCCATTGTTCCCGCCAATGCATTTGCATTTGCCCCAGAAAACATTTCCTTTTCCAAGGACATGTAATGCTTTCAAGCATTATCTGAAATTCCTAAAATTGATCTTTAATGGGCATATGCACCATAAATAGCAAACATTCGATACCCTTTGTCTGAGTTAAAATACTATGTCATCAGCTTGTTTTTACAGCTGCAACACTAGCGACTCAATAGACAAACAATGATGCATTTCTTTCGTCGCCACCACTAATTGCTTGGCATACCTAAATGCAAGCAAGGGATGCGTATCGGCAATTAACCCAAGATACGATATACAATTTCCATGGTATAAAGTATCGTATCCCATTAACACCTTTTTTCCAACGTCAGTCATAGCGACGTTGCATAAACATGACCCTCATTAAAGAGCGAACCATTTGGTCGCCTTTTCTTTTGTCCTTGCCGCCTGCCTGTTTCGTTGTTCCACTGCACGTGTGAATAGCATTGATCTCAACGATCCCACACATACCACCATGACCTTTATTACAAGATCTGGTTTCCTATACCACCAAGAGAGACTTTACGTTTCCCTGGTGGTAGGTAAAAAAAACGATATCCTTATCGGAGAGGATATCGTTTGAGTCTTATTTCATCTACCGACCACGCTGGTCGCGTGAGCTCCGTTCCTCCGTCGCGCGGCGGAGGAACATAGATATACACAGTCGAGTCGCAAAGTGTCTTGAGGCGTTCTTTTCAAATGTCCTCATTCGTGTTAACTGAAATCGATTTGCAAAATTTCGTTTTGGGAAACAAACCAAAATCAAGTGCTCGTGGAAACGTAGTTTAAGTGTAGACAAAAACCTTTTTAATTACCACCAGTTTTAAATATTGTAAACTCCATTAATAAAAAACATTATCATTAACAAGAACAAAACAGTGCGTTTAACTTTTTCTCCTTGTGGACGGTATGTCGAAGAGTTTGTTGTGTTGCATTTCCTTTTCCGTGGTGAATAGTGTTCTTTTGATTCCTCTTGTGTCGAACGTTTCTGGGTGACAATTTCCGGCGAACAATTTCCAGCTGTACACGAAGTAGTGGGTGGATGGTAGAATCAGCGTCCAAGCCGACGCACAGACCATTCTTACCCCACATCATAACGGTAGATCCGGAAAAAATTAAAACAATAAAATCTTATCCAGAACCAACTCAATTAAAGGAGCTAAAATCATTCTTAGGACTAGCAGGTTACTATCGACGGTTTATTAAAGACTACGCGAAAATAACTAAACCCAAGACTCTGTTTCTCCAAGGCGACGGACGGGTTTCAAAAAATAAAAGCAAAAATATGAAAATCAAATTCGATGCTCCCGCAAAAGAAGCATTCAACATCATTAAAATCAAACTCCAAGAGGAAATAGAACTGTATCAGCCAGATTACGACAAACGCTTCAATCTAACAACAGGTGCGAGCAACTTTGCAATAGGTGCAGTCTTGAGTCAAAATAGAAACCCTATAACCTTTATCTCAAGAACATTGAGTCCTACCGAAGTAAACTATTCTACAAATGAGAAGGAGCTACTCGCAATCGTCTGGGCACTGCAAAAATGACGAAATCTACTCTATGGAATCTCCGATCTGACGATCCATACAGATCACCAATCTTTAACATTTGCGATATCCGAAAAAAACCCCAACACAAAGCCAAAAAAGATGGAAAAACATAATCGAAGAGTACGGGGCGAAACTTGTATACAAGCCCGGTAACCAAAATATTGTAGCCGACGCTCTATCCCGTCAACAAATCAACGCAACCACAGAATCTGGCAACTCAGACGAGAACTCACTTACTAACGACCTTTTTAAAAGGACAGCTTTAAACTTCTACAAAAACCAGATAATACTGAAAGAATCGGACACAGACAGTATAGAATCTACGAACTCATTTAAAAACTTTCGACATCATATACGCTTCACGAAAGAAGAAGGTTTGTTAGAATCCCTCAAGAAAACACTTAATCCTGACAAAATTAACGCCATCAAAACAAACAGAGAACTATTACCAACACATAAAAATAAGATCAAAGAAAAATTCATCAATTACAAGATTATCACAGCCGACAAACTACTCGAAGACATCACTGATAGAGAAATTCAACTAAGAATGGTAGAAGACATACACACCAGAGCACATAGGATTTACAAGAATAACTCACAAGAAATAAAGGAAACAAGTTATTGGCCGGATATAACAAAAGATTGCAAAAGATACGCCGTAACCTGCAAAATTTGCCATGCTACAAAATACGACCCAACCACCCAACCACCCAACCACCATCATCATCATCATCATCATCGGCACTACAACCGGGATCCGGTCTTGGCCTTATTTAACAAATCTCTCCACCGGTCCCGATTTCGAGCCGATGTCATCCAGTTTAGCACTCCCAGGCTCTGGGCGTCCTGGTCTACGCCATCCCTCCATCGCAGACAAGGTCTGCCGCGCTGTCTCCTTCCATACATCCTGCCACAAAGGACTTTCCGGGCAGGGTCCTCTTCGCTCATTCGAGCTAGGTGTCCCGCCCACCGGAGTCTACCGAGCTTGATTTTTCTTACAATATGAGCTTCAAGGTAGATTGCGTACAACTCATGGTTGTAGCGTCTCCGGAATCGTCCTCCCTCACATACGGGGCCAACAATTCTCCTTAAGACCTTTCTCTCGAACGCGGCCAAGAGTTCAGAGTGCTTTTTATTAAGCACCCAGGTCTCGGATCGATACATGAGTACTGGTAAGACCATGGTCTTGTACAGTAGTAGCTTGGATGTTCTGGATAAATTTCGGGATTTAAAGAGCCTTGATAGACCATAGTAGGCTTTGTTGGATTTAATCAGCCGTTCGCGTATTTCTTCTTCCATATTGTTATCGGCTGATACTATTGACCCAAGGTAGTTAAAGGATTGCACTACTTCAAATTCGTGCTCCACTACCCTGATAGTTTGACCAACGTTAGGTCTTCTCTTCGCAGAGGTTGCCACCATGTACTTGGTTTTTCCCTCATTAATGCGCAGTCCCAGTTTTTGTGCCGCCTGCTCGATCTGGGTGAAGGATTCCTGTACCGCCGATTCGGTTCTACCGATGATGTCGATGTCATCTGCGTAGCCAAGTATCTGGCTGGACTTGGTGACAATAGTCCCTCTAGTTGTAACGCCAGAGTCACGGATTGCTTTCTCCAACGCCAGGTTGAAGAGGAGGCAGGCCAGACCGTCCCCTTGTCGGAGTCCATTATAAATGTTTATTGGTTTGGACAGCAATCCCGCTACTTTTACTTGACTAGTTACGTTGGTCATGGTCAACCTACAAAGTCGTATCAATTTATTTGGAATGCCGAATTCTCTCATGGCATTATATAGTTCTACCCTGGCTATGCTGTCGTAGGCGGCCTTGAAGTCTATAAATAGATGATATAGTGGAATCTTAAATTCCAGACATTTTTCCATCGCCTGCCTAAGGGTGAATATCTGATCAATTGCTGATTTGCCTGGGATGAAGCCACACTGATATTGACCAATGATGGCTTTAGCGTATGGGGATATCCGGTCTTGTAGGATAGTGGAGAGTATCTTATAGGCGGTACTCAGCAATGTTATACCCCTATAGTTGCTGCACAGTGTGATATCTCCCTTCTTATGTATGGGGCAAATTATACCACGACGCCAATCTTCCGGCATCTCCTCTTGCTCCCATACGTGCACCACGATCTCGTGAATTGCGTGATGTAACGCTGTCCCTCCTTGTTTGATCAGCTCAGCTGGTATGCCATCAGCTCCAGGGGCTTTATTTGATTTTAGCTGTCTAATGGCTTTTAGTGTTTCCTCAATGCTTGGTGGCGGCAGCATTTGGTCCTGGTCTTGCATTGGTGGAGCCTCCAATTCTTCTGTGAGCTGACCATTTAGCAATTCATTAAAGTGCACTTCCCATCGCTCCAGAACGCCTTCAGGATCGGTGATCAGATTACCCTCTTTATCCTTGCAGTAAGTGCAGCGTGGTGTGTACCGCGTCATACTGCGGATTATTTGGTAGAACTTCCGCGCCTGGTGCGGACCTCGCTCTCTACTTTTCTCTATTTCACAGACAAGATTTTTTTCCCAGGCACTTTTCTTTTGTCTGTGAAGTCTTTTTTCAGTTCTTCTGAGCTCTTTGTATTTCTCCTCGCGTACCCGCGTCCTATGAGACTGCTGCATTGCCCGGTATGCAGCATTCTTACGTTCAGTCGCTAGTTTGCACTCATCATCAAACCAGTCGTTCCGATCTCTACGACTACTGCCTAAGATGGAGTTGGCAGTACTAATGACAGTATTCTTAAGGCGTGTCCATTTCTCTTCTACGCCCGGCATTCTGGCCCCAGGACTTACTCTCCCTCCGTCGAGCTCTTCGAGGGCGAGTCTTAACGCATGACCAAAGGTGTTGCTGGTGTTCTCATTGCGTAAGGCAGCCGTGTTGATTCGAACCTGATCCGTGGATGCAATACGTCTCCGTAAGGCAATCCGCGCTCGGAAAACTGTACCAACAAGATAGTGATCCGAGTCGACGTTGGCACCTCGGTACGTTCGTACCGTCATCAGGCTCGAAGAGTGGCGGCGATCTATCAACACGTGGTCAATTTGGTTGCGAGTGGCTCCATCAGGTGATACCCAGGTGGCTTTGTGGATATCTTTACGCGGAAACCTGGTACTCGCAACGACCAAGTTTTTCGATGCTGCCAGTTCGATGACTCGTAGTCCATTGTCATTAGTGTTCTCATGCAAACTATGGGAACCTGCGTAGTGCCTGAAAACCGGCTCCCGACCTATTTTCGCATTCAAATCCCCAAGAACGATTTTCACATCGTATCTTGGGCAGGCATTGAGGGCCCGTTCGACGTTCTCATAGTATTCTTCTTTTTCGTCGTCAGGGGACTCCTCTGTAGGTCCGTGAACGTTTATGAGGCTTATGTTTTTAAATTTGCCTCGCACGCGAAGAGTGCATAGCCTTTCATTTATTGCATTAAAGCCGATGATGGCAGGCTTCAGTTTTTGGCTGACTAGAAAGCCTACCCCGAGCACATGGTGTTTTGCGTGACAGCTGTAATAAATGTCATACTCTTTTCTTTGAAAAACACCACTCCCCGTTCATCTTATTTCTTGTAATGCTGTTATGTCAGCCTTATATTCGGACAGGGCATCGGCTAGTTGCTGTGCAGCTCGAGCTCTGTATAGTGAGCGTATGTTCCATGAAAAAATCCTTAAATCGTTTAGCCGTTTTCGTTTCCGTGGTCGTCGTCGTGTATCCGGTCCATATCCGAGGCTTGTTAAATTTGCCATAATAATTCATTTTTACGGGCCTGGTTATTAGCCTTGCGCCAACCTTTCTCAGGATGTCGCTGCATGCATTGGTTCACTACTTGGCGGGTGTCAAAGTAGCTATCCAGGGGTGTCACGTGGAGACTGCATGTCAACTTGGATTGAACAGGGACAAGGATCGTCCTGGCCTTCGCCGGGTTGAAGGCAATCAGAGACTTTGCCCTGTATGTTCGCACCCATCCCCCCACCCAACCACCAACCACTGGGAAAAACACCTATAGCGATTCTAACAGATACACAAATTCACTAGCAAAATAATGAAGAAGCACCGAACGAAAAAATCGAATAAGAAAATACATCAGAACCGTATACCAAGCGATAAATAAAAATAATTCACATGAGTGGAATATAGTCGAGTTTGGAAATCAAATTCTAAACACGGTCAGTAGGCTGGTGTGTAACGCTTAGGTAAATTTTTTTTCGTGATTCGAGCTGTCATAGCGTCAGTTCGAATCACACGATCTTCTTCACTATTATTTCAAACGCTATACACCTATATCGAGCAAGTGCTCTCAATACCTCCAAATGGACATTTTCCATATGGATAACGAAATTTATATCAGTACTATAGACCGGTATTCTAAATACCTCCACTTACGATATATTCCAAATAAAATCAATACTCATATTGTACTAGACGAATTACTATCCCAAATATTTATCTACCACGGTCAACAACATATCACGACGGATAATAAATCTATCTTTGTCTGTCAACAGGCAAAAGGCGTGTATAACCGACACAACATCATCCACGCAAGAACATCAGTACACCATTCTACCAGTAATAGTCTGGTCGAAAGAGCCCACTCCACGCTAATCGAGATTGTCAGAGCACTTACAAAACAAGGAGGGGGCGAATCCAAAAACTACCTCTTCGAAGCAGTAACACAATATAACAAGACTATACACTCCACGACCGGATACAAGCCCGAGGACGTATTTCTTAATAGAGAAGGATACCCCGATATTGAGAACAAACTCAAGGAAAAACAACAAAAACTATTAGCGCACTTTAATAGAAAACGAGTTAACATACAATACCGAGCCGGGGATAAAATCTACGTTAAAGGATCACGCAGAAATAAAAAAGCTGACCAATACTTCGAACATACAGTGAAAGAAGACAAAGGCGATACAGTAATCACGAGTCTCGACAAAAAAATCCACAAGGACAATATTCGTTCGAGAATATAAAATAAAATGAAGATCACGATCATCCCCATCTTTCTAACGATAATAGGCCTAGCACAGCTGATTGACATTAGAAACCTGAAAAACCGACCCTGCATACCTATTCGAAAACACTGAATACTTGTTTCATATTTTTAACTTCACTACAATTATAGAGCCATATAGAAATGCTAAGGAGTTGGTCACAGCATCGGACACAAATACAACCGCATCCCTCAGAGCAACCATTCATAGGATAGATTCTCTCATTTACCAATTGTTACCACAACATACGCAACCAAAACGAGGCAAGCGGAGCATGAACTTCCTGGGTTCCATTCTAAAAGTCATAACCGGTACACCGGACCATGACGACCTAATCAAAATACACACAAAGATGAACGAACTGATTGAAACCAACAATCACCAGCGGACACTTAATAGCAGATTCGAAAGAATACTAACTTTACTTACCAAGCGTAACCTAGATTTAGAAGTATTCCTAAACGAAATGTACTACGAGTTAGATCTAGTAGCAAACACAATTAACTTCGAAAAAAATGATATTTTCTATTCGAATACATTAGATATAAATAACATACTAGAATTAATTAAACATGAAAAAACTGATCTTCCACTAATCCATGTGATGGAATATTCAAAAATAACTATCTACCACTATATAAATACAATCATAATCGTATACAAATATCCCATCCTAAACCAGAAAAGCCAATTGTTCATTATACACCTGTAGGGGTTTCTCTATCCTATAGGAGAAACAGCCCACAATTCCAACCACAATACCTACCCATTTCCCTTGATAGGTATTTACCAGCAGGACATGTGAGTAATAATACCCAGGGCCACACCGTCTACAGACCCTATCCAAGCTATGGTACAGGAATTTGTCAATACGACAATTCCTCTACCTAACAAGCGACGACATAAGGCGAATGTGTTTCATCGCATCGAGACACGGGGCCCTCCAGTAAGCCAACGCGCACGTCGCCTGGCTCCAGAAAAACTACGCGCGGCACGCGCCGAGTTCGATGAAATGATAGCACACGGTATCTGTCAACCATCAGACAGTCCTTGGGCAAGCCCACTCCATTTAGTTAAGAAACGTTCCGGGGAGTGGCGCCCATGCGGGGATTACAGACTGCTGAATGCAGCAACAGTCCCCGACAGATACCCCATTGCACACCTATATGATTTTTCATATAAATTACGAGGGTGCAAAGTCTTCACCACCCTGGATATCACCAGGGCTTACCACCAACTTCCGGTGGCACCTGAAGACATCCCAAAAACGGCAGTCATTACTCCTTTCGGACTCTTCGAGTTCAAAGTAATGACTTTCGGTCTCAGGAATGCCGCGCAGACATTCCAGAGATACATCGACTCGGCTTTACGTGGTCTCAATTGCTGTCATGCTTATCTCGATGACATTCTTATCGCCTCACGAGACCACGTTGAACACAAGCGCCATTTACGACAGATCCTCGAGCGCCTCCGCGAATTCGGTCTAGTCATCAACCCAGATAAGTGTCAATATGGCAAAAAGCAAATCACATATCTGGGCTACATTGTTGACGATCAGGGCATTCGCCCACTTCCAGACCGTGTAGGGGCCCTCATCCAATATCCACGCCCAACCAACATAAGCGAGCTCCGACGTTTCCTCGGCATGCTCAATTTTTACAGACCCACCCTTAAAGACGCCGCCCAAACCCAGGCTCCTCTGACTGAATTTCTAAAAGGAGCGAAGCGCAACGACAAGCGCCCAATTCCATGGACAGAAGCTTCGGACCGTGCGTTCCAACTGTCCAAGGAGCAACTGGCTAACGCCACACTGCTCCGATATCCCTTAGAGGGAGCGATTTTGTCTATCCAATGCGACGCATCGGATTCCGCAATCGGAGGAGTCCTACAACAAGATTTCGAAGGCCAACCGGAACCGCTCGGTTTCTTTTCTAGGAAACTGAGTCCCACAGAGCGGCGATACAGCGCCTATGACCGGGAATTACTGGCGATCTATAGCGCCATTAAATATTTCCGTCATATGGTAGAGGGTCGCTCGCTCTCCGTGTATACAGACCACAAACCTCTGGTCTTTGCGTTCCGGAAAAAGTCGGGAAATGCTTCCCCCCGACAAGAACGTCAACTCGACCTCATCGGCCAATATACTACCGAGATTAAACATATCTCTGGTCCCCAAAACATCTCGGCGGACGCCTTTTCTCGAATCGATACGATTCACTTGCGCGCCACTCTGAACAACGTCGACCTAGCCCTGGCCCAACAGGAGGACAGCCAGCTCGAATCTCTTCTAACTGCTGATACAGCACTCGAGCTACGCAAAATCACCCTCCGCGATCCTTTGGGCGAAATCTGGTGCGATGTTTCAACTGGAACCGCCAGGCCCTACATTCCCGAGAAGCTTCGTAGGGGCGTGTTCCAGGTCTACCATGATCCAGCCCACCCCAGCGGCCGCGCAACCGCTGCTGCCGTCCGTAAGAAATTCGTTTGGCCCCGAATGAGCAAAGACCTCACCACTTGGGCCCGCGCTTGCCTCCAATGCCAGCGCTGCAAAGTAGCGCGGCATAATGTATTAGAACCTGCACAATTTAAGCTACCCACGGCACGCTTCGCCTATGTCCATATTGACATAGTGGGACCGCTTACTCCATCGAGAGGATTTTCGTACATCCTCACTATGATGGATCGCTACACGCGATGGCCAGAGGCGATTCCTCTCAGAACAGTAACTGCCGAATCAGTCGCCAAGGCCTTCTATTCGACCTGGGTCACACGTTTCGGCGTACCTGCCACCATTACTACAGATCGAGGGCCGCAATTCGAGGCAACGATTTTCGGGCAGCTGACGGATCTCCTCGGCTGCCAACGAAGTCGCACGACCGCCTATCACCCCGAATCCAACGGGATGATCGAACGCTGGCATCGGTCTCTCAAGGCTTCCCTCATGTGTCATAACGACACTAAATGGTTTGACGCTCTACCTACCGTATTCCTCGGTCTGAGGACTAGTTTTAAGGAGGACCTAGGTTCTTCCGCTGCAGAACTCACCTATGGCACCAACCTCCTACTACCAGGCGAACTGTTCGTGGATGGTGATACGCCACACAACCAGTTGCAGGATGTGGGCCACCTCCGCGACCTTCTTCGTAAGGTTAGAGCATCGCCCGTGACCAGGCATGGTACTAAAAAACTTTTCGTTCACCCTGAACTGCACAGCTGCACGCACGTCTTTGTCAGGGTGGATAAGGTTAAAAAACCTTTGGACCCTCCGTATGACGGTCCCTTCAGAGTCTCCAACCGCATCAGCGATCGTGTCTTCGAGATTGATATTCGAGGAAAACGATCCACGGTCAGTGTTGAGAGACTCAAACCTTGTTTCTTCGAGGCGTCAGCTCCAGATTCTCAGTCAACAACCGACTCTGCCAACATTCGCAAATCACCTCAACCTCCACTCACCCGAAGCCGAGCACGTCTCCTCGGGCAATCAAAAAATCCTCCCAATCCACCTCCAATCTAACTTCCTTCCGACAACCATCAAACTACTCCTTCCGACCTACCATGATTTCGTGACTATGTCACTGGCGGGGGAGTACTGTAGGGGTTTCTCTATCCTATAGGAGAAACAGCCCACAATTCCAACCACAATACCTACCCATTTCCCTTGATAGGTATTTACCAGCAGGACATGTCAAAGGGACGCATAGCTAAACTCATTTTTCTATGCAGATAATGCATAATTGAGTTTAGCTACAATCAACAACATACGGCAACACTATTGCGCTAACCATGGGATTTCCACCGGAAATTCCATTCGTATTGGTTAGCAACAACCAAGCCAAACCAAGCGACGCGGTTACGTCATAGTCCATAGGCTTGGGTATTATTGAACATTCCACAGAATGGAATTATATCCCCAGCCGATGCGGCGTCCTATTGACTTTTCCCAGATCACCCATTCGCTTGGGACCAATGATCTCTTTTTGCTGGTGAATAACCTTAGCTATGTTTGCCCTCTCTCTCGTATTTCTGTCTTGCTATAGTGCGTTGACCTAAGAGATTGTCACTAGGTCAGTAGACCAGCCGTATACACGGCATTGACGCACGCACACCTAGCCAGATCCACCCTGGGTTATTGTGCTTTCCCTTTTGATTTCTCCATTCTGGCTACGCCCATCGACGTCGAACGAATACACAAGTACGTTTCGACCTGGATGAGTGTGGTGAGTTGGGGAACACACAAGAGAGCATGATTACCATTGGCAGATCAATGTGTAAAAAGCAGAAATTACGATTTCCACCCTAAATTGAGTCAGTCGGTATTTGTATCTGAACCTGGTTGTGTCTGCGGAGGAGATAGTTCGTTTTTTTTTCACCAAAAAAAATCGAAACATTGACAAAAAAAATCGCGTCAAAAAGCATAGTGAATAGTTTTTTTTTCTTTGATAATTGATTATCAATTACAATAAATTTCCGCAAAAAAACATATTTTCAATCGGAGCGAATTAACATTGAAACGCGAATTGATAAAAGAATATTAAATAAAGAAAAAAATAAAAGTGACATCTAACAAACAAATTCAGTTAAGTGTGTGTGAATATTTCAATTTGGAAGCAAATATATTGGATTTTATATTTAAGAGATAACTTCAAATTCTTTAATCGGACAGCTCGCCTTTATATATATATATATGTATATAATATATTCTTTATATATATGTATACATTTCAAATAGTTAACTGCAAGAACTATTTTCTAATTGTCGGGCGTGTACAGTGAATCCTGTGCCATACGTTGGCAACATACATCTACCCCCACGCACCCCCTATCAAATAATTATGGAAAACCAGTAATGTCAGATAAGATAGCTAAACCAGGTCAAAACAAATACATTCATGTCAATAATTGTAAAAATTTCATAGGGAATTATATATGCCAAATCAAACTGAATAACATAGACAATTGTACCATATCTTTACTCACAAACGAACCTGCCACATGTCATTATATTAAAGAAAACAACGAAGAAATCAAAAAGTTAGAGCATGGCCAGATCTTTTTAGATAAACAACACGCTGTCAATGGAAAATTTGTAAATGGCCCCAATTTTATTAGTTTCGAAGAAAAAGTAACAATTGACGATAAAACATATATCAATACCAAAAATATGATCAAAGAAATAATCTCAATGAAACACGATGAAAATATAGAAATTTTGGAACTATTATCTTCAAATGCACATAACAAATTTACCAATATTCAAGAACTAAAAACATTTTTAATAACTATAAAAGAGCATCCAATACGTACCACCTTAATTGCATTTACAATTATTACGCTCCTATTTTTTACCTCAAAAACAAAAAATATAACTAACTTTAAGATAGCATTTAAGAAAAAAACTCCAATCCGGAACGACGAAGAAAAAGCCGACAACGAACCCACATGCACCATACAAAGCGAGGACGCTTTATTTCAAGAAAGGGGAGAGTTAACACCTGTAGGGAACACAACAACAAATACCTTACCCACCTCTAAAAACATCAAGCATACGACCCAATCATCTTCCCTTTTCATATAAATCCAAACAATCATCTAACCACCTTATCACAATCCATACCACAATTAATTCATATCACAATTCATATTTACTCCATTCATCAAATGCTTAAGAACACAGATCACAACCCATATCACAATTAGTCCATATCACAATTAATTTTTTTTTTTTTTTTTTTTTTATTAGACTTCTCTCGGGAGAGGCGAACCTATAGCGTCGAGTGGGCGCCCCGAGATGCCATCAAATAACTGTTGCAGTTCTTTTTGAACAGTTGCAGGTTGTAACGCTCCGGGAACACTCGCGTGGGAAGGGAGTTCCACAGCTTCCCCGCTCTGTAACGGAACGAGTTCTGATACAGGGATGTTCGCGATGTCGGGAGATGAACCACAAACGGATGCGATCCGTCGGATTGTCTTGTGGAGCGGATATAGACCGAATTGCGTGGAACAATGCCAAGAATCTCCGAAGAACAGCACCCGTGATAATATCTGTAAAACAGACAGAGGTCGACCACGCGCCTTCGATGTGATAGCGACTGTAGTCCCGACGTCAGCGCCGAGTCCCCGATCAGGCGGATCGCTCGTCTTTGTACGCTCTCAAGTAGGTCGAGGGTATGTTTAGGAGCCGAGCTCCAAACATGAGAGCAATATTCGAGCGCGGGTCTAATTTGAGATTTATATAGGAGAAGAAGTTGGGCCGGAGTAAAGTATTTCTTGGCTCTAAAAGGATAACTCAGTTTTCCTGAGGCTGATCTGGCGATAACCGATACGTGTTTATGCCATGATACATTCCCACAGACCCTGGCGCCGAGCAATTTCAAATTTTCCCCAGCCTCGAGGGCCCGGCCACTCATCATCAGCTGTGGAACCGATGATCCAGTTTTCTTTGTGAATGTTGTATGCTGGGTCTTCGTTGTGTTGAAGTCGACAAGATTGGCCTTTCCCCACTGTAGGACTTTATCCAGATCCGGGCTCAGAGAGTCAATCTGTCTACATCTCAGCTGGTGCGACGTTGATGCGCCAATCGGCCGATCACTCGAAAAGGAGGAAACAAGCGTACTATCATCCGCAAAACTGAACACTTTGTTATACGTTGTCTCCAACAAATCATTTATGTGAAGCAAGAAAAAGGTTGGAGCTAAAATAGAACCCTGGGGCACCCGCGAATTAACAGGATACAGATCCGAACACTCGCCGTCCACAACAACCCGGATCGATCGATTCTCGAGGAAGCTCCTCGTCCAGTCGCAAAGCTGTTGGGAAAGTCCATATGAACGAAGTTTGCTCAGCAATGCCCCGTGCCAGACGCGGTCAAAAGCCTTGGAGATATCTAATGCGACCGCCCTTGACTCACCATGCCGTTCAATCGCAGATGTCCATATATCGGTTATAAGTCTCAAAAGGTCTCCTGTGGACCGCCTGCCACGGAATCCGTATTGACGATCATTCAGAAGACCGTTGCACTCCAAATACTTAACCAACTCTGTATTGATGACTTTTTCCATTACCTTAGATAAAATAGACAGTAATGCTATCGGACGATAATTTTGTGGAAGACACTTTTTTCCCGTTTTTGGGATTGGCTGAACTCGGGCGATTTTCCAGCAGGCTGGAAAGGTCCTCCGTGCATAAGATAAGCGAAAGAGTCTGCCAAGAACCGGCGATAGTTCTGGAGCACAGTTCTTAAGGACTATTGCTGGTATTCCGTCCGGGCCGGTTGCCTTCCTACAATCCAGTTCACGTAGAATGCGTTGAATAGTGCGCGGACGAAATCTCACATCTCGCATGGAAGACTGTACCGGCGAGATCACAGGTGGCTCCAAAAGGCCGGGATCGAGGTTTGAGTTCGCGGAAAATAAATTCGCGAACACATTAGCTTTATGCTTTGGATTCGTAACTAACGTCCCGCTGTCTGTCACCAACGGGGGGAAAGAGGAGGAAGCAAAGTTACTACTGACAGCCTTTGCCATTGACCAGAAGGAGCGCGAACCAGTTGGGCACCGAAGGAGCTTATTGATCACTCTGTCGTTGTGAGTCTTCTTCGCGGTATCAATCGCCTGGTTGCACGCGTTTCTGATTCTAACAAAATTCGTTCTGTTAACATCGGTGGGATTCGAGCGCCATTGCCTAAAAGCTCTATTTTTTGCCGCTGTAATCAGCTCACATTTTTTGTCAAACCAAGGTTTATCAGACGAACTTCGTTTGATGGAATGTGGAATATACATCTCCATCCCCAGAAGAATAATCTCTGATACCGACTCCGCGCAAGCGTTAACATCGGAGTTTCCGAAGCACACCTCCGACCATGGAAAGGATGCGAAGAAATCTCGCATATCGTCCCAGTTAGCAGCCCCATACTTCCATACATGGCGAAGCTGCCTAGGCCGGTTATTCGCTTGATATACAAGTGCTTGCGCGACAGATACCAAGCAGTGATCTGAGTTTCCCAGTGGCGCAAAAACCTCTACGGTATAAATACTCGGTTCGGATGCCAAAAACCCTATTCATCGAATACCCAAAACCACGATTAACGTAGACCCAATGCCTCTTTATCACAACCAATATTTGCTCTATGCTAATTCATCAAAATGCATCTTCATCACGACACAGATAACAGTGGCCCCAGGACAGGGGTATAAATACTATGAAGAACCCATCAGTAGCGGCTCTCTCTCCCTAGTGCATAAGTTAATGTTAAAATAATAAGACAATAAAAAGATATAAATGAAATCAAACATTAGTTGATTTACTCGCTCAATACCCACGTAGTAACTGCAGTAAATTCAAATAAGTACTAAGTCAACGACACCATTCGACCTATCAACTCTGCGAGATGGGCAGCGACAGCGTTGCCGGTTCGTGCGCATTCTTTCCAGTCTTCTTACTTTTCTAATATACCAAGAAATAGGAAACCGAGTATCACCTCGGAACTCTTTATATAGCAGAATCAGTTTGTCAATGCCTGATTGGACTCCTTTTCCTCTTCTCGCACTGTAGTTTGACAATCTTGTGACCTCACAATTCGTTTGCTCCCGTTTGGCGTAAAAAAAAGAGTTAAATTGGCCTGTGCTTCTGATAAACAATATTCGAAAGTTCAATTAAGATTCGTCAGATGCGGTTCACCGCATTTCAACCAATTGTAATATAGTTGTGTAATATAATACTCAGGCGCCTGAATCAGTTGGCGGTTTCAATATTCCTTCAAAACATTACAACGATAGATTAACAAGGAAACATGCCAAAAAAAATAGCAAAAGCAACAAAAAAAAAGCGTATTTCCAATAGTGTAGATGTTTTTATGAAAATTATTTGACGTAGTGGAATATTATTAATGACGACACTCGAGTTGTACTACTCGTTTATAAACGTCCTCATGTTCGCAATGAATTCAAAATTGGCACTTGCTGCAACTCCACTGATTTCATTTCATATTTCATAAAAATTAATTAAAACACGATGACCTCAGCGAGGAAATACTGTTGTTCTCAATATCAACAACGATCATATTAATAAATTCATTTGCGGAATATTGTTGGGTGGACCGTGGTTAATAAGCCAATTAATCACCAACCTGCTCTTAATTGAGGACTACCACAAAGTACAACTGTGGCTGGAATACTCGTACATTGCATTCATGGAGAAGTTATTTAATTAAATTCCCCAAAGTATAGTATTAAAAAGGAATTCAAGTGGTTCTATTATACGCGGACAGGGTGAAAAATTATATATACTTAACATATGATACTGAGTGATGAAACGACAAAGTTCTTCGTGAATAATGTTAGAAGGGAGTTTTCTTTAAAAAAACAAAACACATTTTGCATGAATAAAATCACAACGGAAAATATTTCCGTTCATTTAAATATCATTGCACAAATAGTTACTCGCAATATTTAAACTTAACAGCTACCCAAAAAATTCCGAAACTCTATCGTACTTAACTGCACGGATTGGAAGTCAAGTTTTTGTTAGAATAATATCATGTTTTTTTAAAAACATTCTTTGAGAACCGAAAATCTCTTTAATTCTGATTCCTTGTGTAACCTGCAGAGGGCACCTGAACGATGGGTTAATGCCACATTCATTTCCTTATATATTGAACAATAGTTCCTAAACAAAACTAAACTTAGGAGCTGCGAGTAGTAGGTAATTATGTTGCTTGAATTAAGCCAACAAATAGGGTGGTAGCCCCACTAAGCTAAACCAGATTCACTTAATCTAACTTACTTTAATCTAAAACTGTAAGATATTGGGTGCGGACAAAGAATGGGAAGCCTGAAACAGTGAAATTAAATGGAATGCCCTGTGAATAGGGGGTTCGAATATTTTCATAGCTGGGCCGGCTTATCGTAAAACCCGACTAAAAGCCGAGTGGTAGGTTAGATCCTGTAGCGATCCTAAATCGCTACTCCTATCCAAATCCCCAATATTATCAAATAATCCCATCCAAACCCCCAATACTTCCCATTAATACATAATACATCCAAATTCCATATTGAGTCACATGAACAACGAATTAAACCAAAAGTTAATTCGTCGTACATTAACTCAATTCCCAAAACCCTGACATCATGAACTGCTTAATTCAAAACGCATTTCATGATTCCCCTTCCCAGAACCTATCCAACCAAATCCTCAAACAATTCCTAGAACAAACATCCAATTAAAGCACACGAAGTCTTGTGTGTGTTTCTTGGAATTTTGACACTAAAATAGTTGATAAAAGTCAACGGAAAAAACAATAAAAGGGCAGTAACTTTCGATTTCGCGATCAGTAGAAGTCCAGAGGCCGAACCCCTGGCCGCGCACAATACGATTATAAAACCGAGTTACGGAAAATACAAAAAATACTTAACAAAACAAAGTTGCCTTTTCGTCTTTGGGGATGTTTGACTTTTGATCCGGTTTTTCCTATTGTTTGAAATTGCGTTGTCCTCCATATTTGATTACAGTTTCTCAGGTTAGCTTGGCTTCGGGATTTTAATAGTTTTTACAGTGATGTATTTGCATAACTCATCAACCAAGTGCCAGTGATGTTGTTACATCTCCAGCGCCGTGCTTCCTCTTTATATCGAGGAAAGAGCGTGGAGGTTTTGATATAAGCATATATCTCCTCTTCTTTGGTTTAGTTTAAAATAATTTTATTTCATTTTAAATTCTTTTATTCTTTTGATTTAATTTCTCTTAAACGAATTGATGTCTCTATTAATTTACAACTTAACCGATAACTCAAAACTGAACTTTAACTCTAAGCTGTATATTCAACTCTATCCTTCAACTGTTTAGAACTGAATACTAAACTGAACTAACTGAAACTCAATCTCAAACTGAACTCAACTTGAACTCCACTGATTTTACAATTAAAATTTCTCTTTTCTTATGTTACTTATTGTTCTAATTGGTTGTAAATTATAATCTGAACAAAACGAATTTTATCAAAGTATTCCTTTAGTCTCTGTGACTTTTAAATTTTGAATACACTTTGAACGAAAATCAGAGTGCTATGTTTAGAATGAAAAAAGGTGCATGTTATGAAAAGGGGCATGTTATTAAATGTGCTGTAACTAGCTTGATATAGAATATTGTGAATGTTTATGAATGGTATGTATTAAGTGAAAATGTAAGATATGTTAAGAGGAAGTTTTAAGGATTTGTTAGAAAAGTAACGAGATTCAGTGTTAAAGCTAATAAGGGTAGTATTCTGGAATACAACAATGTCAAATGATATAAATTCATCCGACGCACCAAGTACATCGGAACATTCCGCAGCTCCACAAAAAGGGGAACGAAACACACAGTGAAAAAACATTTGCACGATACAAATACATCTTTCCCACTGAATGTGGATACAAGATTTCAACTACCGAAAATCACCGGAAGCGCTCACAGAATCTGCGTAAGGAAATTAACCACCTAAAAGAAACTGACTGGATGTATGAGCCGTTGGAAAAACGCATTGGTCAGCAACAAGAATTGATTAAACCGTTACTTCTTGCAGAAATGTTTTTGCACACAAATAGTAATATACGTTCAAATATAAAGGTAGTTGTTACGTAGTAACTCCCCCACTACCTTTGTCCCAGCAAAAAAACACCCATTTTTGACCTAAACCACAAAATAGGCCACCACACCAGCAGAGGTAGTCCCAGAGAAAAACACACCCGAGACCACACCAGCCATCTGCATCTAAAAAACCAGCAACATCAAAACCAAGGGTGTATAGCATCCGCTGTTGCTGCGAAATCTGTGGCCCCAAAGGCCACGCGTGGGAAAAGTGTGAATACAGGGTGAGGTGGAAGAAAACTAGTAATTCTCGGACAACGCCCACCCTATCGCCCACCCCAATGGTCATGACTGAACGTCAACGCCAAACCCACAGAGCTGCACGATCAATTACGGCTGGCAGGAGGTCTCCAAGAAAAAATGCAGGGGCCACGGTGACAAACACGGTAAAGTCGGCAAACGCCATAGGCCGAATGAAGGCCGTACCAGCTCTGGCTCTGCTACTTCAGAGTTCTCGAAGACTCAAAAGCAGAGCAGTGTAGATGCGACCAAGGAATCTAGCTCTACCAGTTCTGAGCCTACTAAGGCTCAAAAGCAGAGCAAAGGCGTACCTACAGACTCCATGAGTCAGAAGCTACTATGGGCTTCACGAGCCGGAAGCTACCCACGGACTCAACGAGTCGCAAGCTACCAACGGGCTCCACGAGCCAAAAGCTACCCACAGGCTCCATGAGTCGGAAGCTACAAACGGACTCAAAGAGTCGGAAGAAAATCACTTTATTGTTTTTCAAAATATTCCCCATAAAGATCTATACACTTTTGCATGCGTTTGAACCAATTGTCGGAGCACTTTTGCCACTCTGATTGAGGTATCTCCAACACATGCATTCTGAATACAGCAACCGCTTCTTCAGGTGTCGAAAAACGTTGACCTCTCAGTTTGTTTTTTACGTACGGGAATAAAAAGAAGTCATTCGGTGCCAAGTCAGGACTATACGGCGGATGACCCATCAAATCGATGTTTTGGGTGCTCAAAAATGCAGTTGTCGCAGCCGATGTGTGAGAGCTCGCATTGTCGTGGTGAAGAGTGATCCGTCTTCGGCGGTTGGTTTTCCTGATTTCTTGGAAGACAACTGGCAAACAAATAGTTGTGTACCACTCAGAATTGACTGTTCTGCGTTGTTCTAGTGGTACCGTTGCGACATGTCCAGTTTTTCCGAAAAAACAGGCGACCATTTGCTTGGAAGTGCTTCGTGCGCGAACAACTTTTGTTGGATTTGGCTCATCTTGAAACACCCAGACAGTCGACTGCTATTTACTTTCGGGCTCATACGCGTAAATCCACGATTCATCACCTGTCACGATGTCATAGACGTGTTTCGAAGCACCGCGACCGTATTTTTTGAGCATTTCTTTCGACCAATTGACACGAGCCTCTTTTTGGGCGATTGACAAATTGTGTGGGATCCAACGCGAACAAATTTTGTTGACAGTCAAATGTTTATGCAATATTGAATGTATGCTGGTCCCACTAACGCCTAAGGTTGTCTCAATCTCACGATAGGTCACATGACGATCTTCCAATATCAGTTCGAGCACAGCATCAATGGTTTTCGGAACAACAACTGATTTTGGACGACCTTCACGAAATTCATCTTGGAGTGAACTACGACCACGATTGAATTCACCATACCATCGATAAACACTGGTCCTTGATGGAGCTTCATCGCCAAAAATTGAATCAAGTTCATCCATGCACTGTTGCTGAGTTAATCCACGCCGAAAGTTGTAAAAAATAATCGCACGAAAATGTTGACGATTTAATTCCATTTTTGGGCCGAGATGAATCTTTTAATTTACTGTAAACAACACAAATAGCGCTCGTATGTCAAAACGTTCTGAGTGCGTATAACCTCAAAAATGTCCAACTTTACGACAGAGCTGTCAATTGCCGGATTGCAACACTAGGGTTGCCAAATCCCGAAACATAAGAGGCAACCCTCGTATAACCGAATTTCTCACAAGGGGTGTATTGACACGCGAACTGGACACGCAACTCATCAAACTCTCGCGACTCCAACAACGCAACGAACTCATTCAGTCTGCTCGGCTGGTAGAACTTGACATCTGACTCCTTGGACGAATGAACTCTGACTCACTATTGGATGTCTCCCTACAGACATCCAACCAAAACGAACCTAAGGGATTCGCCGCCGAAGGCCAGCCAATGGAGAAAGTCAAAAAGAAAAAAAAAAGGGAAACCGGAAAACTCATGTAGTAGTTCAAATCTGCTGCTACATGTTTGGGAAAGATAAACTGCCGCCAGCTGCAAGGGATAGATTCTTGATTGACGTGAGTCAATAAAACCCTTGCCGAAGGCAGGAATCTATCTTGGAATAATGAAATAAGCATTGCATATGGCCGTTGCCAGATCATTTAAAATAAACATATTTCGGTGATGTATGTTGTCTTAGGGATATGTTAATCCCGTTGAAGGGACTGTCAGGCGAAAGTATCCGCTTGAGTGTTTACTTTGGGTAAACTAAAATTGGTGCTCATGACCGATGCTGGTGATCGTTCCGAGTAATGGCTACGGATCATAAAATCGGTCATGCTGAGATACAAGCAAATATGCGCGCCTGAAAGGCCAATGTTTAATTTGATCGTCTCTACTGGTAGGAAAGATAGATCATAGACATGCCGTTGAAAATCCGGCTTGCAGATGTGCAAACAACCCGAAATTATGCTAGGTCGATAGATGGGTACAAAGATAACACACGGAAAGATCAGCGTGTGTTGGTAGATATGTGCCATCCATTGTTCGGTCGCGGAAGCTCGTGGTGATGCTGAATTGATGTTTATACTTTCAGGAATGATCGTGGAGAAGAGGCTTGGAACAGCCTCCAAAAAAGGTAAGCTGTCTAAAATATATTTATGTCGGTTATCCGTAGGGATAACCGAATTGATTCCAGCTAATTGGGTGGCGGTTAATGCCCTAGCAAGATTGTATAATCTTGCCGAAACTTCAACTTTAAGGTAAGTTGTATTGCTGGTAATAGTGGGGATAAAGCGATGCGTGGCTCTTCGGGCCCTGAAAAGCCCCACAGACCTGTCAGATTAAGGCTTCTCTTTGAATAAATCTTCACCTTTCATTAAGGACTTTCGTCGAAAAGGGCCATTAAATGAGTCTAAATGAAAATCTTTAAGGCCGGGCCCAAAACTATAGGCACCAAACTGTAGGCACTAAACTAGAGGCCCAAAACTATAGGCGCAAAACCATAAGCGCAAACTACAGGGACAAACCAATGCGCTCACGGGCGATGATTGGGCAGTGGAGTTGCCAGACCCAGGAATATTCCGTAATTCTCCTGGGATTGCGAGTTAACACATCAACGGGACTCACCTCTGATGACGAATCCGGGAACCAACCTTCAGAGGAAACACCTCCAATACATTATACCTCTGTTCTCGTACCAAACACCTTTAATCTGGCCATGGATGCAAGCCAAGAAGCACTCAGAGCCGTGCTATCTCGAGGCGAAATAGGCCTCGCACTTCGATACGGTGAAAGGAAGCCACTTCACTATTGTGAAGGAGGTTTTGGCCAGATCGTTTGGGCGGTACAAACTTCCCACTGTTATTCACAAGGTCGTAGATGCACGTTACACTTCTCCAACAAAATATGAAAAAAAACGGGTGTTAATCCACAAGACCCTTTTAAAGCCCTATGATAGACAGGCCCCACGAAGTGCAAGGTGGTCAACTAAATGGTGGTGGTCCATTTAGTTGACCATTTCCTTCCCTAGGACTCCTTTTCAGTCAAGACCAAGCCGTAAGGAAGAGAAAATAGAGAACCCTTGTTTTTTTTTCTATTTTACAAACAACCATTACCAGAATCAGCAACAACAATAGCAAGGCCACCAAAACTGCACAACCCGATGCGATTTCAGCAGTTCGATATTAGGAGTATTATTCCTCTCCTCAGAATGACACGCATCTTTGTGAGAGGGGAGTTTTGTTACGTAGTAACTCCCCCACCAGTCTTGTGAGTAGGGCGTTAGAATATACTCACAGCTAGGCCAGCTTGTCGTAAGAGGCGACTAAAGGCCGAGTGGTAGCCGGGGCCCCAACGCCCTGTGCGCCCGGTGAAATACCACCCCATCAAGCTTTAGACTCCGTGAAATGGTCGGGAGAAATACCTGGCTATCTTTCGGAGCTTGGCTGATGGACCGGTTCGAGAAAAGGTTGGTTAGGTGGTAGTCGGTCCCAAGGTGAGATACCACCCCGACACGCTGTACATTCCGCGATATCGCCGAGAGAAATCTTCGACGGTATTTCGGATGTGTGGCTGATGGCCCGGACTGACACGGGGATAAGTCATGATGGTACCGCCTGATATAAAGAATTCCGGATGTAAACTAGTCTTCCATTCGGATCTCCGAGGAGGACTATGTCAGGGGGAACACCATGCAGATATCATGATAAATAACGGAACTTAGAGAGGTTCGTCATCGCATAACCGGGCTCGCTCTCGAAGCTCTGCCCACGCTCGACTGGTGACGGCATTTTGTAACATCAGGGGAATCGGTTTCACCAATACGAATGTAAACGCTGTATTTGCAAAAAACGAAAGCTGATATCCTTGCCATAACTAAGACCCAGGTCGATTCGTCAACTGATTCGACATATCTTCGTTGCTCAGGATACGATTAACATTCGAGATTCCGTTTTAAGGGCGGAGTCTCCGTCTTCGCGCGGTCCAATCTGGCTTGCCAGAGGATGGGGGCGTTGGAACCCAATAATATGGGCATCATATGGTTGTGGGTCGTGCTGAGGAATTCGATTAAATTTCTTTGTTGTCTTTACCGCTCCCCGAATGATGATCGACCGGCGACATTTTTCGAACATATTTCACATACCGTCGACCGGATACAGATCAACCACCCAGTTTCTGAAATTGTTGCCCTTGGTGATTTTAATGTGCACAATTCCGGCTGGTTGTTACATTCTAACAGAACCGACGGGGCTGGGAGGCTTGCGGAGATGTTTGCTGTAAGCCACAACTTGACTCAACTCGTGGAGGAACCGACGCGAGTGCCGGATGCCCGAGGCGATTGTGCGAACACTCTGGATCTGTTTTTGACATCCGAACCGAGTATTTATACCGTAGAGGTTTCTGCGCCACTAGGAAACTCAGATAACTGCTTGGTATCTGTCGCGCAAGCACTTGCATATGCACTTGCAGCGGCAAAAAATAGAGCTTTTAAGCAATGGCGCTCCAATCCCACCGATGTTAACAAAACAAATTTTGTTAGAATCAGAAACGCGTGCAACCGGGCGATTGATACCGCGAAGAAAGCTCACAACGACAGGGTGATCAATAATATAATAGCCTTGTTAGGTCGGAAACTTTTCATGCCACCCTCGTATTAGTCACCAAACAATAAGTTGGGAGAAAATAAAGAAATCCGACCGCGTATAACAATGTATCCGCTATCAACGCTGTGGTCATGCTGCGTCTAAATGCAATATGCATTTTCGATGCGGCAAATGTCAAAATAAGCATTTCATTGGGGAATGTCCATTGGGCAAAGAACAGCTCGCGGATAAGAATAAGTTATCCTGCGTCCTCTGTAAAAATGTCACTCGGCTAACTTTAGAGGTTGCCCTATATACCAAGAGCTGAAAATAAAGTTGAAAGCTAGAAAGAAATAAGTTGAGGAAGAGAAACGACTATTTGGGTCGCTGAACTGTCTGTAAAGCTATTTTAATTAGGAGAGCCGAATACTCTTTTGCCTATACAGCTCCTCGATCGAATACTCTTTTGCCTATACAGCTTTCTGTATCGGTTTGTATGGCTCTCGGAGTGAGACCCTTTGGGATAGAACGATTCATTGTATTAGTAACAATGTTGTTCATCGTCGAAAGATAATGATCAATTTCGTCATTATGAGGATTTCTGTCACTTGGTGGATCTATGCCATTGGAGCGTAATTCTTTTTTTTATTATCCGATCCGAATGTATCTGTTTATACTGCTCCAGTAGTGAGTGTTCATTTGGGACATGTCTTACAGCACTAAGTCCATAATGACCGCTATCGTACTCGATTGTACGAAGACAATTACGAATAGTTAGATCCGTATCTAATTATTGTATTCGCTGGTCCAGCAATAGTAAATCCAAGAAGGAATAGCCTCTTGGATATGACGGAGTACTTGTAGCGTACATTTCTGGTTTATGTTCGATAGCGTTTGTTTGCCAAACAAACCAGTCGAACAACACATTGCCTCTTGTGTTTGTGATAAGGTTACACCAAGCACTGTGCTTGGAATTGAGATCTCCCGCCATAAAAAAATAATTATTTTCCGACTCTAACTTGGTACTTCAAGTTCATTGATAAACTGTATTCACTGTGGAGCTTCGGGAACATAAGCAGGCACCACATATAGATGCCTTTGACTTTTTAAGGGAATATCTATAATGCAGTGTTGTAGCACCTGGAATTTGTATACATCTCTGCTGTAAAAGACTTTGTATTGTAGACCATTTTTAACTAAAACAGCGACCCTGTGGCGGTTTTAATAACGCCACCGCTCGTTTTTCCTAGGTACAACACCTAACTTCCCCTAGGGCATTACAGTAAGCATAACAACCTGGAAAGCATTTACTTACCTTTCTATGGTTAGTACCGCAATACCTGAAATTCGGTATACCTACAATGTAAACTACATCGGCTCCTCGATAGTATAGTGGTTAGTATACCCGCCTGTCACCCGGGAGACCGGGGTTCGATTCCCCGTCGGAGAGCCTCTGGCGCAAGACTAATGAACTTGCCCAGAAAAAATAAATCATTATGGAAAATTTAACAAGCCTCAGGACTTGCTAAATAAGGCCAAGACCGGTTCCCGGTTGTAGTGCCGATGATGATGATGAAACTACATCAGCAACAACGGACATTCACCACAGGGGCATAGTTGCACGAAACGCACCACGTTCCTCAAAGGCAATGCACATAGAGCAACCAACATTACCCAAACATTATCAAAGAAATACCTCCTAATGTGTCTGCCACATAGCACAGGAGATGTTTCTTCCTTTTTTGTTGTCGCCTATGCCCACATCGATCGGTCACCCGATCGACAAGCGAATTCATTGGCACCAGTGAAATGCCCCTGAAATACAACTCGGTACAACATTACGTAGCCGGCATAAATCCTTGACGTTGTCCATGCACACAAGAGGAAGGACGTTTACCCACACACGTGTATGGCAAGTCATATCAGAGGACGTCAGCAACGCGCGCCCGATCACCATGAATGTTCCACACAGTGCTGATTGGATAAACATTTCCTTTTATGGAAATGTGACGTCCACGGTCCACTGGCTCATGCACAGCAGGAGCATGCAAGGTAACCGCATCTGTGTGTGCGCGTCCTCTTCGATGATCATCTTGTAAGATCATCCCTTATATGGACATCGGGGCGATAAATGAAGATTTTGGTGTTCTGTCGCTTCGGTGGCTGAAGTAAGCGCATTTTGGATTCCGTGGAGGCAAGTCGGGAGAGATAGTTAGTCTGAACGCATCTACGGCAGTGAACGGACGTCCTTTCGGAATATATCCTCACTCATTGGTTGTTTCAAATCGGTTTCTTGATATCCAATCTATTTTTATATCAAATTAATTTTACATGTTATCTTTTCAAATCAGTTTTGCATAGCAATAGTTCGTAAATCGAATGGACCATTTGAACAGTGAAGCCTGTGTCACCTAGCGATGTTTCGTGTTAATGTGCGCAGTGTACCATACGTTTTACTGAACAATAATTTTATGTTAACTTTCATACGTAAAAACGAATCTTATGTAACTTGCACTTTGTACCATACGTTTTATTGATCAATAATTTTATGTTAACTTTTATACGTGAACAATAGTCTTATGTAACTTGTACAGTGTACCATACGATATATTGAACAATAATTTTTATGTTAATTTCCATACGTTTATCATACAGTAATAATTAAGCTAAGCGACCTCCAGTGTAACATAACGTTAAAAATAAAGTATCAATAAAGAGATTCGGTGTGCTATGCCTATGTTACCTTAATCATTGTCTTGGAGTCAGATGCAAGGAGCGTCGTGTTTCGTGCGCTTTAGGAGAAGGATAACTGGTGACGTCGTGAGACCGACGGAATTTAACAACACAATTAGGAACAATACATGGTAAGTGTTGCGGATTGGCAATTAAATGTGCTGGAATGTACTGGAGAAATCTAGCACATTCGCATGTATACCAGTTGCGCAGCAGCTGGCACCAACTGGCCATCATTGTCACCACGATGATGTCATAGCGTTGCTTTTCGAATTGGCAGTTATGCCAATTCGTCAGTCTACAATCAACATTCATCGAATCAACACCATCGGTCAATAATTGTCAATCAATACATCAATCAATAAAGCTACCTTCAAGTTCACTTCTGCCTTTTTTGTGGTTCTGTCTCCTACGACAAAGTTTTATTGGTTTACACCCGGACTACTTAGAGTTATAAACAAACATTTTCTGGTCCTTCGAAACGGATCCAGTGCCTAATTGGATTTTCATCATCGCCGCCCAGTTCGCGGCACATCGACAACTGCCAGTCACCTCGACACAAATCAAGGACGACTGAAATTACTAGGGATAACGACTGTGAAACATCCCTTCTTAATGAGGACATCAACATTGATCTAAACAACACATTAGAACCGGTTGACGGTACCGGCGAACCCGGTTTATTAACAGTGAAAAAGGGAACAGTCGATGCAGCTATGGTCAAGAAGAATTCCAAGAATATTGCAGTTGACTTCTCAGCGAAGTGTTCCACTCCCACAAGCCAAGTAAGTCAAATAAAACGACGCTTAAACGCCAGTGCTATCCATGAGTTAGGTTTAAATTTAATATTTGATTCCGACGAATGCCAAAAGGCAAAAGACAAATTTGAATTTTCCAATGTAGTAGACGACAGCCGATGGAGACCAGGTGCAGTGGTTGCTGGGTTTAATGATAATAATGACAAAGAAGCTTTGGTAGACAACCCGTCCGATGAGTTGCTTAACATTGCCGAAATTACTCCGATCTTGTTAGAGGGGATTGCATGGGATCTCATTTTACAAGCTAACGACTCAACTTCATGTCTTCTCGACAGTAAGGAAATGAAACAGGCGAAGGAGTCGGCAGCAACTGGACAAAGATCTGTGGATTGGAAACTGAAGAACTGAAGACTGTGGTTGCCAAGGGTGAAAGCAACGTTAGTGGAGTTGCTCCAGGTTCAGAAGCAGAACGTCTGACTACACACCACCAAGAAGATGCCGCACCTCTACAACCAGTCGAAAGAACAAATCGCCGACCCGATCACCCTATAGTAAAGGGAGAAACCGATCTACCGAAGCTGCGCCCAGTGCATAAGCGAATGCTGGCAAAGACATCGACGAAGCATCACAATGGCTCCCCGACGACATTCCTCGGTCGGCGGAACACCAAAGATCTAGACCGACGACATTCCTCGCTCGGAATAGATCATACCTGCTTTCACACGGTGCGTAACGGAGCCGACAATGGATCAAACTGTGGTGACGGCGGCGACGGCGACAACATTGACAACGGTTCCCCGACGATATTCCTCGGACGGCGGAACCCAAACGATCTCGACCGACGACATTCCTCGGTCGGCAGAAATCATACACGTGCTGATCACCAACACGAGTCGGAAACCGCTGTTGCCGCAAAACGAAAGCAGGACGACGAACTTTCTACAACGAGAGTTCAAACCAAAGTGCCTTCAACAACAGTTCTCGTGCCACAACCGACCACGATTAAGGAACTCATCGCCGCTCTGTTTGCGGCACAGGCCACCATCTCCGGCACTTTCCTCAACATACTGCAAAAGGGACAACCAAGTCCGACAGCAATCGAGGCAACCAAATGCGCACTCCGCGCCGAATGGGAAGCCTTCTCCAAGCGGCACTACGACATCTTCTACCTGGCGGCACCTGAGGATCAGCAACACGCGTACTTCGCGGATGATTGTTTCGGCGAAACCGAAGAGATATTCCTCGAGGAAGAGACGAGGCTCCTCCGGGGCCAGTACGCGCTCAAAGCAGCCTCCTCAACCATGGTCAACAGCACCAATCGCCTCCACCCTAGCGAGCTGCCTCCAGTGCAGCTGCCAACGGTAAACATTAAGCCAGCGGGAAAAGAACCGCACCCCAGAACAGTGGGTAAGACCCAGCAGGCCGTCGACCAGAGTGCCGCCTGCCCAAAGCCCAACCTACTCAAGGTCCCGATGATCGACCAGCCGAAGCCCCCACAGAAGACGATGCCGCGCACGCATTGTAGGGCACAACATGATATGGCCGTTCCTCCTGGGTTGCGAACTTACAACTCCGACCCAGAGGAACTGGCTACCATCACACGGACTCCAGAGCAAGCAGTGGGCACGGCGTACATAGGATCCGTGTCAGATCCAACGCCAATGCCTTCCACGAATTCGACTGTTCCAGCAACAGTAGCCGGCCCGACGACTAGCCAGCCCAGTGTCCCGATGCACAAAACACCGCCGACACCCGTAAAGCAACAGGGCGCTTGCACATTCTGCAGGGCCTCACACACCATTTACGCTTGCGAGAGCTTCCGATCACTCACACCTGGCCGTCGGAAGTCCTTCGCACACAAAGGAAACCTGTGCACCAACTGCTTGGGTCGCCACCGCCTGCGCGAGTGCCACTCCAGCAACACGTGGCGTCGATGCCAGCGGAGACATCACACCCTGCTGCATGTCCGGTCTACCGCCATCAACGGGACAACATCACCGCCGCAACGAGCCAAAGGTTCCGCCCCCCGGATCGGCCGTCAGGAAGGGGCCTGCGCACATACAATCAGCACCCCTTCACAGCATTCCGCGTTGCTGCCAACAGCCAAAGTCATCGTGACGTCGGAGACCGAACAGAGGATTGAAGTCCGTGCTCTGCTGGGCCCCTGCTCCAGTGGCACCTTCATTTCAACATTACTCGCCCGAAGGTTGCACCTCCGACGCCAAGCATCACCCGTCCCCACCTACGGTGTTGAGGGCACTCGTGCCCTTGCCACCAAGACTCAGACCGCCATCAGCATCACTCCTCACCTCCACGGCTCGAGCCAATGGACACTAAGGCCCTTCATCCTGTCAGGGCTCCAGGTGTATACACCACCACCACAATCAACGACAAGGGATCTCTCGTTCGTGGCGGATCTGGAACTTGCAGATCCGAACATCGCCTCCGCCGAGAAGGTGGACATCATCCTTGGGGCAGACATATACCCCAACATCATCCTCGAAGGCCTAAGGAAGGA
Organism: Microdon myrmicae; assembly: GCA_963931805.1. NCBI lineage: Eukaryota > Metazoa > Arthropoda > Insecta > Diptera > Syrphidae > Microdon > Microdon myrmicae. The sequence goes on from OZ007499.1 coordinate 134,198,342, forward strand.
CCAACGTTCCGGCCTCGTCGCGCAGGCCATTGAACTGGGATGGGTGCTAACAGGCTCAGCACCCACCACATCATCCAGCGCAAAGGTGACAAGGCCTGTCACCAGCCATCATATGGCCATTTCTCGTGGGTTGCGAATTTACAACTGGGACCCAGAGGAACTGGTCGATCTTCCGACTGACGGCCCCGGCTTCCATCAGAGAACCCAAAGGACGTCTCGCCGGCATCGGCCCCAGCGGCCACATACGAAGCCCATTCAACTACCAGCCACCGACCACTTGCGCGACCCAACTACAAGACATACCCCCCGCCCGCTGAACCATTGCAGGGGCAAGGGGCAATCGAGGAACCAGGAGCTTACCCACTCGAACACTTCAAGGCATCCCACCACACCCAGGACACCACGTGGTCAAGCTCCTGCCTAGGTCCAAAGCTACCCAGGCCAACCGCTACCACCTGTAGCCACCACAACAGGACCAGGAGCGCGCAATGCCCCGCTTGGCGGGCGGCGCTCCCCAGCAACCAGCGGTCTCTCGAACTCCAGCAAGAAAGCACGCTCCTCTGTGCATCCACAGAGGCTGCATTGCGACGACCCCGGGAGGCACTTGGCCCGTGACTGCCATTACGGAAGGACACGCGGACAGTGCCAGAGTAGACACCGCACACGACTCCACGTTACAGCACACACCCCCCACGGTCGCATCCCGCCGGCCACTCACTCCAGACGGGCGCCAACGTGCGCAGTACATGGCACCACCACCGGTCTCGACATAGCAAGACCCATCACCAGTCATCACGTGGTCATTGATCGTGGGTTGCGACCTTACAATTCTAACCCAGATCAACTGGCCGGTCCCGCGACCACAAAAGGCAACGTACATCAGCGATGGGAAAGAGTTTCCTGTCGCCATCGATCATACGGGCCATCCCAGACCCTCAAGCCTCCAGCGCTCCTCAGGGCGGGCGGCCCCCTCTCAACCGATCATCCACGTGAAAGTCGACAGCCGACCAAGACCAACCGCCACCAGCAGACCGCACACTCCCGGCCCCTAGCCACCGTCCCCTGGAACAAAATGATTCGCCAATGATTGGCGAAGGCGGGCGGAATGGTGCGGATTGGCAATTAAATGTGCTGGAATGTACTGGAGAAATCTAGTACATTCGCATGTGTACCAGTTGCGCAGCAGCTGGCACCAACTGGCCATCATTGTCACCACGATGATGTCATAGCGTCGCCTTTCGAATTGGCAGTTATGCCAATTCTTCAGTCTACAATCAACATTCATCGAATCAACACCAGCGGTCAATAATTGTCAATCAATACATCAATAAATAAAGCTACCTTCAAGTTCACTTCTGCCTTTTTTGTGGTTCTGTCTCCTACGACAAAGTTTTATTGGTTTACACCCGGACTACTTAGAGTTATAAACAAACAGTAAGAGATGTAGGACCAATGTAATACGCCTACACATAGACATGTCTACCATAACCCCGCCCCCCCTGGGTGGAATTTGGACGATCTCGATTAATTATTTTATAATTTGGAAAGCCCAATTTGTGCCTTTGGGTTAGGTTAGTGTCGCTTACCAAAAGCACATATGGGCGTACCGCTTCCAGCAGTTTGTTGAGATTATCCCTTCTTTCGATGCGGATTAGTGAATTAACATTCACAGCAATAATTTTTAGAGTTAACTCAGCCGCAGTGAATGCTATGATTAAAGTGCGGGTTCATCTGGAAACAGGGTCGAAGAGATAATGCCCATTCGAGCCACTTGTTGCGTCAGTTTTCTCTCGATATTTTCTAATTTTTTATCAAACGCAGCAAACTGTCCTTGTATGGACAGTGATATTGCTGTTATATCGGTTTGTGCCTCTGGAACAGGCATTTTAATGTTATTGCGTGATTGTTCTATTGGTGAATTTTTTACTCCACCTGCCATTTGAGCGTATGACACACTTGGTGCCACGAAGTTGTTGTAAGAACGAGTTTTCATTAGTTTCTCTTCTTCAACTTGCTTCTTTCTGGCTTCCAACTTCGTTTTTAGTTAGTAGTAGTACTTAGGTAAACCTCTAAAATTAGCAAGGTGACCTGTGTTGTTACAGAGAACACAGGATAGTTTATTTCTACCCGGGAGCTGTTCATTGCCCAATGGGCATACCCCAATGATATGCTTATTTAGGCATTTGACGCATTTGAAATGCATATTGCAATTCGAAGCCACATGGCCGAGGGGCTGACAGTGCATACATTGCAATACGCGGTCGGACTTCTTTATTTTCTCCCAACTTATTGTTTTGTGACTAATGTATTTAATATATCTAAGTCCATCAATTTTACTATTGGAGATTAGCGACACAATAAAAAAAGGCAACTTACGGTTGCGATTTCTAGAATTTGATGTAGAAAATGGTTTCACACCTGTAAATTTCAAGGTATTGTGGGGAGGAAGTCGTGGCACCGTCGTGGGTGCGAGTTCTACTCCATCATACCGTCACTAATTGTTCCGAGAAACACCGAAAGGAAACCGCAGAGCAGGAGAGCAAAACACTAGCGAAGATCCACAATCCAACGTCCCGTAAGAGGAAAATAAAACATTTAGCATAAAGTTTAGTAACACCGGTTTTTATTGTTAAGTAATATCTATATATTAAAATCACTAGTCACATGACACACTGAATTATACTGTTATTTGATTAAAGGCTACAGAACACTGTGAGGAGTCCAATCAAATGACGGACAACAATACAACATTACCGAGTGCGGCGATAAAAATGGCGTGTTTAAATCACCGTACCGTGTGCACGGTACGGCGGAGATGAAGGCGACCCGACTGACTCCTGGGATGGTTGTTATACGACTCAGCGATATCCTCTCCAATAAGGATATCGTTTTTACCTACCACCAGAGAAACGTAAGGCTTTCTTGGTGGTATAGGAAACCAGACCTTGTAATAAAGGTCATGGTGGTATGTGTGCGATCGTTCAGATCGATGTTATGTACACGTGCTCGACAGAAGTGAAACAACGAAACAGGCAGGCGACAAAGACAAAGGCGATTCATGATCTATGTCTATGCTGTGCAATGTCGCTATGATACACGTTAGGAAAAGGAAAAAGGTGCTAAAATGGGATGCGATACTTTATACAATAGAAATTGTATATCGTATCCTGGGTCGACGGTAGAAACGGTTCCCTTGCATGACTTTGTATGTGTCTTGGTCATTCGTTTTGTGACGACGACCAATATTGAAGATTGTTTGTCTATTGATGGTGAATCGCCGGTCGGCTTGCTGTGGCTGTAAAAACAAGCCGCCCGATGTTGCATTTCAATTGATAACAATGGGTGCCGAATGTTGTGTATTTATGGTGCATATGCACACTAAGGAACTATTTTTTAAGGAATTTTTTTTAACGCGTTGTATGCATTAAATGCCCTTGGTGAAGGAAATGTTTCAGGTATGGGGAATTGAAATTTGCCTGTGCTTGTTGAAAAGGTAGAAAAAAATTCTTACAGGGAATTATATGCGAAGAGATGCATGAAGGTAAGTTTTCTTTCACGGGGAGTTTTTAGATTATAGATTTGATCTATATAATGCGTGAAGCATTTACAGGTGCTAATGCTGTTGCATTAGCGAAGTTAGGAGATTGGCTGAATGTTATGGAGGTTTTACGGTAAGTAGGTAGTGGGGTTTGGCGGGACCGCCACAGTATCGTTTTCGGAGCTTTTTAGTTCTTCGAGAACCTCTTCGAGAGTAATTGGAAGGATCAACTCGTTTGAAGAGCATGGAGACAGTTTTCTCCGATTTAGGGCTGTTCGTGTAGTACTCGCATTTTGATTTCCCCAGTGCCGATTTAATTTTGCGATAGCCTTCTAAATCATCGCATGTTAAACTTATCTTAAGATTATTTATATAAAGCTCCGTGTCTATAGAACCATAATCATGCCGATTGTTCTATACGGATGCGAAACATGGGCTCTCACAAAACGGGAAGAGAACAAATTCCGCGTATTCGAGAATAAAGTTTTAAGGGGTATATTGGGCGGTAAATATGACGTGGAGCCAGGACAATGGAGGAAACTCCACTACCACGAATTGGAAGAGCTATACCGCAAACCTACAATAGTGAGAGTGGTCAAATCGCGAGGATTAAGATGGGCCGGACACGTAGCGCGAATGGGCGATGATAGGACAGTGCATAGAATTCTTGACGGTAAACTAACGGGAAAGAGACCGACAGGACGGCCGCGACGGAGATGGGAGGACAATGTTAGATTGGACCTCGAGGATATCGGATCGGATGGTCGAACGTGGAAGGAGAGCGCACAGGACAGGGAACGATGGCGGAGCCTAGTCGGTGAGGTCATGAACTTCCGGGATCCTACAGGCCAACAAATAATAAAAAAAAGAGATTATTTATACGTTTTGTTTTAAAAGTTTTACATGTCAACTCATCCCTTGTCTCCATGTAACTAATGTAAATAGGAGGTACTTTCTCCTTTTTTTTTTTTTTTGACTGACACCTGCTGGTATAGTTCCTGCTGTTTGTGTGGTTCCTGCTGTTGTTGTTGGTGTGATTCCTGCTGTTGAGTTCCCTTAGCTTGTCGTGCTTTCTTTGTCTTCGCAAGTTGCTGTTGTCTTTGTTCTTGCTGTTGTTGTTGTACCTTTTCTGTTTACCGCTCATTCTGGACCAGATTGTTTTTTTAGGTTAAGAACTTCTTCCATTTGTGTGCCCAGTTTTAGTTTTTTAAGACCAATCTCATGAATGAGTCTGTTGAGGACCTCGACCTGATTGCTGGCGTCTGCATTTGATTCGCCAACAGCCAATTCTTGGAATTGGTTTCCAACCCCTGAGTACTAGACACCATGGGCGTTGTCTTTGCTGTCGCTGCTGTCACTCAACGTGTCTGTATACTGGTTTTTATTGGCTTTATAACGTTTAGCCTTTAGATTTGGGTCTATATTTTGCTTTCTCGGAAGCACCATTTTGCAATCTATTTGATCTACACCCATATTATGGACCACGTGTTCTCACTTTTTTTTATTGCGCGGACAAATAGATTGCGGACTCCCACATACACTTACTATGTTCGCGCGCTCACACGTAAATACCATTCACACTTAACGTGTTACTCACACACTTTTGTTTTCACTTTTTTTTGGGTTTTTTTTTTTTTGTTCGTGCGATCCTGACGATGTTTGCACTGTGACTGTGTGGAACTCTCTTCCCGCACAAGTGTTCCCGTTGCGTTACAACCTGCAACTCTTCAAAAAGAACTGCAACAGTTATTTGGTGGCATTTCGGGCACTATAGGTTCGCCTCTCCTGAAAGAAGTGCAAAAAAAAAGAAGTTAATTAGACGCTAAACAAAAAATGCTTAAATTTTAGCTTAATTAAATTTTGTTTTAAAAGGTTTTCGCGCGTTAGTTTGGTTTTTCTCTTAATGTCATACAACATGGCTTCACAAAAGACAGTACAGGCTACTGCGTTATAGGAGGGTTACCCACAAATCGTAAAGTCAACTTTAAAACTACGATCTGAAATACTGGCACCCTAAGTCCATACGAGGGTTGCCTTTTATATTTCGGGATTAGAGAACAAAAACAAATATTGATTATCGAAAATCACTTTATTGTTTTTCAAAATATTCCCCATAAAGATCTATACACTTTTGCATGCGTTTGAACCAATTGTCGAAGCACTTTTGCCACTCTGATTGAGGTATCTCCAACACATGCATTCTGAATGCAGCAACCGCTTCTTCAGGTGTCGAAAAACGTTGACCTCTCAGTTTGTTTTTTACGTACGGGAATAAAAAGAAGTCATTCGGTGCCAAGTCAGGACTATACGGCGGATGACCCATCAAATCGATGTTTCGGGTGCTCAAAAATGCAGTTATCGCAGCCGATGTGTGAGAGCTCGCATTGTCGTGGTGAAGAGTGATCCGTCTTCGGCGGTTGGTTTTCCTGATTTCTTGGAAGACAACTGGCAAACAAATGGTTGTGTACCACTTATAATTGACTGTTATGCGTTGTTCTAGTAGTACGGTTGCGACATGTCCAGTTTTTCCGAAAAAACAGGCGACCACTTGCTTGGAAGTGCTTCGTGCGCGAACAACTTTTGTTGGATTTGGCTCATCTTGAAACACCCAGACAGTTGACTGCTGTTTACTTTCGGGCTCATACGCGTAAATCCACGATTCATCATCTGTCACGATGTCATAGACGTGTTTCGAAGCACCGCGACCGTATTTTTTGAGCATTTCTTTCGACCAATTGACACGAGCCTTTTTTTTTGGCGATTGACAAATTGTGTGGGATCCAACGCGAACAAATTTTTTTGACGGTCAAATGTTTATGCAATATTGAATGTATGCTGGTCCCACTAACGCCTAAGGTTGTCTCAATCTCACGATAGGTCACATGACGATCTTCCAATATCAGTTCGCGCTCAGCATCAATGGTTTTCGGAACAACAACTGATTTTGGACGACCTTAACGAAATTCATCTTGGAGTGAACTACGACCACGATTGAATTCACCATACCATCGATAAACACTGGTCCTTGATGGGGTTTCATCGCCAAAAATTGAAATAAGTTCGTCCATGCACTGTTGCTGAGTTAATCCACGCCGAAAGTTGTAAAAAATAATCGCACGAAAATGTTGACGATTTAATTCCATTTTTGGGCCGAGATGAATCTTTTAAGTTACTGTAAACAACACAAATAGAGCTCGTATGTCAAAACGTTCTGAGTGCGTATAACCTCAAAAATGTCTAACTTTACGACAGAGCTGTCAATTGCCGGATTGTTACACTAGGGTTGCCAAATCCCGAAACATAAGAGGCAACCCTCGTACAAATGTTAAACCTGTTTTAGCTTTACCAAGATTTAGATACGATGCCTAGAGCGATATTACATTTATATCCCGATACCATAAATCTCCTAAACAATTCTTGATTCATTTCCAATTAATCTTGGTGTTTTATCCGCATCACGTTAATTAACTCCTGCACTCCATAATCGAATCTGTGCCATGAACCTAACACATATGATCAGAAACAGTGGCGATGCTATCCCATTTATGGCCATCGTAGCCGTTAAGGGACACCATATGAATCAGCAATATTCGATGCCACACAATGTATCGTCCGTGAATTACTTTGCCAATTAACGAGTGTTATTTTTGTAAACCTTAATTTGCAATCAGAGAAATGCAAACATTTCGCTCTGACTGATTTCAGTAGAAGGATAGACATCGCAAATTAGTCTGGGCTCACTATCCAACAATTTTTGTTTACATAAGTTGATGCAATAGCAGCAACATCAGCAACAACTTCAGAACTCCAATTCCCATTCAACAAAATCTTGATCCTTGTCGTCTTTTATGTAACATCTGTGATGTATGTCGATATAATGCTGCCGGCAGTTCACGGCATTGCTCCTGTGGGGGAACACCAACTAAATTTACGTTATGATGACTATGCAAATGACCGACTTACCTTGGTAACCGCATCGTACTTTGCTCGAATTTCTACCATAATCCAATAAAACGATATTGCGATTGTTACGTACATAGATATCAAGCCCACCAAACCACAAGGTGCTCGGCCTAAATCTATGGGATACATAGTTAATATAATTGGACAACCAAATGAATTCGAAATGAGGATGAAAACGAAAAGGAGCAAGCACAAGGACATCATCACCAGTACGGTTTTGGTATCCGAATTGATTTCAGAGAACCTAGTATACCCAATACTCGTACGTATATGTCATTGGGTAGGTACGTCAAAAACCATAGATTTGAAAACCCACTTGATTGGATATACTGCCTGATGTTCAAGATAGGCCATGCAAATCTACTAACGTACACAAGAGGACGAACTGCCCTCATCAATTCGAAAGATAGATTGGGATAATATTCATGACCCAAACATAAATGCACTCCAACTGAACAGCGTCAGTGATGTACTGACAGGTATTGAAATGGAATTGGAATCAACCTAGAAGTCCATGTATTTGCTTAATTTTCAGGTCCACCACGGAAGAATGGTGTTTGGTACTGGTGACCTACTTATAGATGCAATGCAAATTTGATCTTTCGAATCGTACTCATGGCGAACTGGGTCCATATCGTCCATTATATTACCAAGGAATGGGTCCCCGGGATTTTCGAAAGAACTCTGTTGAACTATGGTTATTAAGCTATATGATTAACAAAATAATGATCAATTACCAGATTTTGGTTTTTGATTAATAATGTTTACAGTGTTATTGGTTTGTTTAAAACATATGCAGTTCATAGAATGTATGTAACTCTGTTGCAAGCTATTACAGGTGACTTTATTCTTTATAGTACATACAAGAGAAATTATTGATACCATTACTACTGTATAGTACTAGTGGAGGATACCGATGTGGACTGGGATAGAAAGTGTCGATGCACATTGATCTTTAACGTCTGTAACAGCGAAACAACACTTGGCCTGTTGCACGTTCGTGCGATTCGACTGAAGAACGATTTTCTGTCCAACAAAAATTGACGTTTTATAGAAGCTGTTGTAGACCCTCTGATGTACAACTTTCGGGAGCAACAACAACTTCAGAAATCCAATTCCCATTCAACAATATCTTGATTCTTGTCGTCTTTTATATTATTTTATATTTTTGTTAATGATTGAAATTATTGAACACCGGTGGTGACTTTGGCTAATTTCGAAGTCGACCGCCGTCTAAGATGAATTTTCGAAAAACGGTGATGACAGAGGAAGATAAGGGATTGAGCGCAGATAAGAGGAAGTGCCGCAGCTGTGAAAGTGAAAGCTGGTTAGGAGGAAAGAATCTTTATCGTTTTGTTCGTTTTTTAATTTTTGTCCCAAGAAGGGAGTAAGTTTTGGTTAATCGTTCACAAGGAGGAAAGGTGTGAAGTAAACTTGTATTTTTTTCGTTGCGTCAACGGTTTAAACAGTAGTGTTATCTATTCTTACGGTCCGGAATATCATGTTTTTTGTTTTTGTCCGTTCTAAGACAAAATTAATAAGTTTGTATCCAGCAAATCCAAATCGAGACCAGAGACGTCGATAAACTTTAAATGAAATCAAGAAAACGAGGTGTTTTTGTTGGACTCGAGGGCCCATCCAGTGGAGGTTATTCCTATGACAAGAAGACGGTTACGGTAAGAGATCAACGGCACTCGGACAGACTACGGTGAATATAACCCCTGGAGAGATACCACGATCAACCGTTTTCCGCCAGGTGGAACCACATTTTGGCAAGCGTAAGTGCCATCCGGGTACCTTTCTGTTTGAATTGTCCCTAAAATTAATCATTTGGCAGGAAGTTAGTAGCTAAAAAAGGAACCACACCCAACGATTCAACCGTATATTACACCCCCCATCAACAACAGTACTCACTTGGGAAAACTGCACGTAACGGGGGAACAGTTACACATTTCAACTGAATTGCATTGGCACTGTATCAGCCGCACATGCCCCCCTTACCACCTATTTAGAAACCTAACATTTAACATATAACATTTAACACTCAACATTTAACGTTCAACCTTTAACATTCAACACTTAACAGTTACTCCCGTAATTCAGCACACAACATTTAACGCACTTAAATACTATACGGCATTGCTCTAAATACACGACAACTGGCAATTTAACTAGCAATAGGCGTCATAACACACTATCGCTTGGTACAAGTATACAATTCCATAACACCATAGTAAACATACAACATAATTACAACTAATTGAAGCACCTCTAGTTTACGCGGTACGACACCTAGCTACCAATTGTAACATATTTTCTCAAATAAGATTTTTTTTGTAATTTTTTTTCTTGTTTTCTTGCTCTTATTCCCTGTCACATGTAGAACTTACCGCAAAAAGGAATTCCTATTTTTTACACTGCCGAATAACCATAAACAACAAAAAACGTGCAAACAAAAACGTAATTTAAGACAGTCAATTTATTTTATTATAATATAAAAGCATTTGTAAGCCCCTTCCCGGTACCGATCGGTATACAGACCTTTCGGTGATATTCGCAACTCCACTAGACCACCCGACTCTACACGACTCTGCACACCCACATTCAAGCCCTTTTCAACTACGGCTCCGCTGCAGACTCATTTCGACACTTTTCCACCCTTCCGACTCCGCCCGACGCCGCCCAAGCTCACTTGAGCTCACATCGGCTCAATTTAACTTCTTCCAAGCCGGCTCCTCACTCCACCACGTTTCACCACACACTCGACTTCTTTCCAACTCCCATATTCAATTCTTTCCGACTCCATTGCAACCCTTTCAACCCCATCAATCGCAACTTCACTCACCTTCAATCCGACTCCATTCACTCCTTCTCAACCGGCTCCTCTTTTCACATTGGCGCATCAATGCCCATTATCCAACTTCACGCGACTCCGCTCGCCAATTCCCGACCTTACTCTACCTAATCCCAGCAAGCCAGCTCCTCACTACACGTCAGCTACTACGCGTAGCAACGACATTAAGTAGGACGCCCGGCTTTACCCCTTACTACCACGCAAGGATCTTTCCTCCTTGGGACTATTGACGTTCCCCAAGCCACCACGGCCTAATTCAAACGGCAACACATGGGCAAAACACGCCCCACTACGCCACCCTACATACCAGGTGCATCAACCAACTTCGGAGCCCGCACCATTATCCTAGGGCGCCCTGCGGTTGGACACAACCAGCCACACACCAGGAGCCCCCTAACCTAAGTCGCCTACTTCCAACCAAGCGCGACTGGCTGGCACCTCGTCACAAGTTGCCGTTCGGTCGAGGACGCAGCGACCATATATCGAGCTTCACCGTCGACACCGGTGCCGATATATCAGGACCTACCTCGATCGGTAAGCAACGCAACTGAGTGCCCGGCCCCTTCACCAGTCCCAGCGGCAAACAATTCGCCATACTAACGTATGAAAGAAAAACGCCGACAATGGACTCGGGTCTCCTCTATCCCACCACCTGGCGTTTCATTGTACGATGTCGGCGAGCCCCTCAATAGATCTCATCTCCTGGCACTTTGTAAAACTGATGTCAGCGGGCCCCTAATGGGGTGCCAACAACAGGTTAGTACCCACAGCGTCTCTACCTGCCTCTTCCCGCACACGCCACTTTGTCACTGCGGACATGAGCAGATTTCCGATAGGTTCCGACGTACTCGGGCGATAAACCTGTTGGTGACCCACAACAGGCCAGTGGATAACACCGCACACCCTTGCCCCTGCGGCATCAACGCCGTAACAACCGAGTCCACCCCGATTATCGACCCAGGCACACCATGACCCAGGAACTCGTCAACGCGACAGTTCCCCTAATCTAACCACAGCGCCTCCCCAAGCAGGCAAGGCCACCTTGTTTTCCAAGCGTTCAGCCCTTCTCCCAGCACTGCACCAACCACCCGAGTAGCCCTTCAGCCCTACCTTTTTTCGTGACTATGTCACTGAGGGGGGGGGGGGGGGGGGGTACCGTGGCGATTCCGCCAAACGCCAGTATCTACTTGCCCAATTACCCCCAAGCTTCCTGTGCTGAAGCTCCTCAAACACCATTGTTTCCCGCTAATGCAATTGCATAAGCACCTGTAAAAGCTTCACGCATCAAGGTTATCTAACGCATAACCTAAAAGTTCCTGTAAAAGAGTTCTTGCCCCCATGCATCAATTAGCTCTCAAATTCCCTACCAGAATTCCTTTCACCCATACAGGATCATAAACCCCAAACCTACTCGGCACCCTTTGTATGCCAAGCAATCCTGCTACGCAATTGGGCACCACGTGTCCACCACTAAGGCCATCATGATTCCTTGCATCAACGCATCATTAAATTTCTCCAAATACATTATGGTTCACATTTAATGTAACCTTGTAATCTCGCCGTTTTTTCCTGCATGCGCATTGCTTGGCGACTTATTTGTCTAACGACATAATGCAACGCCAAAGCAGCTTGTGGACGCAGCTGCATACAATTAGTGCAAAGCCGCTAGAACCGAATTCTTCAGGATGCATCAGGTGCCAAACAAAAGAATTCGGTTCGTCCACAGGCATTCGGGCGATACGATAAACAATTCAAATTGTTTGAAGTATCCCAAATGCATTCACTCCTCATTATATTCAATCCCTTTTGTCCAGCGAAATGCGGTACACGATCACCCATCGTATACCTAAATTGCTTTGGCCTCGCCAGCATCATCATCATCATCGGCACTACAACCGGGAACTGGTTCGGCCTTATTTAGCAAGTCCTGAGGCTTGTTAAATTTTCCATAATGATTTGTTCTTTTCCGGGCAAGGTCATTAGTCTTGCGCCAGAGGCACCCCGACGGGGAATCGAACCCCGGTCTCCCGCGTGACAGGCGGGTATACTAACCACTATACCATCGAGGAGCCCATGCCTCGCCAGCATATGTAAATAAAAATCCATTAGCACCATTTCTTCCACGCATTGCCGTCTATTTATATAGCCACAATGCACATCATAAACAATGATCTTCACGATCCCTTTGTCCTTACAGTTTTTCTGCTTCGTTCTCGTGGCATTGTTGCACGAGAAAACCAATGTGATCTGCACGATCACCCATACACCTCTGGTTTTCTATTTCACAAAGAGAGAGTTTACGTTTCTCTTGTGGTAAGTAAACGTATCCTAAGCCGAGAGGATATTCACCACCACCGAATCGAGGGTGAATCAAGAGCCAGATTCCAACCCTCGGGGAGTCTTATTACACCCATCATGGGAGTCGGTCGGTTCGTCTACCCCTTCGCCGTGCCGTGCACACGGTACGGTACGTTTACACACGCGATTTTCTACTCTGGTTAATAACAGTTGAGTGATCCTTTATTCTCAGCAGCATTGCAATTTATATTTTAAAACTGTATCCTAGTTTCGTACTCGTATTCGTTTCTTAAACTAATTTATACATTATAACTAGTGCACAATTAATGTTAACTAAAGAAACCAATAAAAAACAATCAACATATAGTATCTATCCTGTGTGTTTTATTCGCTGTGCTGTGTTATGAACCCCGTTGCTGGTGAACAGATTTCTTTTAGTGGTCGACAAGATACTTTTGTGAGGACGAGGTAGAACCCTGCGCCCATGTCAGTGCCACGAACTCGTACCCCCACAACAGCATCAGTCAATTTCCGTTCTTGCACCAACTGTATTGTAGTGAGCTTAGGGTTCGCTGGATTAATTATTTTTGAATAAATAAGAGCCGTTAAATTGATTTTTGAATTAACATAACACTTTATTAGTCCGTTAATCACAACCGTCACTTTTACCGTACACAACAATTTCTTGACTTATCGCTTCCTTACTTATCACTCTAACTTATTCTTCCGCTCTGCGTGCGACGTATTTATACCGTTTTTCCTCATTCTGATTTGGTGTATCGTTTCCGTCCATTCCATAGTCTTGAATGTTCTATTCCAGTTTTCCAGTACTTCCTAAAATAATCTAGTACTTTGTTTCGGACTTTCTCGAAGATTCCAGTACTGATTGTCATATGCGTCACACTACCCTCCGCCTAGATTAGTTCGTCCCGAACTAAGTTCACTGATCTCCTGGGTTAACAAAAGTCGCCAGTCGGTCACGATGTACCACTTTCATCTTGGCGTTCGGTTTTCGCTGAATCCTATAGACAACGTCGTTAATTCTTGTGAGAATCTTATACGGTCCTTCCCAATGTTGCTGCAACTTCGGAGACCTTCCTTTTTGCCGATGAGGGTTATAAAGCCATACGTTATCGCCTGCATTAAATCCGGATGCGTTGGCTCGAACGTCGTACCTTGTTTTCATCCTGTCACTGGATACCTTGATTTGCTTTCGAACCAAATGATGAATCTCATCGAGGCGATTTCTCCACTCGGCTACGTAGTCTTCGGTCTTGTCTATGGCGTCTGGAGGTATTCCGAATCGCAGATCGGCTGGTAATCGTATCTCCCGTCCAAATATAATTTTTGCTGGAGAATGGCCCGTCGTATCGTTATTAGCCGATCTATAGCTCATAAGAAAGGTTTGTACACATTTGTCCCAATCTCTTTGGTGATCACTAACGACCTTCGATAAATGCTCTTTCATTGTTCGGTTGAACCTTTCGACCATTCCGTCTGACTGCGGATGTAAGGGTGTGGTCCTGGTTTTCCCTACGCTCAGTGCCGCACAGATGCCTTGAAATATCTGTGATTCGAAATTTCGGCCCTGATCGGAATGAAGCTCACAGGGAACTCCATATCTGCTGATCCAATTATTGATAAGCTGCTCAATGACGGTTGTTGCTTCTTGGTTTGGAATTGGAAGGACTTCTACCCACTTGCTGAAGTAATCCATGATGAGTAACATGTATTTGTTGTTGTCGTTTGTTTTTGGGAATGGTCCTGAGATATCAATCGCAATTCGCTCGAAAGGGACACCCACGTTGTACTGCTTCATAGCGCTCCTTGGTTTTGCCATTGGTCTTTTGGTCGCAGTGCAAGTTGTGCACTTCCTACACCAAGACTCGACGCCATCTCTCATGTGAAGCCAGTAAAAATGTGATCGTAATTTTGAAAGTGTCTTATTAACTCCCAAATGTCCACCGGGGGCCCCGTCGTGCATTTCTGTTAGAACCTCCTTCACTTTTGATGGTGGGACTAGAATCTGCATTCGATGGGATTTTCCGTCCGCGGCTTCCCATTTACGCTTAAGAATACCACCTTCCACCAGCAAGGAATTCCCTTGTGCCCAATATGCCTTAAATGCTCCACTCTTGTCGGAAATATTGTTCCAAGTTGACCGCTCGTTCTTTTCTTTGTAGTCCAGAATTAGCGACATATCTTCATCCTGAAGTTGAGCTGCGCGTATAACATCACTCGTCCACCCATCTAGTACTTCTACTTGTACATTTCGCAGGTCGTACGCCTCTTCTTTCTCTTCCGCTCTATGACAATGTTTACAATCTGGTTTACATGGTCTTCTTGATAGAGCATCAGCGTTATTATGCACCTTCCCTTGACGGTGGGAAATTTGGAAATCGTACGTTTGAAGTCGTTCGATCCATCGAGCTATTTGTCCTTCCGGATTCTTAAAATTTAGCAACCATTTCACGGCGGCATGATCCGTCCGAAGGTGGAATCGACGTCCGTAGAGGTATTTATGGAAATTCTTAACGGCTTCTACGACAGCCAGCAGTTCCTTTCTTGTTGCGCAGTAATTTCTCTCTGGCTTAGATAGAACTCGACTATAATATGCGACAACTCTCTCTTTACCATCGACTTCCTGTGACAACACTGCTCCGATTCCTGTGTTACTTCCATCAGTATCCAATATAAATGGGCAATCCGCTCTTGGGAATGTCAATGTTGGTGTCTTACATAAATCGGCCTTCAATGTGTTGAATGCTGCCTCACACTTTTCTGTCCAATTGAATTTCTTGTCTTTACCCGTTAGTTCATGTAGGGTTCTAGCCACGTTGGCAAAACCTTTAACAAACCGTCGGTAATATGTAGCTAATCCCATAAAGCTTCTCAGCTGCTGCTTGTTTTCTGGAGTAGGACACTCTCGGACGGCTGCTATCTTATCAGGATCCGTTTGAACTCCTGCAGATGAAACGATGTGTCCCAGAAATTTTACTCTCCTTTGGAAGAGTTCACATTTCTTCGAATTGAGCTTTAAGTTGGCCTGTCTTAGTCGTTCGAAGACGGAGCGCAGATTATTGATGTGTTCTGGTAAATTCCTTCCAACAACGATGATATCGTCCAAGTACACAAGACACGTCTTCCATGTAAGTCCCCGTGGAACACTTTCCATTAATCGTTCAAACGTCGCTGGAGCATTACACAATCCAAAAGGCATCACGTTGAATTGCTAAATCCGTTTCCGGTAGTAAACGCTGTCTTTTCCTTGTCCTCCTCCTTCACTTCCACTTGCCAGTAACCGCTTTTTAGGTCCAATGTTGAAAACCAATGAGCTCCAGAAAGGGTATCTAGTGTGTTGTCGATTCGAGGAGGCGGGTAGCTGTCTTTCTTCGTAACGTCGTTTAACCTGCGGTAGTCGACACAAAATCTAGTTGTCCCATCCTTCTTCTTGACGAGCACTACCGGCGAAGCCCATGGGCTCGATGATTTCTCGATTACTCCTTGCTCTTCCATATCTCGAATCATATTGCCTACTTCTGATTGTTTGGCCAACGGTAGTCGACGAGGTGGCTGTCTTATAGGACTTGACTCACCCGTGTCAATGCGATGTTTAACTATACCAGTACGTCCGAATTTATCATTTCCTGTCACAAATATATCAGAAAAATCGTTCAGGAGTGATTCAACGCGTGTCTTTTCTCCATCTGTTAATCCGATTTTCTGGGCCATCAGCCTATTAACCCAAGGGGATGCACCAGAGGGCTTTTGAATTGAATGATCCTCTCCCCTTGTCTGAATTGAACTTATCATTGATACGGGTGCACATTCTGCGATTACTTCTCCTTTTCTTATTGTGAACGGCTCCTCGGACGCATTTAGTACTCTGACAGTTACGATGTGCTTCTTCGCGTCGATAAGGGCTTTACCAACAAGGATGTTCCTCTTACGCTGATTTTGTGCAGCTTCGGTGATATAAAATCGATTGTCACCGGGATCACTCTCGAGACTGGTCCAAATTGCCGAGTCTGAACGAGCTGGGATCTCATCCTCCTCACGCACATAACATTTCAGTCTTCGCAATTGTTCGTCCTGCAGTGTAAGAGCAACCTCCAAGTTACCAATTCGCAGTGTTCTTTGCCCGATATCTAGAACAACTTGATGCTCCTTCATGAAATCCATTCCAAGAATGCATTCGTCCGTAATATCGGCAACCAAAAATTGGTGGGAGATGGAAATATTGCCCAGCACTATTATGCTCTCGACTTCTCCGTAGACTGTAGGTCATTCTCCTGTAGTAGTCCTCAAAGCGTATCTTCTATTTTTATTAAGGGCAATTTTGCCCACGACATCCGGCCGAATTATGGATCTCGTTGCTCCAGTGTCAATTGTCACTGTTGTTGTCCTTGCATTAACGATCGTAGTTATAACCAAACTTTGGTTATCCCGTTGGAGTTGTGATACAGTTACGATTCTGGGGCTGTACATTCCACCAGGCGACTTTCGCCCCGTAAAGTCTGCCCTTACAAGTTTCCCGAGCTCTTGGCCTCAGGTTGGTCCGTTGATAGTCTCCTCTTATGATTAGCGCATGAACAATTCTCACTTGATGTTTCATTCATTCGTCGACGTTTCCTACAGTCAACAGAGATGTGACCGACTTCGCCGCATGTCCAACACTTCATATCAGGCCTCAGGGTTCTCCGTTGTACATGCCCGATTCTTTGGCAGGAACATTCCTCGACGGACATTTCTCGGACTCTATATGTACTCCTGGTAGCCAGTTTAGCAGATTCATAAGCCAATGCGAAAGCCAGTATTTCATTAGTCGTCTTCTTTCCCGCCAAACGAATGGCCTGTTGCAAATCCCGATCTTGGAGTGCGTTTATAAATGCATCCATTGCTACCTCGTTCAGAAATTCCTTAGTCATATTTGAATAAGACAAGTTTGCCAATCGCTCAATTTCTGCCTGCAACTGTTGAAGATTTTCTCCAGGTTTCTGCGTTCTGCTCCGCAGTTGCATGCGGTAGACCTGCTGCATGTTTTCAATTCAATTCAATTTTTTTATTTGGTAGATAATTACATTTATGGTATATTTTACAACTAGTACTTAAGAGATTTAGGATAGCAATTCCTTAACAACTATAATCTTAAATCTATATAACGACAATAGCACAATTTTAATGAATAACAAATAATAAATTAAGGGAAAACTACAAGAAAAAACCTTTATTTGAATCTTAAGACTAATATTGCAAGAGCTTCCGGTTATTTTATATAGTAATGACCTCGATATAATTTTCATAGACAGAGTACATATGTAGTGATTTAGGATAACGCAAGACGGGATACCTGCTGCATGTGGTTGTCTCCATACCTAGCTTCAAGGCCGTCTCTTACCGCTTGGAAATCTGTTTGCTTCTCTGCTGATATGGTTTGTAGCAATTCTGCAGCCGCCCCGCGGAGTGACAAGATTAGTGATGTTGACTTTTGCTCATCCGACCACTTATTATAATTGGCCGCGGGGTCAAACTGACGTATAAATACGGAGAAGGGTCCCGTTCCATCGAATGTTGGCGGTTGCATCCTTGTATCTTTGTAGTCATGTTGATTGCTAGACGATGTCTTATTTCTCTCAACACACTCAAGTCTCTTTTCGATTCGCATTATTTCTTCGGTGACTTTTAGATCCAAATTTTCTACTTCGTTTCGAATTTCTGACTGCATTTCTTCCTTCAAGTGTTGAAAATTACATTTCATCCACTGTGTTTGAGCATCCAATTTTGCATTCAGATCTGCAGCTTGTGCGTCGAATTTTGAATTTTGGACGTCGAATTTTGAATTAACATCTGCAGCTTGCGCGTCGAATTTTGAATTTTGGACATCCAACTTTGCCTTAACATCTGCAGCTTGTGCGTCGAATTTTGTCATCATCATCCGGAACATCTCCGAAATGTCTAACAGTGGCGAACTTTTCTCCGTTACATTGCAACCATCTTGACTCGCTGTTTCTTCTCCATCCGGACAGTCTGGACCAATCGTAAAAACATATGTGTCGACACCAATACCCTCTTCCTCCATTACTGCTTGCAGACGTTGCCGAAGAATTTGCTTCTGTCCTCTGCTATCCAGATTCCGGTCCTCAAGTCCCTTCTTCAACTCAGGAACGCGAAGATCCTCCAAATGCCGATCTGACATCGTCACAACACACTTTCACACACTTATTCACTTAAACAATAATTAATCCCATTTCTGACACCAATTGTAGCGAGCTTAGGGTTCGCTGGATTAATTATTTTTGAATAAATAAGAGCCGTTAAATTGATTTTTGAATTAATATAACACTTTATTAGTCCGTTAATCACAACCGTCACTTTTACCGTACACAACAATTTCTTGACTTATCCCTTCCTTACTTATCACTCTAACTTATTCTTCCGCTCTGCGTGCGACGTATTTATACCGTTTTTCCTCATTCTGATTTGGTGTATCGTTTCCGTCCGTTCCATAGTCTTGAATGTTCTATTCCAGTTTTCCAGTACTTCCTAAAATAATCTAGTACTTTGTTTCGGACTTTCTCGAAGATTCCAGTACTGATTGTCATATGCGTCACAGTATCTTATAAGTATGAAGATGCAAATCATTATGCATTGTTGCGGATTCACAAATGAATGTACTGGAGTAATCTAGTACGTTCACATCTGCTTGCCTTGGCAACTGCCATCCGCCAGCTGACAACGCGTCGGTGACAGAAAATGCTTTGGATGCACCGCTACCATAATCCTCTGGACGCTTTATTCTTCTAGACCCACCGCTATCGTCGTCCTCTAGACCTACCGCTACCGTCATCCTCTGGACGCAACCTCATCACAACGGTCGCATCTCGAACATGCATTAAGATCTGTAAGGCAATTCTTGGACAACTTTAAAACACTGGTCACTTTTCGTCGTATTGGGAAAGCCATTATTTAGTTTTGAAAACTTATCGTCCTTATTGGAAAACCCTTTATATAAAACAAGAGGGAACGAACAAACCTGGAAAGGTCATACATAACATTAATTCTTCTTAGATCAAAGTAACATAAGCGAGTAGGTACCAGTCCGCAAAGCATTTGCGATAAGCTCTAGGGCGTACATCTATTGCGAAATGGTTGATCAGGAAGCACAAAAATTCTGTGTACCAAATTGGATGACATCAGTAATAAATCGAAGCAACTAATAGACTCCAATACCGAATCCCTGTTACAGAGGATATTGAACGAGTCTATGGTAACGCTTTCCAGGTTTTATATAACATTATTGGGTCATTGAATAAGGAAGTGGTTTTAAATAAGACTGTTTGAAATACAGGCACTGAGTGGATTAAGTTAACTTCAATAGCTCGTTTAAGCTGTGTAATCAATATAACCACCTAAAACTTCTTCAAAATGTGAGTATGTAAATAAAAGGTAATGAATAAACAATCAACAAATGAATCGAACAAAATATCATTAAACTAACTCTTATCTCGTGGATAATTCCATGACAACGATTTAAGTCCTATCCAGTGTTTAATGGTTCTGTTAACGTCGAAATTCCTTCAAAGAAGACGAAGAGGAATCGTACTTGGTACAGAACGATAAGGTGCAACCGAACTGAATCGTAAGTAGAAATTGTAGATGTTCCAGTTCCAATGTATCGTATACAATGTCTGACTTAATGTATCACGTACCTTGTCAGTAAATTGCAATAAAGGCTGCCATTTCGTGCGACAAGTCTTTGCTTAATGGAAAAAGAACCATTTCTTTTCTTTGTCGTATATCTCTACTGTTTCCTGTCCATTTCATTTGTGCTGGAGGAGCCACAACAACAATTATTACTCTACATTCTGGAGTCCTTCTAACGGTTGACTGCTCTAGACAAAACTGTCTAGCGTTTCAATAGCTACATAGCATCTGTTTTATCTACTATTTTGTTTCGAAGCATCAGAGGATAAGTCCAAGGATACGTTAAATGTCCGTGAAATATTTGATTAAAATGAAACACACAACAGAACACAGATGAATTCAAAGTAGAATTCATTCATTTGTTTCGTCGTTCGTGTTAGGTGCACAGTATCTTTTCATGTTACACGTATACAAGGTCAGCTGAAACTTGATTAAATATATTAAGTGTGATCGAATTTAGTTCAGCGATGGGTGGCCATAAACTTGCATTAGATATTTTTATTTCTAATTGTCAGAAAGCTTTTGCCGATTAAACAAGCGAATTGATTGAAAATGCGGGTGTCAATTTGAAAATTACTTTTAGAGGATGTTTTAATGATTATGATAATTTTTGTTTTTTTATTTTTTGAATTCATGACTGAATCCGCCTTTCAAACCGTCAGTTCTGGTGCAAAATGTTTCTTTAAAAATTATAATAGAGTTCGAAGTAAAATAATTCGAGCTTACCATTTAAGTATGTCGAAAGTTACTTCCCTTTCAAGTGAAGATTTATTTCATTTCCTTTCTGGCAGGAAGCAGCTGTTAACAAAGGTCTTAAACAATAGTATAAGAGGGTGAAAGAGGACTCTGTGACTTATTCATAATCGATCATCTAGACAAATACCACCAAGCTATTAGTCGTAGTCATTGTTTAGTTTTGTAATAGTAGTAATAACGTTACTAATATTTAATGTGCTTATATTTCAATGTTTTCAAACTATTTCAAAATACGACATATAACGCATGCAGGCAAGCAAGCTTTTTTATATTTTATTAATGATGAGTTATATTTGAAACACCCTTTAAAATGAACATAGCAATGAGAATTGACCACCCAGGAAACATTTGGCCACTAAGGAAAGGAAAAACAATACACTAGCATAAAAACAAATAATAATACGGATACCAGTCGCGCACAATGACTTTGCGTGAATTTCATCCCGCTATCCATTGCGCTGCTATTGCAATCATCATCATCCGATGATGCATTCGTTGTCTGGGCTGTTTTGTTCGTACCTGTGTTGCGTTCCTTATATATCAAATCTTAAATGATTTATAACGAGTGCGCCATAAAATATGTCGGTATGTAAACATTGAATAACTTTAACATTTATCAACAATTGACTTAAGTAAAGATGTTTTTGAAATGTCAATTCAGTGTAATTTTAACTATGAATCCCTTCACACCGAAACAACGAATCAATCTATCCCTTGCTCAAGCTCTATTCCCTAACTTTTGGAAATCCTCTTACATAACCCCCATACATAAAAAGGGAAAAAAAGCGATATGTCCAACTATCGTCCCATTGCTAAGCTTTCGCACATTCCTAAACTGTTCGAAGGCCTACTATATGAGGCGTTAAGTTTTCGCTGCGCACCCATCATCTCTCCGAACCAGCACGGCTTCCTCTCAGGCAGGTCCATTACTACTAACCTTGTCGAATTCACATCCCACACACTCCTTGCCCTAGAAAACGGCGATGAGGTCGACGTAGTCACTACCGACTTTAGCAAGGCCTTCGACAAAATCTCCCATAACCTCATTCTTTTCAAGCTATCCTCCCTCGGTTTCGAACCCCTGTTGATTAAGTGGGTCTCATCCTATCTTAGTTATCGATCCTGCCGCGTGCGATTTAGATCCACCCTCTCCGATCCTTTTTTCCCAACCTCAGGTGTCCCCCAGGGCAGTCACCTCGGCCCACTCCTATTTATCCTAACCATAAACGACATAGGCTCCTGCATTAACCACTCCTCCATCTCGCTTTACGATGATGATTCCAAAATTTTTAAGACAATCCGCTCTCCCCTGGACTCCTTACTTCTCCAAGCAGATCTTGAAAGCTTCTCGACTTGGTGTCAAAATAATTATCTAGAAATGAATATCGCCAAATGTCACACAATCACCTTCTCTCGGAAGAGTTCCCCCACTCACCCACGCTCCTATCTCTTACAGAACCAACCGATAACATCGGTTGAATTGATTAGCGATCTGGGCGTCCTATGCGACAAGGAGCTCAAATTTACCGCAAATTTTTGAGGATTATGTACTCAAGGCTAACGCCGCCCTTGGGTTTGTCAAACGCTGGTCGAAGGAATTCCTTAACCCATACGTTACCCGATCACTCTAGACAAGTTTTGTCCGGCCACTACTCGAATACGCTAGTCAGGTCTGGTCACCGTATCAAGTGACTCACATTCGCAAGATTGAGGGAGTTCAACGTCGTTTCTTGCGCTTCGCCCTCCGCGGACTAAACTGGAAAAATCGACTGATTCTACCACCATATACAAGCCGGCTCCGTCTAATTAATCTAAACACACTTGAAGAGCGCAGAATCCATGCCGATATCATCTTTGTCCATCGCCTTCTGTCTGGCTCAATCAATTGCCCAAGCTTGCTCTCCTGTTGTATTCCAGAATACTACCCTTATTCGCTTTAACACTAACTCATGTCCTTTCAAACACAACCCTTAAAAACACAACCCTTAAAACTACATCCTCACATATCCTACATTCTCAGTTAATACAATTCATAAATAAACAGACACAATATTCTATATCCAGTCACTTACAGCACATTTCATAAATAAACAGACACTATATTCTATATCCAGTCACTTACAGCACATTTCATAAATATGCCCCTTTTCATAACAAGCACATTTTTCATTTCAAAACATGGCCACTTTGATTTTCGTTCAAAGTTTATTCAAAATTCTAAGTCACAGAGACTTCTAGATTGTTTTGTTCAGTTTATACGCCACAGTCAGTTAGAACAAAATGTTCTATATAAACAAGTAAATTTATATGAAAAAAATAGAAAGAAGAGATCTCAGCTTGAGATAGCTGAGTTCAATAAAATAAAAATAAAATCAAATAAAATATAATTAAATAAAAACTATAAGTATTTTAATAAATATAATAACCTCCACGCTCTTCCCTCGAAAGAGGAATAGTTAACAGAAAATTATTCTCTTCAAGGATAATTTTCTTTCTCGAAGAAGGGTGGGATGTTGTATTCCAGAATACTACCCTTATTCGCTTTAACATTAACTCATGTCCTTTCAAACACAACCCTTAAAAACACAACCCTTAAAACTACATCCTCACATATCCTACATTCTCAGTTAATACAATTCATAAATAAACAGACACAATATTCTATATCCAGTCACTTACAGCACATTTCATAAATAAACAGACACTATATTCTATATCCAGTCACTTACAGCACATTTCATAAATATGCCCCTTTTCATAACAAGCACATTTTTCATTGCAAAACATGGCCACTTTGATTTTCGTTCAAAGTTTATTCAAAATTCTAAGTCACGGAGACTTCTAGATTGTTTTGTTCAGTTTATACGCCACAGTCAGTTAGAACAAAATGTTCTATATAAACAAGTAAATTTATATGAAAAAAATAGAAAGAAGAGAGCTCAGCTTGAGATAGCTGAGTTCAATAAAATAAAAATAAAATCAAATAAAATTTAATTAAATAAAAACTATAAGTATTTTAATAAATATAATAACCTCCACGCTCTTCCCTCGAAAGAGGAAGCACGGCGACTGGAGACGTAACACTCCACTTTAACATTGCATACAAACCCCCGTAACGTACGTAACCCACGACTGTTTTAGTTGCCTGCTCATCACACTTATTACGGCGCTAACGAACCCATCTCGCGTATGCTACGACAGGCCAACTCTTTCCCCACCTCCTTCGATGTCAACATCTCCGCCCCCACTCTTAAACGACGTCTCAGAATAAACCCGTCCTAAATCCGCCCCCTCCCTCCAATAATCCCCGCTACCCTGCAATCCTACCCTCAAAATAGTTCCCCCAGCCCCACCCACAATTTCAACCTCTTCCCCCATCTCACGCCCCCTACCAGTACGTAGACATGCCCTGCACTGTCGCTGTCTCACAAATGCCGAATTTACCACCCCCACATGCACTCGCTCCTCCCTAGCCTCCTACCTCCCCCATCGCACAGTCACCTTCACCTTCCTGGTTTTTTGCTTTTTTTCTCCTTCTCACTCTAGTTTTAAGATAGTCTGTAAGACTTTTTATATTAATTTTATTTAAGTTAATGGAAGCTTGCATTAAGCTAAATAAATGAGTGTTCTGCCCTCACACTAAACTAAACGCGCTGAAATAGTGGCGCTGTACATTGAAAATAGTCGTGCATACGGTCGAAAATACCGTGGTCAACAAGTATCGTCTGACAACACTAATTTGTCGTTTGTTGTCGAATTTTGTTGAGCACGGGACAGTGGAAGATCGCCGAGATCCAACGACTGATTGAAGCGGTAAGAGAGAGTTTTGCCGAGAATACACATGTATTGTTCGTTACCGCGCTCAGCATTTTGGCGTCAGTGGAACCACCTTAGATTTTTAGGATGATAAAGCATTTTGAAGAATAAAGTGCAACTGTCTCAAATAATATTGCCGACCGACCATCCACGTCGCTTGGGATATAACCAAACACGCAGATACCGACATAAAAGATGGCGCATCCTCTATCATGAGTGCGACTATGATGTATCAAAATATTCCTTCTTGCAGGGAATCAGAAGAGTTTAGTTTTATTAGACTACCACCCATTTATTCGCTTAATTCAGGCAATATAAATACTTATAAGCTAAAATATATATACCTTTACAAACTAAAGAACGCAAGAACTAACTTAACTAAGCTGAACATAAAGTAAACATGACATATTATGAAGGTAGGAGGTAAGAAGTGCGGGAGATGAGGGTAGGTTAGAGGGGAAAGTGTAGAAAACGCGGCTGAAGATTGGTGGTGAGAATGGTTTAGGAGGCGATACTTGAGAGTATGGGTCGAGAGGTCGAAGTCGAACAAGATGGAGTTGGAATTGACATTTATCAGCATCCGTGAAATGGGGTTCATTGAAACTATAATAGATGCGGTGATGGGGGATGCATAAAAGGTGGAGAATGCGCGTATTTCGAGGAATTGACCTGTGGGGTTAGGCGCAGTTGATTGAGGCGCAGAGGACCCGATGAACACTATGTCAGCCAGGACCCTGCACTCCACAAGGGTTCTGAGCTTGATTGATTTTAGACGGTTACACCACGCTGCACTTACTGCAAGATAAAGAGGGTAATCTGATCATCGATCATGAAGGAATTCTGGAGCGATGGGAAGTGCACTTCAATGAATTGCTTAATGGTCAGCTCACAGAAGAATTGGAAGCTCCACCAATGCCAGTTCAAGACCAAATGCTCCCGCCACCAAGCATCGACGAAACATTAAAAGCGATAAGACAGCTGAAATCAAATAAAGCCTCCGGAGCTGATGGCATACCAGCTGAGCTGATCAACCAAGGAGGGACACCATTACATCGCGCAATTTATGAGATCGTGGTGCACGTGTGGGAGCAAGAGGATGTAGTGTTCCACGAAGCTCTACCATTTCCCTCCGCCATACATTTTGCACATTCTTCCATAACTCCATCCATATTCCCAAATCAACATTGAATCCAATGTTGAACAAATTGAACCAAACGTTCAACTGTCGCACTGATTCAATTTCCAGAAATTCTTAAAGCATATGCAATGATATGCACTGTATATTCAATTATAGATATCCAAAATCCCTAAGCTAAATGTGCGGACCAGATGCCCCATTTTCGAACAAATATTTTTGAGAATTATAAAATGCGCGTCTGCAATTTTATGATCCTCTAAGAATTTGTCTACACAAATTTGATCCCACAAAACTGAATATCCATTCACACCTTTCAAATTCAAATACAAACAAATTGCGCCATAAAACGAACCACATGTTCTTTTTATCGCGCATCAACATCTAAGATAATAAATGCGCATCCACAAGATCCTTTATCTATTGTTTCCTGCCGAAGTGGAAATATGACCTTTGTTTCTTTCTTTTCCTTTTTGTGAT
This sequence comes from Microdon myrmicae, assembly GCA_963931805.1. Classification (NCBI taxonomy): domain Eukaryota; kingdom Metazoa; phylum Arthropoda; class Insecta; order Diptera; family Syrphidae; genus Microdon; species Microdon myrmicae. The sequence goes on from OZ007499.1 coordinate 134,224,886, forward strand.
CCTATTTTCAAAAGTAAAACAAAACAATTGAATGGCGGGTGGCAATTGAGGTAGCCTAGATTTGGTGTGGTGCGACTCAAGACTCAAGACGAGTTCGTGGTTTCGGGTTAGTGTCTGCCATAGATAAATTAATAGGTTAAAGTTTTAAATGAAATAAAAGAACAATGAATTAAAAATAAAAAGATAAATTTTTACTAAAAACAAAACGGTAGCCTACTCTTCCCGGGAACCGGAAGCACGGTGGGGTACCAGGAGAAAATTGCATTACAAGGAGATGCCGGAAGATGTGCGTCGTGGAATAATTTGCCCCATACATAAGAAGGGAGATATCACACTGTGCAGCAACTATAGGGGTATAACACTGCTGAGTACCGCCTATAAGGTACTCTCCTCTATCCTACAAGATCGGATAGCCCTATACGCTAAAGTCATCATTGGTCAATATCAGTGTGGCTTTATCCCAGGCAAATCAGCGATTGATCAGATATTCACCCTTAGGCAGGCGATGTAAAAATGTCTGGAATTTAATATCCCATTATGTTGCGGATTCGCATTTGAAACAACCGGCGAATTCGCAATAATTAAATCTGTGACACCACTTGAACAATATGTGGCATCACCTTTAACAATGTCAGCAATCAACTGACATTTATGAATTTTTCTGTTGGTTGTCACTTGACAACCATCTTTACTTTTATCTTTCTCTTCTGTTTTGAATTTTGATGAATCCAGTCCATTTTGTTTGTAATCTGTAAAGATCTAATCCATCATATAAATAAAGGCTATATTTATAATCGAATTGAAAAGCCTCATTTTTGTCAATCATCTGGAAGATCCGATTTTGGAATTTAAAGGTAATCTTTTCCTTTTAGTAAGTTTATTAAAAGTTGAATCCAGCAGGTATCATTGTTTCGGACGTTATTCACAAGGAACCAGCACACTACACGGGAAAGGAACGACGCATTGTTCTTGACGCCATTTCAGACGATTTGCAGAACGCAAATCAAACACATTATATCATCTATTTATAGACTTTAAGGCCGCCTACGACAGCATAGCCAGGGTAGAACTATATAATGCCATGAGAGAGTTCGGCATTCCAAGCAAATTGATACGACATTGTAGGTTGACCATGACCAACGTAACTAGTCAAGTAAATATAGCGGGATTGCTGTCCAAACCAATAAACATCTTTAATGGACTCCGACAAGGGACGGTCTGGCCAGCCTCCTCTTCAACCTGGCGTTGGAGAAAGCAATCCGTGACTCTCGAATTACAACTAGAGGGACTATTGTCACCAAGTCCAGTCAGATACTTGCCTACACAGATGACATCGACATCATTGGTAGATCCGATTCGGTTGTACAGGACTCCTTCAACCAGATCGAACAGGCGGCACAAAAACTGGGACTGCACATTAATGAGGGGAAAACTAAGTACATGGTGAAATATTCTGCGAACAGAAGACCTAACTTTGGTCAAACTATCCGGGTAGCGGAGCTTAAATTTGATAGTCAATAGCATCAACCGATAAAAATTTGGAAGAAGAAATACGCGAACGGCTGATCAAACCCAACAAAGCCTACTATAATCTATCAAGGCTCTTTAAATCCCGAAATTTATCTAAAACTTCAAAGCCACTACTGTAGAATACCATGGCCTTACCAGTACTCAGGTATGGATCCGAGACCTGGGAGCTCAATAAAAGGCACTCTGAACTCTTAGCCGCGTTCGAGAGGAAGGTTTTAAGGAGAATTGTTGGCCCCGTATGTGTGGAAGGACAATTCCGAAGACGCTATTATCATGATGCTAATGTTGTAAGAAAAATCAAGTTCGGTAGACACCGGTGGGCAGGATAACTGGCTTGAATGAGCGAAAAGGAGCCTTCTCGGAAAGACCTTTGTCAGGATGTATGGAAAAAGGCAGCGCGGCAGACCTTCTCTGTGGTGGAGAGATAGAGTAGACCAAGACGCCCAGAGCCTGGGAATGCCAAACTGGATGACATCGGCTCGAAATCGGGACAGGTGGAGAGATTTGTTAAATAAGACAGAGACCGGTTCCCGGTTTTAGTGCCGATGATAATGTACGGGGGTAGGATTATAGGGATTTTCCTATCCTAGCCCTCGGAGAGCGAACCGAAGGAAGCGACGTTGAATACTTTCGATTCTACGGATATGGGTCTTCTGATAAGGGGACCTTACCTGGCTAGCATATTCTGGCAATGGCCGGACAAAGGTAGGGTAAAGGAATCAAGTTACATAGGGATCGGAGAATTCCTTAGACCATTGTTTCACGAACCCGACAGCAGAGTTGGCTTTCCGGATCGTCTCATCAATGCGAGAGAGAAAGTTAGCCTCCCTGTCACAAAGGATCCCAAGATCTCGAATAGATTGGACAATGGTTAAGATTTGGTTATGAAAGGAATATGGACGCGAGGATGAGTGAATACACTTACGGGAAAAGGTTATAGATTGGCAATTCATGGACGTGCCGGATGTTACGGATTAAGGATTTGAGTCTCCTTATATCCGGATTTTGTCGGTCGATGAACTGCCGATAGAGGAGTTTCAGTCTAGATAGGAGAGTACTTGTCTGTCTATACAGAGCATCGATGGCTATGTTTCTGTATTGGCTTGTGTTACCTTGAGACCGATATATTTTGGAAATAGAGAGCTCCATAGGCTTTTTGACTATGCCATCCATTGTAAGGAGATAATGATCTATCTTTTCATTTTTTTAATTTCTATTGAAAGGTAGATCCATCTCACTTGAGTGGATTACTGTTTTGATAACGCATTCAAAACGTGACCATTGTGCTTTCTGAAACTTGAAGGAGTAAAGCTGATCACATCGGCCGGCAGATTTTGTTCAGATGGAATGGCTTGGCTGCAAGTCACGTGTGACCCCGTTCAGGGATGATCCGGCCATGTTGTCGTCTTGTACCTCTCTGATAACATACTCGAGGACAAGGTTAAAGAGGAATGGTGAGTTGCCATCGCCCTGTTTTAGTCCGATTTCAAATGGTTCTAAGAGGTGGTTTTCTATTCTAACTCGCCCTTTGGATTCGTCCATGCAGATTTGAAAGAGGGCGGCATATTTTTCCGGGATTCCCTGCTCAACTACAATATGGTAGAGTCTTTGCCTTGCGACTGAGTCGTTGGCTTTTTTAAGTCAACGAACAGTTGGTGAACCGTCTCTCCGTATCCCCACTTCTTTTCCAGTAGTTGCCTTATTGTGAAAATTTGATCGCTCGTTGACCGGTTCCTATGGAATCCGCATTGGCAGTCTCCCAATATGTCTTCTGCGTACAGTGTGATTCTCGCCAGTATGGCATTTGTTAGTATTTTGTATGTGGTTAGAGAAATGATATTCTTCTGTAATTTCCGCAGTCAGATCTGTCACCTTTTTTGAAAATGGGGACGACTGTTGAGAATTTCCACTCTTCGGGAATGACTTCCTTATCCCATATTGTTTTAATCAGTTGGAGGATCTTTCGAGCGGTTGCCTCTCCTCCATGCTTCACAAGCTCTGCCGGTATGCAGTCGACTCCGGGTGCCTTGTTGTTTTTTAATCGATTTATTGCGTCTACAACTTCGTTGAAAGAGGGCTCTGGGATCTAAGGCTCGGCTGTATGTACGTCTGGTGTGTTTATTAGTGGTTGATGGGTGCGTACATTGAGCAGGTATTCAAAGTACTGCTTCCATCTTGTCACGATAGTTTTTGTTTCTGTCACCAGACAGCCGTTTGTGTCTCGGATTATTTTGGCTCTCCCTCGGTGGCCATTTCTAATTGAATTTATGCCGGCGTACATACCTCTGATATTCTTTGCTCTGGCATTTTCTGGGATTTGTTCGATCCTAGTCTTCTCCCATTCGCGTTTGAAAAGTCTCGTTGTCTCTTTCCGAATTGTCGCGTATCTTTCTGCGTTGACTTCATCATGTCTTTCTAAGTGGATCATTCTGAAGCGTTTACGTTGTTCGTTTGGACTTAATTGTTTTCTTAAATCCTAATACCTTTTGGGCTGTTTGTTTGATCGTGTCTCTGATCGATGTCCATTTAGTGCCCAGATTATTGGTTTCCTCTTCCTCACTACTCCCATTCTCTAGGATGCAAAATCTGTTCGTTAGTTCGTTTTGATATTCAGCCCTTGTGCGTAGGTCTTTTAGTTTATCAATGTCGAACTTTTTGCTCGTCTCCCGTGATTGCCCATGTAGGTTTGTTGCGAGCCGACTTCTAATTTTGCCCATCACTAGAAGGTAATCGGAGTCGCAATCTGCTCCTCTATATGATCTTATGTCCAGGATATTCGAGTGGAGTCTTTTGTCTATGAGGAAATGTTGGGGTAAAGGTATGGATGCCGACGTACGGCACGGGTTCACTATCGCCCACCGACGAGTCTTTCATGAAACTGTCCTCCGGAATTCGAGCTCCAAGGTCAAAGTAAATAAAAGGGACTGTGGGAAATAGTGTTGCACAAAGTTTGTTTATTGGTCTAATTTTTGCAATAAGTTTTTCGCACGAAACAATTCGGCAGAGACGCATTCACGATACGACTTGTATTTGTTGCAACTGGGTTCGCTTACAAAAGCGCTTTAAAAACGATGTGTCTGTGCTTCAGAACTTGCCGGTTCTTGGCAGACTCCTTCGCTTATCTTATGCACGGAAAAACGTTCCTACCTGCTGGAAAATCGCTCGAATTCAACCAATCCCAAAGACGGGAAAAAGTGTCTCCCACAAAATTGCCGACCCATACCATTACTGTCTATGTTATCTAAGGTAATGGAAAAGTCATCAATTCCGAGTTAATTAGGTATTTGAAGTGCAGCGGACTTCTGAATGACCGTCAATACGGGTTTCGTGGCAGGCTGTTCACAGGAGACCTTTTGACACTTATAACCAATATATGGACATCTACGATTGAGCGGGATGGTGAGTCAAGGGCGGTCACACTGGATATCTCCAAGGATTTTGACCGCGTCTGGCACGGGGCATTGCTGAGCAAACTTCGTTCATATGGACTTTCCCAGCAACTTTTGCGACCGGACGAATAGCTTCCGGACAGCGAGTGTACGGATCTGTATTCTGTTAATCCGGGTGTATCTCAAGGTTCTATTTTGGCTCCAACCTTGTTTTTGCTTCACACCAATGATTTGCTGGACACAACAGATAACAAAGTGTTCAGTTTTGCGAATGATAGTACGCTTGTTTCCTACTCTTCGAGTGATCGGCCGATTGGTACATCAACGTCACACCAGCTTAAATGTAGACAGATTGACTCTCTGAATCGGGATCTGCATAGGGTCCTACAGTGGGAAGGCCCAATCACGTCGACTTCAATGCAACGAAGACACAATATACAACATTCACAAAGAAAAGTGGATCATCGGTTCCAGAGCAGAGTCAGGACCTCGAATCGGGGGAAAGCTTGGAATTGCTGGTCTAGGCACGATCTGTGGGAATGTATCGTGGTGTAAATACGTGTCGAACATCGCCAGGTCAGCCTCAGAAAAACGAAATTATCTTTTTAGAGCCAAGAAATATTTTACTCCGGTCCAACTTCTTCTCCTGTATAAATCCCAAATTAGACCCGTGCTAGAATATTGCTCTCATGTTTGGAGCTCGGGTCGTAAGCATACCCTCGACCTACGTGGCAGCATACAGAGACGAGCGATCCGCCTAATCGTGAAGTCGGCGCTGACGTCGGGACTACAGTCGCTATTGTGGGGGGATTAGTAGGTGTGCCGGCACGGGTACGGGTTCACTGAATTCCCCACCGATGTTACACCGAACACTGTTCACAAAAATGATAATAAAACGCACGGAATGGTTTTGTAATAACTGCTTTTTATCTTAAGTCTTTCTCTTATTTACAATTCATATGAACAATAATTACATGATTTAGCTATTGGCGGATGTTTAAGGATGTTTAGTATTAGGGAAATACTTATGAAAAAAAAAAACGTTTGACCTTATCGATTCGCGCAATATATTTTGTTTTTGTTACAATTCTTTTGTTCAGTATGTTTTATTCCTATTACACTTGTATTACTTTGCACTTAGGCGATATTTGAGATTAATTATTATTAATAGGTTCTATTTGATGAACGTTTAACAGAGGATGTATGTGGAATTAACAAGTAAGGAGAATCTTTTGAACTCGCGCAGAGACTTAATTCGAATCGGGGTGTGCGCACTCCCGCTCGCACGCTACGGGGGATGGAAGCCGACTCGCCCTGGTTGGTGGTTGGATTTCGTCTGATTGGGGTACTCAGCGATTAACCTCGAAAGACTCTGATGAGTCCTCTCTCAGCTAGGGGTGAGTTTTCTTTTCCTTGAGAGAAACGTGAAGTTTCTCTCTGTGGTGGTGTGGTGGAGAGTTGGAGAGGATCTCTCCGGGTCGATCTTAGCTAGTGTGCTAATGATCCATTGTTTACTCATGCAACGAAGTTCATGGGAAACAAAACTGAAGTAGGAGGATAGAACAAAGGGCATCGTAGTGGTCATGGGTGCAGCTGTACAAATAGTCTACATCGCAATTAGGAAACTGATGCTAAGAGCAATTTAGATACACAGTGGTGATTGTGTACTGTATCTTGCTGTACGTAAAGGGTCGAATTTTTTGTATGCACGTTTATATGCTGAAGAATTCGATTTATGGCGGCTAGACGCTAGATGCGTGCATTGCTTTTGTCGATTAGACAAAAGGCTGCCGAGGCCCTGGAAAAGCCACGAAAATGTGCTGTGCACGTGTGCAGCAGATTACGCTGGCCGACATGGGCGCCGATAAGTTTTCCTAATTAAGGATGATGCTTTGCCTGTAAAGAATTCTTTTCAGGGAATTTTGAAGATGCAGTGGATGCATGAATGGTAATGATTTCTTTACAGGAAATTTTAAGTAATGCATTAAATGCATTAAATGTCCTTGGTGAAGGAAATGTTTGCAGGTTTGCAAATGGTGTTAGGATATAATTGTGGGTGGTTCTTTGCGTAAGGTTAGAGAACTGTGGGAAGGAAGTATTGTGCCAGGCATGGACACTCCATTCAGTTCCATCCCCATCGTCTATTGTTCACGCGCTAAGCAATACAGCACAAATGCACCCAGGAACGGCAGCAAGGAAATTAAACACACGGATTTAGTTTATTGTTTTATTTTTATTGCGTAATTTTTAATACCAAAACAATTGCAAACTGTTATTCAATTATAAAAACCGTTTTTCACTTATTAATTTGTTTGGGGCCCAAAAGCGCTCCAAAAAAAAAAGGGAAATGAAATTTCACAGCAAACTTATTGATAACAAACTCACTTTGTTAATTTTGACATATCGAAGCTGTAGCTATGTATTCGAGGTTTCTACGCCGCGCGACGGAGAGCGGGAGCTCGCGCGATCAGCGTGGTCGGCTGATGAAAATGGACTCCTCGATATTCATTCGTTATCCAAGGGAAATTTGGGTGCATTCGCTTTCACGGTGGTGATCTCATAGAGGAGATCGTCATGGTACACATGTATATGTGTACGTCGGTTCTTTTCATGCGTCGAAGCCATGATAACGAATCTGAAACACCAAGAAGGGGCATAATGTGCATCACGGAGATGTGTATTCGTTGAAACAAACAAATCGAATTTCGTGGGATGCTAATGGATTTGTGTTTGAATATGCATCGTGGTCATGAGGAATGGATTCAGGGCAATTACAAGACAAAGGGAAAAGCGACCTATGCATCGTTCGGTAATGAGGGTCAGCTGGATAAATAGCAGCCACTCATGAAATGAAAAATGCGTTTAGGATACCACAAACGATATAGATTGTTTATGGTATCGCCAGGAAGCCTATGGAGGAACAGCGTTCTTTTGTTTGCACTTGGGTGAGTTAGGGAAATTGGCTTCAGCGTCGTTTGCGCTAATTGAATGCAGCTGTTTGGGTATTTTATTGCTGGGAGAAAAAGGTCGCCGGCCAATGTGTACGTCAAGAGATTTATCATACACATGGCGAAGCTAAAAAATAGACAGCGCAATGTTTATGATCCCTGGTGAAGGTTACATAGTATGTAATCCAAATCCTTTGTTATTAGGAATTCGTCTAGGGGAATCTGCCTGCAGGTGCCAAATTGGTTTGAAATTCCTGATAAGTTGAGCAAGAAATCTTACGGGGAATTGTATGCGAAGGGATGCATGAAAGGTAAGTTTTCTTTTACAGGGACTTTTAGGTTAATGATTTGATCTCTTTAATTTGTGAAGCATTTAAGATGCGAATGCATTAGTGAAGTTATAAGATTGGGTGGAAGTTATGGGGGTTTTTTAGGTAAGCAAACCGTGGGGTTTGGCGTGACCGCCACCGAACCCTCACACTATCACCTCGAAGGCGCCTTTGTCTGTTTAACAGATATTATCACGGGCACTGTTCTTCGGAGATTCGTGGTATTGTTCCGCGCAATTCGGTTTATATGCGCTCCGCAAGACAATCCGGCGGATCGCACCAGATTGCAGTTCATCTCCCGACGGTGCGAACATCCCTGTTTCAGAACTCATTCCGTTACAAAGCGGGGAAGCTGTGGACTCCCATCCCACGCGAGTGTTCCCGGAGCGTTACAACCTGCAACTGTTCAACAGGAAGTGCAACAGTTATTGGTAGTATCTCGGGCGCCGACTTGGCGTTATAGGTTCGCCTCTCCCGAGAGAAATGTAATAAAAGAAAACACTTACAGATTTGCGCCTTCATCCATATAAGTTAGGTTTAGTTTAGTGTGGCTACCACCCCATTTTTTGGCTTAATGCAAGCAACCCACAACAAAAGTATATATAAGTTACAAACTAAAGAGCTTAAGAACTATCTTAACTAGCTTAACCTGAGGGAACCAGGACAAAAAGGTGGCAGGTGGGGGGGGGGGGGGGGGGGGGGGGGTTGTATAATATAGTGGTGAAGCGCCGCTTTAGATTGGTGGTGAGAATGGTTTAGGTTTTATTTCTCAGCATCCCCGAGGTCCGGTGAGGGGGAATGTAGAGAATGCGGGGATTACGCGTATTTCAAGGATTGGTGTTCAGGACCCTGCGCTACTCAAGGGTTCTGAGGTTGATTAATTTGAGACGGTTAATGTACGGTGGAATTAAGGTTTTTTTTAAGGTAACAGTTTTCTTGGTGACATCAAGGGGCGCCCACTCGGCGGTATACGTTCGCCTTTCCCGAAAGAAGTGTAATTAAACAAAACAACAACAAAATCCGAAGTGGTCATCTCATTTAGTCTATCACTGTAATGTTCACTTTAGCAGCTCGAACGGACTCTTTTAAACTTAAACCCTGCCGTCCAATGTTTTACTGTTATAAGCGAAGGACTTACAGAATTAAATCTAGCTCCGCTTTGATATAAATTGGACTGAGACGTTTCAAATCAGAGTACTATGTCGCATAACGATAACCAATTTTTTTCCAGGTTTACAAATCCCATGAGATCATTCACTATTAATAGGTATCAAAAAAATACTAAACCAGGAAGCGTCGTCAAAAGTCAAATTTTAGCTTTATGAGGTGGGTACTCTCTACCACAGCCATTGTTTACAAACAACACACCCATATATGCGTCGGGTGCTTCTGTGACTGCCTTCCTAATTAAATGTGTATAAATATGGAATAAAACGCTTTACAGTGTCGCTATTTTGCAGCCGCGTACACAGCCGATCGTTGGCAAAAGGCAATCTTTCCATTCATTGCATTTACAAGTTCCTCCCACAAAGCGAATTAATGTTTTGTCGCCAAACCTAGATCAGTACTAATGTTTTAAGAAGTTGGTTGGTCAAGTACCAACAAATATAAGTCCAAAGGAAATCGCATTTCTTAAGCTTGTCGCGAAGGGATATCCAAGGTATAAAGGTAAGTTTCACGTCCAACCGCAAATTAAACATACGCACCATTTAGCACGTACTATTCCCCATAAAAACACCAATCTAACATATTGTCCTAGTTAATAAATAAATATTTAAAAATTCGAGATAATCTTATTATAGAACCTCTTAACAATCTAATTGCCCGATCAAATTTAGAGTCGAACTCGTAATGCGTATGAAATGAATAACATTCTAGGTCGGGTTATCGCTCCTACGACGAATATAGTTTTCAACTTTATGTACTGATTGATCGCGCAATCCAGGCCAGTGGGTAATCTATATCGATAATCAATCTCTGTCAAGGGCTAAGTCTAAATTAAACAGACGAAATATTGACGTAATGCTACTAGAATCTCAGGTGGAAAAGCCACAAACTCTCGCATTGAGCTCTCCACGAATTTATACTTTATGATGTTGCACTTAAAATGACAATGGCGATAAATATTCATTGGACTCACTTGTCCACAAAGGAAATACTTCATTGCCTCAATAAAATCTTTTACTTCCATAGACTCCATTGCAAAGTACGAAAGGCATTACAAATCATTCCTGCAACGGTGTGGTTACGCGATACATCTCAAAAATTTCAAGTTTGCAATTAATCGCCGATATGAATTGGCAACAACTTTCTGGACAAGATGTATTGTCAAATTGCACGCTCTCAATTTATACACTAGAAGCTTTGTACGAGTTGCCTGTGTTATCACGGAAACAATTACAATAACACAAACATATTTGGAGATAAGTGAAAAAGCGATGTAAGTAAAGACTGTAGGGGACGATAACAGTACAGTGCTATTTTGTAGTAGCACAAGTTTGTGTGTTTCCTAAATGAATTTCCAACATTACAAAATATTATTCATTTGATTCGAAAACGTTTAAAACGCACTTTAAAATGAGCGGACTTATAAAAATTGGATTCGTTGGAGGGGGGAAAATAGCCCAGGCAATGGCAAAGGGATTCATTGGAGCTGGTGTGTCCTTTCAGTTATTTAACAATCACTACATTTATATAAATTAGAAGAAAGGGAAAGAATACCACTGTTTAAAAATATTTTTCGTTACTTGCAGGACTCACGAAAGCAGACTCTATCATAGCAAGTGTTCATCCGGCCGATAAATCTAGTTACGAATCCTTTAAGGTAAAGCCTATAAAATTCATAATTTGAAGAGATCATCGATATCAGTTTTTTTTTTTGAAGATTATGGGCACCACGACAATTACCGATAACAAGCCGGTAGTTAAAAACTCGGATGTAGTTTTTATTTCAGTGAAACCAAACATAGTGCCAACTGTCCTGGATGAAATACGATCAGATAGTGATGGAAAGTTATTTTTATCAGTAGCAATGGGCGTTACAATTGATTTGCTTGAGAAGGTATTCACCTGCGTTTATTTACATTGTCTATCTTAACTTTAATTATGTCAGAATTTATCGCAAACATCGCGTGTTATCAGGGTCATGCCCAATACACCAGCTCTAATTCAATGTGGATGCTCAGTCTTCGTCCGAGGATCAAAGGCAACCGATGAAGATGCTATACTGACAACGAAACTATTGAATTCAATTGGAACATGTGAAGAAGTCACCGAAAATCTATTAGATCCTATAACTGCATTAAGCAGCAGTGGCCCAGCTTATGTGTTCGTTATGATTGAGGCTTTAGCTGATGGAGCTGTTCGAATGGGGATCCCTAGAGACATGGCATATCGGTTATCTTCACAAACAGTGTTAGGATCTGGTCGTCTAGTAAGAGATATGAAAATTCATCCAGCACAATTAAAAGATGACGTTACTAGTCCGTCTGGGTGCACTGCAGCTGGTCTCCACCATTTGGAAGTAACAGGTATTTATTTTTTTTTTTTCAAATTACGGTTTTCATTGCTTTAGTTTTTGAATATTAAAAATGTAAAAACGATGTGACTTTTCATATGGATGTAGGCCATTCAAAACTTGCAAGTCATCCATTGAAAAGAAAATGTTCACATCCCATTAATGTGTTCTTATTCTTTGCATACGCACAAACGAGATTTTTATACATCTAAATGCCACAGGACTGTGTGAGTGTCGAGTGTGCGAGCGTACAAAAGTGCCGATCAATGACGCAAAAATACTTGAATAATTAGGGCACCCTACCCTTGCCTGGTTCGGCTCAAAGTTGTTACCCATACGTCTGAAATTAATTTTGAAATTGCACTCTCTGATTGATGAGTATTGCGGGACAATGTTCGTAGGGATTCTCCGTAATACCCGGTGTCCTAGAAATCGTTTTAAATCTTTGCATTTAGCCTAAATTGCCAGGAGATCCACGCATCATATGCCTATAGTTAGCTATTTTGGTTGGAACTCAGTCGCTATGGATCGTTTCACGACAGCCGTGCGTGCATAGTGTGTGCGCGAGTTTTAAGCGAAGGGAAAATTTTACAAAAGTGCAAGTGACACCAATGTTTCTACAAGATTCTTATATTGCATTATGTTGCGGATTCACTGGATGCAACCAGCGAATTCGCAATGGAATGCAGCCATTTACACAATAACAAATGTCAGCAAACAGCTGGCATGAATATGTTAATTTCGAGCTGTCATTGTTGACAACTTTCTCTTTTTTCGTAAGCTTTTGGCGGCATAGGGTGAGCAATTGTAATCCAGAAAAATCTAATTAATCAGTAGAAATAAAATAACTAGTTCGGATATAAAGGACGATTCAACGGAGTTTCATTTGCTGGAGACCAACAGTTGGTGTTACAAAGCAAGGTAATCTTTCCTTTTAAGTACATTTGTAGTCATTGTTGCAGCCAAAGCAAGCCAACGTCGCTGCACGCCAGGAGACACCATTCTTCCTGACGTCATCCCCACGGCCCACCAAAAGATCCAATTGTTGGTGGAAGTTGCGTTCGACGCTTGTGCAACGCAAAGATTTGGTCCTTCGAGCCGGCTCCAGTCTGTGGATCCAATCCACTGCTGCCAGTTCCCAGTGTAATAAAGAGTTGCTCAAAGTGCAACTACCAACCGTCACCAAGTTCGCGGTGCAACCAATCGGAAGTATAAAAATACAGTTGGAACTTAAAGCAAATCCGTCCGCAACAACTAAATGCCGGCGTCATCGATCAACGCCATATCTAAAACGACAAAGGTCGCATTGGCCGAACGTCGAAGCCCGACCATAATGGAAGCGGATCGCGAACGCCAAGATGATACTCCCTGCCCAGCCGAAGAACAAGGCAATGACAGCGAAGTCGACGATGACAACGGCTGCATTGGCCGAAAATCTCATGGCGGCCCAGTTCGCCGCACATGAGAAGATGATGGGCACTTTCGAGAATCTCAATAAAAGAGGGCCACCGACGCTGGCCACAGTGGACGCACAAGAGCGCGGCCTCCAGCTGGACTGGGATAAGATTCGGAAGCGGGATGAACAACTCATATGCCTGGTAACTCCATGTACGACCGTCATCCAACGCGGAGACATACCTTGACGAGGCCACAGAGCTTGCTGAGGTAAGGCACGCCCTCACCGTCGACCATCCGACAGCTGACCAGACTATGGCGGACACCTTTTATCAACCACAAAGTCGATTGCCGCCACTGATGTCGCAACCTTCATGCTGGCCGGGAACTCCTTCCACGCCTGGTATGCGTATGCCACCTGGCCATCCATCCAGATTATTTTCACGAATGATGCTCCCGGAACTCACAACCCATACGGACAACAAAGGTGTGACGACAGACACCGAAAAGCCAGCCAAGGCAGGTGCTGTCGAAAGCAAGGCAGCCAAAGGAGGAACGGTCGAAAAGAAAACCGATCCAAAACCTACAACTAACGCCGCCAAGGACATCAAGAAGGTTCCAGAAGTAGTGAAAGAAGTGCAAACTGCAGCAGCACCCCTCGCTGCTAAAGCAACACTACAAAAGAAGGCTGATTTCAGCAAGGCACCAGCAGCTGCCAGTGCACCAGCACCAGCGAAGAAAGATGCCAAGAAATCCAATGCACCCAGCCAAGGAAAAGAGCCTGCTGCAGAGAAACCCGCCGAGCAAGGCAATAATGATATCAATCTACCGAGACTGCTCGAGGGCCAGTCCGCGCTCGTCCCAGTCTCACCAATTACAGCAAACCGCGCCGACCAAGGCAATGATGCCCAATTACCGAAACTGCTCGAGGCCCATTTCGCGCTCGATCCAGTCTCCCAAACTACGCTGAAAAGCGCCGACCAACTCGACATTAGCGAGCTGCCCTCAGTGAAGCTGCCAGAAGTCGCCATCAAACAAGCGGTTAAGGAACCGCACACACTCCCAGTGAGTAAGAACCAGCAGGCCGCCGAACGCGCAGTTAATGAACCGAATCCCATTCCGGGGAGTAAGCACCAGCAGGCCGCCGACCGGAGTGCCACCTGCCCAAAGCTCAACCCGGCACATGTCCCAATGCTCGGACCAACGCCGAAGCCCCAACAGAAACAGACTCCGCCCACGTGTTGTGTGGCACAACATCACATGGCCGTACGTGGGTTGCGAACTTACTACTCCGACCCAGAGGAACCTCATAGGCGACTGCCTCTCTAACAAGGCGTGCCCGCGATGCAAGCGGTCACATCACACCTTGCTGCAGAGTAACTGGTCCCATCAGAGGACCAAGAGGAGACATCGTCGACGTCGACACCGGAGGCCCCGAATGGGGCACGTGCAGCCAACTACCGCCGACCTCCCTCCTGGACCAACCATCGGACATGCCTCCCGCCCGCTGAACCGCCGCAAGGACAACGGGCAATCGAAGAGCGGGGCACCTGGCCACCCAAAGGCTTCAAGGCAACACGCAGCTACTACCACAATAGATCAAGGAGCGCGCAATGTCCCGCCTGGCGGGCGGCGCTCCCCAGTGTCCAGGGGCCGACCGAGTCCCAACCGCAGCATCAGAGTAAGCACACGCCAACGACCGCATCTCGCCGGCCGCTAACTTCGGACGGGCGCCAATGGATGCAGCACTCGTCACCATCACTTGTCTCGTTGTAGTGAGACCAATCACCAGCCAGCTCGTGGCCACTGATCGTGGGTTGCAAACTTGCAACTCCAACCTAGATCACGTGGCCAGTTCCGTGAACACCAAAGATAACGGCCTCCAGCGACGAAAGTGACCAATCAGCATCTTGTGGAACGCAAAGACATTACAACGAGAAAAAGTTTTCAACCATGTTTCGGATGTATGACTTATGGCCCCGACTGACACGGAAATAAGTCATGATGACACCTTCTCAGATAAATAATTCCGCAGGTAAACTAGTTCCCCATTCGGATCTCCGTGCGGAACTATCTCAGGGGGAACATTACGCAAATATTTTAATAAATAACCGAACTTGAAGAAATTCGTCATCGCGTAATCGAATTCGTTCTTGAAGCTCTGTCGACGCGCGACTGATAACGGCATTTTGTACCATCAGGGCATCAGTTTCAGCAATACGGATGTAACCACCAATATTTGCAAGCAATGACACCTGATATATTAGCCTTAACTGAGACCCAGATCGATTCGTCAACTGATTCGACATATCTTCGTAGCTCGGGATACGACTTGCATTCGAGATTCCGTTTTAAGGGTGTAATCTGCGTTTTAACGCAGCCTGATCTGGCTTGCCAAAGGATGGAGGTGTTAGAACTGAGACCCAGACCGATTCGTCAATTGATTCGTCATATCTTTGTTTGCTCAGGATACGACTTATATGCGAGATTCCGTTTTAAGGACGGAGTCTGCGTTGGATGGAGGTGTTAGAACCCAATAACATGAACACCATGTGGTTGAAGGTCACGCTAAGGACTTGATTTAAATTTCTTGTTTTTACCGCTCCCCGAATGACGATCAATCAGAGACATTTTTCGAACATCTTACACGATCAACCACCCGGCTTCTGAAATTGTCGTCCTTGGTGATTTTAATGTGCACTTCGCCTGATTGGTACATTCTAACAGAACCCACGAGGCTGGGAGGCTAGCGGAGATGTTCACTGTTAGACGCAATTTGACTCAACTCGTGGAGAAACATACGTGCCGGATACCCAAGGTAATTATGCGAACCCCCTGGATCTGTTTTTGACATTCAAGCCGAGCATTTATACCGTGGAAGATGCTGCGCCTCTGAGAAACTCATATCGCTGCATTGTATCGGTCGCGCAATCACTTGCATTTCAAACGAATAACTGAACTAAGCAGCTTCGGCATATATGGAGGTATGGGGCTGCTAACTGAGACGATTTGCGAAATTTCTTCGCATTTTCCGTGGTCGGAGTGTGCTTTAGAGATTCCGATGTTAACGCATGCACAGAATCGGTAATGGAGGTTATTCCCCTCGGGATGGAGATGTACATTCCACATTTCATCAAACGAAATTCATCTGATAAACCTTGGTTTGATAAAAAGTGCGAGCAGATTACAGCAACAAAAAATAGAGCTTTTAAGCAATGGCGCCCCGACCCCACCGAGGTGTACAGAACGAATTTTGTTAGAATCAGATACGCGTGCAACCACGCGATTGATACCGCCAAGAAGGCTTACAACGACAGAGTAACCAATGAACTCCTTGAGTGCCCGACTGTTTCGCGCCCCTTCTGGTCAATGGCAATGGTTTTCCCTCGTGATAAGCAGCAGGACACTAGTCACAAATTCACAAGATAAAGCTAATGTGTTCGCGAATTTATTTTCCGCGAATTCAAACCTGGATGCCGGTCTTTTAGAACCACTTGTGATCGCGCCGCTGCGTTCTTCAATGCTGGATGTGAGGTTCCACCACGCACTACTCAACGCATTCTACGTGCACTGGAATGTAAGAAGGCAACCGGCCCGGACGAGATGCTAGCAGTTGTCCTTAAGAAGTGTGCCCCAGAACTATCTATCTATTATCTTATGCACGGAGGACATTTCCTACCTGCTGGAAGGTGGCTCGAGTTCAGCCAATCCCAAAGAGGGAGAAAAAGTGTCTCCCACTAAATTACCGGCCGATACCATTACTGTCTATGCTGTCTAAGATGATGGGAAAGGTCATCAATGTCGAGTTAATTAAGTATTTGGAGTGCAACGGACTTTTGAATGATCGTCAATACGGCTTCTGTGGCAGGCTGTCCATGGGAAACCTTATAACCAATATATGGTCATCTGGGATTGAGGGGCATGGTGAGTCAAGGGTGGTCGCATTGGATATCTCCGATATGTCCTTTAGATTGGAAGAAATCCATTTCAGCAATCCAGGTTCGAAGTCGAGGGCGCATAATTTGAAGAGGATTAAATTGTGGGAGATTTTGTCGAATCCTTTACTGAGGTCGTTCAAAACTATATCGACCTCGTTACCCAGCTCTAGTGCTGAGAGTGTAAAGGAAGTGAACTCATAAAAGTTGGTTGTAGTTGATCGGCCATTAAGAAAACCATTTTGCCTTGGAGAAATAAAAGATTTGCAACGAAAACTTAGAGATTCGTATAGAATGTGTTCGAGAATCTTAGGTAAGTGTGAGTTTGGCGATCGAAGGTGAAGGAAGTTTTCCAAATGTTGGGAAATACGCCTTGAGAGAGTGAGATATTGATGCTCAATGAGAAGGGAGCAGAGAGAATGGGTGAGCATTTCTTGAGGCGGATTGTAGGGATACCATCAGAGCCCGATGTAAACTCGTCTTTGGGTTGCAGAAGCTTGGATTCAATTAAGGGCGGATCAAAGGAGTTGAGGAGAAGGGGGCCGAGGGGAAAGTAAGTAGGTAGTTGGAGTATGGCGGGTCAGGAACAAAGGAATCATTATTAAATGACTGATTGAAGTGAGTGGCGAAGAAATTAGCAATAGTAACAGGATCAGATGAGCTATGAGAGTTTAAGGTAAGCGATATGGGGTGAGCATGGGATCTATGTTTATGATTTACGAACTGGAAGAAGGTACTGGCGTCATTTTTGAGATTTGTCTGAGTTTTGGCAAGACAGTCGCGATAAAGGGTGTTGAAAAATTCTGTAAATTGGAGGTAACAGCCAAGAAAGCTGGAGTAGTGAGGTATAGTTTGATTCCGAGAGAAGATGGCCCATAACTTATTCCTTTCGTTACGCGGGGAGCGAGGCTTGTGTTTTTACCATGGAGGGGAAGAGGTTGATGTTCTTTGTCTAGAGTAGTGAACGAAGATAAGATAAGGTTGAGGGAAGAAGCAAAGCCAACTGATACAATCCAGATGTTGGAGTTCAATAAACAGACGATTGATTGATTAAAGACTTTCAACAACATTTTAGCTAGCCAAATTTCATTTTTTTGAAAACACCTTTCTAAGAAGTTTTTCGTAGCAAACTCTGACATTCGCTTCTTATTTTTGCTATCAACGTTTTCTTGTCGAGTAAAATTTAAATCAAGGCAATCGATTTTTTAAACTTTTCACAGAATCGTCATAAAGACTGAATTTTCTTCCTGAATAAAGTAAAAATTGAACGTTTAAAAAAATATCAGATTATAAGAATTTTCGTAATATAAACTTGTAATACATTAAAGATAAATTTAAAAAAACCATTTACTAAACCCCAATGAATTATGCTGAATTCTGATTTTAACAATTTTTACAAGATAAACTTGAAATACATTGAAAATAAATTTAAAAAACTATTTACGCCGATGAATTCCGCTGAATTCTTGATTCCAAAACAAACTGATTACCCCTGGCATGCTCTCACGAAGTCATTGACCATTCGAACACTAAAATTCCCAAAGATGGTGACAAATCGTCCCTCTCTTCCTATCGACCCATACCACGAACTTCTATTCTCTGAAAAGGTAATGGAATCACAGATTAACCTTTCGAAATATCCGAAATCAAATGACCTCATAGACCGCCAATATGGCTTTCGTAACTACCGGTCCACAGAAAATTTGCGTAAAGCGGTGACGATATCTCATTCGCGATTTATTATTCTAGCCTAACCCAATATATGAATTCGTTATTGCTTCAGTGATAACCAATAAAAGGCAAAGATACACGTACGAAGACTACTATAATTCATACTATATCTGTTTTTTTTCTATAATACTTCTTTATAAGCTTTTATTAGTTCGTTTTATTTCGAGATGGCCTCAAAAAATTCCAAACTTCTTGCGGTTTGCGAATACATTTTACTACTAAATTTACAACTAAAATTTCAAAATTAACTGCCGGTGGTCACTACTCAAGACGCATGACGATTATACTCGTCATAACACAACATTTTACACTTTTTTCATGACGAATATCTTCGTCATAAACAGTTAACTGGTTAATTTGAAAAACATATCGCCCTTTTGGGAAACCCTACATATTGCCTCTATTGGGAAATTTAGTTCTCGAAGAACCCCTACAATTTCCCCCCCGCATAAATATTACCCCCTATGTCAAACATATTGAATCAAACATTCAATTATCGAACATTGAAAACAATTCCCAAAATCCAAACATCACAATGCATATCTTTACATGAATCGTATGTACAAACAAACGCCTGTTAAACGAACCAAATGTCCATTTGGTTCGCATACCCGCAATTTCGGCAATCTAAACACCACAATGCATATCTTTACATGAATCGTATGTACAAACAAACGCCTGTTAAACGAACCAAATGTCCATTTGGTTCGCATACCCGCAATTTCGGCAATCTAAACATCACAATGCATATCTCCATATCCATTGTAACCAGATGTTTTATCATCATCATCATCGGCACTACAACCGGGGATCGGTCTTGGCCTTATTTAGCAAGTCCTGACGCTTGTTAAATTTTCCATGATTTGTTTTTTCCGGGCAAGATCATTAGTCTTGCGCCAGAGGATTCCCGGCGGGGAATCGCACCCCGGTCTCCCGCATGGCAGGCGGGTATACCAGGTGTTTTATGGTATACAATACTAGATGTTTTATGGCATACAAATAAACCCAAGGTCCCATCCGGATTCCCATGAACGTTGCCCCCACTTGAGGTGCATGTAAGCTCTTGTTTGCATTAGCCAGATGGATAACACACACAAACCCCAGAAAGATATCTGTTATAAGGATCGATTCGTCCGGATTTTTGACAAGGAATAAGAAGAGATATAGATCGACAGCCAGTTGGTAGCGCTAATGAAGTAAAGATCGAACAATAAATTGTATACTAATATGATTAGTTTGTTTTTTGACTGCGGTTACGATGTTGTGGCGTTTCTAACAGATGCACACATAATACACAAGCAAATAGTGAAGAACACCGAACGAAAATCGAATAAGAAAAATCCTCAGTCGTATACCAAGCAATAACATAGTAATTCCACATCAGTTAAGTGTACTTGAGTTTAGAAATTAGTTAGTTAGTCTGATGCTTCAAGGCTTCGCTTCTCACTCGTTTCATTGTGTGTTCAATTCACCTTCTGTACTATCCTTGCTAAACGCAAAAATCCTCGTGTGATCTCACACATAACACGCACCGTCTTGCCATGGCATCAAACTTTCGCCCAGGGGCATGCTTGCATCCAACCATCATGTCTTGAAATCGAATTCGGTTTTCTTATCATGTAACCGACATTAACACCCGAACATGTCAATACGCATAGCTGATGCATATTTCCATATACGTGCATACATGTTCACCCTTGCCTTATCGGTGGATCCATCGGTCGATCATTCGATCGACAATATACAGCACAGCCCACCGCGGGCTAGCTACAAGAGAATTCAAATGTTGTTTAATGTAAACACACACTCGACCCATCAACCGATGAGATGTTACCATTGTTAATCAAAGAGATGCTACATGCGATGGCAAAAGTAGTAGACAAACATTGCCCCCATGTCCTTAGGTTTTAAACAGCTGCAACCAATTTCCCATTACCGGCTATCAACCGATTATGGGATTAGGCATGAACATGATTGTTACTTAAACAATCATATTAATGACCGTGCCCTACGATGCTTGCCTAACCAAACAATAGCCACCCTAGCTTTTGCCATAGGCGAACAAATCTTTGGTCTGCTTATCGTCACCGAAAAACCCATTGCCTGCATACGGCATGATTCTGGACGATTATGTAAACAGCCGACATTCCCATGTAGCATTGGTTAAACCAAACAAATGCACATTTAACGTATGACACTCGAAAAAGCGTTCTGTTTACATAGGACACAGAAACCCATTTCGTTTCTCCGGCGGCCATCACGATGATTTAGGACATCAATGCCTGCAGCCGCTGATGTTTGTCCCCTTGTTTGAACAAGTGCAGATTCGTTCGTGTTCGGTATTTCAGGCCAAAGTGCATCGTACTTGACCTGTACGGTCATATGGGGAAAATCCTCCCATTTAACTCCGTTTCGATCGCCCATTGGCCGTCGCCAAGTAGATCCGATTCGCACCTCCCACATCGGTGTGATCCACCATCGTTGCATCTGATGGGATGTGGATTGCATCGAGAAGTCAAGTTTCATCATCAGAGAGAGGTCGTCCCTTTTAATCACGGGTTGTAGTGCGTCGCTGTGAGTGCAAAAGTTTCCACATCGCGGTTTAATCATTAAATCCACATCCATCCGCTGCTGAGTATCAAATACAGTTCAAAAAAACAGTTTAAGTTTCAGTTTTTTTTTTCGTACAAAGGAAAATCGTAAATAGTTATGTCTCGGTCGGGCCGTCATCAGTACTATTGCTGATCAGTGAGATGCTCCTAACCAAATCTAAAAAAACTGCGTGAACATACTTAGAACATTTTAAACATCAAATAAGATACATTAAAACAAAGAGGTCGAAGTGCTCATAACAAATTTATAAAGTTATTGTGAATTATTCCGCGTGGAGTTTGGAATTAAATTGAATGTACTTAAACATACTAGGCGCTCCAGTGCAATTAAGCAGTTTTTTATTAAGTAATCAAGAATTTAACTAAAACAAAAGGAACGTTAATTGGCAAACAATACCTGTGTGTTTCATTTATGTTGTTTTCTCTTGGTATTAACTCGCTCATTATTCACTCATCATCCGTTTGTGCGGCAGAGTGTGGAAGGTTTAGTGAACCCTGCGCCCTTCCCGGCGCCCTGACTAAACCTATAACCCCACAGGTCCCTACAGCCCGACTTTTTGATGAGTGCCATCGATAGTTTTCTATAAATTATTTTCGAGTGTGGATTGACATATATCATCGTGTGATTCACTTGTTCACGCACGGTGCATCCTTTGGATTATCTGTAA
Organism: Microdon myrmicae; assembly: GCA_963931805.1. Taxonomy (NCBI): domain Eukaryota; kingdom Metazoa; phylum Arthropoda; class Insecta; order Diptera; family Syrphidae; genus Microdon; species Microdon myrmicae. The sequence goes on from OZ007499.1 coordinate 134,246,940, forward strand.
GGATTAAAGATACACGTCCACGTACCCTACAGGATCTATACAGTCGCCCACTCTTCCCGGAGGCCCCAGAAGCACAGAGGCGCATCAGGAATACATTACAAGCTTATTGCTTCTAAGATATAACCCCGGCGGATGTGTGCTATAGTTGAAAGGACAAAATTGATTAAATTCATTAATAAATAAGTTACTAAAGAATGTCTCGTTATTTTTTGAACATTGAACACGATACGAGGCGTATACATTTTAATTAAGCGATCATCGTGATAACAGTTATACAAAGCAGATGGGTGAGATAGCTGGCACCTATATTCTAACGGCATTAGAAGGCTTGGTCCCTCGTGAGTTCATTGCATCCTATCTTATCCTACCCTATCGCTCAACACTGTTTTGAATACATCTGACTGGACTGGATGCTCAAATTAAATTCCAGTTAAAAATGTAGACGGGTGCCAAGAATCCATAGCTGTGCTGTTCATCGACAGTATCTATTATACATTGAGATTCATCTTTGAGTTTTCTGACCGGTGAATTCTTTAGACAATGCCCACTCCTATATCTTGTTGATCTCAGTATTTAATGAGCTAAGTATATCCTGGTAATTGATAATGAGGGCCCAAGTGGTTGGTAGAGCATGTTCGAATGAGTACAAGGAACTCAAGGTGCCGGCATTGGTAGACGAGTAAAGTGGGTTGTGGATAAGACAAGATATCGTTTATAAGAACGAGGAATACAATGAGTGGGGGAGTCCTAGCGAATATTTTTGATGGGATACAGACTTAACCTTAAAAAATTACTTAGATTGAGCTGCCAGAAACATATTCATTAAATCGGTGCATTGTCAATTTCATTGGAACGCAATTTCTACCACAAAGCTATGTGTTAAGTCTGTTGAATGGCTTGAGGTATCCGATGGACCTGTTGCCACAAACCCCACACTGACGGTCCCTAAAGTCTTTCGAAAGTTAATAATTAATCAGTAGCTTCATGAATTTCGATAGAATCAAATTTATTAATATGGTTCGCTCTTTTTGCGATATGATTGGATATTCTCTGAATTACATCTATTAGTGAATTAACCAGTTGAACAGGTAATAGGGATTTTGCAGGATTTAGTGAGCAAAGAACATCATCTGAAGGGTGGCCTGGGGATTTGATAATGAACATAGGGCTATAACACCAAATCAAAAATAATTAGTCTGAAAAAATGATTATTTAAAACCAAATTAAAAAATAATGAATTTAAAAAAATAATTATTGATATTATTCTTCATTTAGGATTCCGAGCATCCGTCGCTGGAGCAGTGGAAGCCGCCACAAAGCGTTGCAGGGAAATATCCGGGATATGTAACTAAAGCTTACCATCGGAGACTACGTTCACATGGATTCCTGACCGTTTGGAGTATTAAACGAAATATGTATCTGGGAAACTTTATTCTTGTTAAATAAATTGAATATAATTTAATTTAGAAAACTCTATAGGTCTTGAAAGATGATTCTGTTACTCCCGTCTTTACACACTTCCATTTCATTAATGATTTACGTCGTGGGAGGGGGTGGCGGTGGAAGCTGGGCAATTCCAGGCACCCCGGGCGGGGCACATGGTGGTGGAGGAGGTGCTACACCGGGTGGCGGTGGCGGTATATATCCAGCAGAACCATTTTGTCCCCAACCAAATGGTGGCACCAATCCCGGAGGTGGTGGCGCTGACCATGCCGGAAGAGGAGTATTCGACGTCCCTGGTGGCGGGGGTAAAAGCGGAGGCATTGGACCCGTACCTGGAGGAGGTGGTGGAAGTTGTGCAGTTCCTGGTATAGGAGGACTGGTTGTTTCACCACCTGGTGGCGGAGGTTGTACGGGTGGTATCCATGGTATAATCGGCGGCGGAGGAGGAGGACCTGGTGGCATAGGCTGGGGTACTACTGGAGGAGGCGGCATCAACGGAGGAAGTGGTAAAGAGCCATTTGCAACCCACGACGGTTGAGTAATGGATGTTGAGGAAATTTGTATTGGTGGCGCAGTAATTGCCTTTGCCTGCGATGGCTTTGGATCGAACAGATTATAACCTCGATTAAGATGTGCTTGCGCTAAAGGATCTACCGTCGGTTTTTGTGGTGGTGGTCCCTCGCCCAATTCAGCCATTAAACTCATATATTCCTCATCAATTTTCGCCTGTGAGTCATCAGATGGTTGATCTTCACCAGCTCCCGGTCGTTTGGTGCGACAATCTTTAGAAATATGACCAGCGCCGCCACAAGCTGAACATATAATGCTATTTGTTACGTTTGGTTTATCTGGGCATAACCAAGTTTTATGTTCAGTGGAACCGCAGTTTGTGCAACGTGGACAATCTGTCTCTCTCAAAGTACCGTTGAGTTGAGCTAACTCTCTTAATTGCATTCGACGGAGATCGTTATGACCCTCTGGTACTTCGATTCCCTGACGAATAACATCCTTGATTTTATCTACTGCCTTCTTAACTGCCTCCGGATTCGAAGCTGTGATAAAAGCATGCAATGGCTCATCCTCTCCCGGCAAAGGTTGACCATCCTTTCTGCCAACTTTTCCTTCTTTCACTGAACCTTTACCGCGAATGATTATTTTTGCTCCAGTTTCTTTCTCCATGGCCTTCAAAGTGTTACCTCGTGGTCCGATCAGGAGTCCAACGAAATTGATGTCGGGATGTTGCTCCTGTGGGATCAGTACCTTGTCACTGACACGAATAACCGGCGGCCTTAAACATCAACAAAAGTCAATCAGTATCATTACAATTTAAGGACTTCAAGAAAAATTACTTATAATCAGCTGGCGGTTTGAAATCCGGATTGACACTCTGCATTCGCATAATAAGCTGATGACGTTGCTCTTCCAACCGTTTCCTGAATCGGAATTCCCGTGTGTTCAACCTTTTGCCATCAGAACTATAAATCGGCTCCGGTGAAGGTGACCTGTGGAGAAAACAAACGCCCATATGAACTACCGATGTAAAAGTTATCATATGACACCCCTTGGTGCACTTTGATGAGCATCAAACGAGTGATATGAATTTAAAATTTTAAATCATTTTAATCTTAAGACTATAAAAAAAAATGAACGAAACAAAAGTATACTTTGCGTTAGTTCTGAAATAAATTGAATTTCGATTAATAGTGATCAATTAAAACAGATATGCAATTTGTTTTGTTGTAACCGCGTCGACCGAGGCAGTCGTAGTATGAATGATGTGTTCCAGTCAGCCGTGGCTCTGGACTCCTAGAAATTCCTCTCCAAAGTACTGCCATATAAAAAAGAATATCGTTCTATACAAATTGCATTAAAGTTGGTTAGCATACGTGTGAAGCAAAATGTGCGAAATAAAAGCATGTTCGGTATTACATAAATGTCCGCTTTTCTTTTAGACGTTCGTTCCTTCAATTGCATAGTAAGATGTTCTAGAGTTGCTTAAGGCATCAAAGACGATGGTCGAACTAACATTATTAGTATTAAATTTTACAGATTATTTCTGAAGAGCCTGGTGGATCGTAATAACTCCTCTTCGCCAAGCAGTCATGCAATGCTAAGATCTCCGAGATTCATTGAAATATCCATACAATTTCAAAAAAAAAACATAAACAATAACGTTAAAGGCCATCGATAGTCAATTCAATTCAACAAATGAACCTATACTGTACATACAGTATGGGTAACTCAACGTATCTACTTATAAGCCCTATAAGACTACAAATGACCTTTATTGATGGTAAGCTAAGCCTTTCATATCAACGAATCTGGGTTTACATGCGTCTGAAACAGGTTTCGCTTTCTAATTTGAATGATGAATCAAAATTTAACCGAGCTTTATATTTAAGAATGTGTTGAATTAGGCGATTGTACTATTATGCATTATCTGAAGTAGTCTTAACCCGTTAAGTAAGCCTTAGATTGTTGAAATATTAAATTGTCGTCCGGCATCTCGGGGCGCCGGGACGGCGCTATAGGTTCGCCTCTCCCAAGAGAAGTATATTAAAAAAAAAATTGACATCAAATGGATCGCCTCTACCTCCAGACGATATCCCGGCGTCATTCAGATCGTTACACTCTGTCACTCTTTAGTGTCGACATCTCGGAACGAATCAGACCGCGGTGAATCTACGAGCCTTCCCTCAAACTTAGAGAACTGTCTGACCCCCCACTCAGCTATATACTAATGTATCCCACACCTGCACAGCTATTTCATGGCATAATTCGTAAAGCCGAAATTGTCTGGTCACCCACAGAATAATCCAAAAGAGATAGCTAAAGGCATAATCTCTGAATGTGACTCTCTCGTTCAAACGAACGCAAATATCACGATCTTCGCTTGATTAACATGCCAGGTGGGTTACCTTTATTCGAATTCGACAGAAAGAAGTGCACCTAGATGTCATAGAGACGAATGAAGGAGTGACTCCTTCGTAAGTGTATGGAACAGCGGCAACCCTGTATGGGGGTTTTCCATTCTAGACCTTACTTTCTTCCAATCCAACCCAATACCTCCTACAGTGCAAAACTGAAAAAAGTACTGTGGGGGTACGAAGTCGTTGCGCCGGCGTACGGCACGGGGCTCACAAATTACTATAGAAACGTTCTGCCGGTTCCCCCACAGTACCCTTCCCAACAATATTTCCCTCTATAACTGAGGGTCTGGGACCCATTTCATCATGTCAACTCTTACCTAACTATACACTCAAACTGTACAAAATCAGACCAACATACACGGAGATTCTCAAACAGCAAAGACTTTATCTGCGCATATTCATCATCATCGCCACTACAACCGGGATCCGGTCTTGGCCTTATTTAGCAAGTCTCTCCACCGGTCCCGATTTTGTGCCGATGTCATCCAGTTTGGCACCCCCAGGCTCTAGGCGTCCTGGTCTACGCCATCCCTTCATCGAAGACAAGGTCTGCCGGCCTGTCTCCTTTCATACATCCTGCCACAAAGGACTTTCCCGGCAGGCTCCTCTTCAGTCATTCGAGGTACGTAGTCTACCGAGCTTGATTTTTCTTACAACATTAGCTTCAAGGTAGATTGCGTACAACTCATGGTTGTAGCGTCTCCGGAATCGTCCTCCCTCACATACGGGGGCAACAATTCTCATTAAGACCTTTCTCTCGAACGCGGCCAAGAGTTCAGAGTGCCTTTTATTAAGCACCCAGGTCTCGGATCTATACATGAGTACTGGTAAGACCATTGTCTTGTACAGTAGTAGCTTGGATGTTCTGGATAAATTTCGGGATTTAAAGAGCCTTGATAGACCATAGTAGGCTTTGTCGGATTTAATCAGCCGTTCGCGTATTTCTTCCATTCATATTGTTATCGGTTGATACTATTGACCCAAGGTAGTTAACGGATTGCACTACTTCAAATTCGTGCTCCGCTACCCTGACATTTTGACCAACGTTAGGTCTTCTCTTCGCAGAAGTTGCCACAATGTACTTAGTTTTTCCCTCATTAATGTGCAGTCACAGTTTTTGTGCCGCCTGCTCGATCTGGGTGAAGGATTCCTGTACCGCCGATTCGGTTCTACCGATGATGTCGATGTCATCCGCGTAGGCAAGTATCTGACTGGACTTGGTGACAATAGTCGCTCTTGTAACGCCAGAGTCACGGATTGCTTTCTCCAACGCCAGGTTGAAGAGGAGGCAGGCCAGACCGTCCCCTTGTCGGAGTCCATTAAAGATGTTTATTGGTTTGGACAGCAATCCCGCTATTTTTACTTGACTAGTTACGTTGGTCATGGTCAACCTAAAAAGTCGTATCAACTTGTTTGGAATGACGAATTCTCTCATGGCATTATATAGTTCTACTCTGGCTATGCTGTCGTAGGCGGCCTTAAAGTCTATAAATAGATGATATAACGGAATCTTAAATTCCAGACATTTTTCCATCGTCTGCCTAAGGGTGAATATCTGATCAATTGCTGATTTGCCTGGGATGAAGCCACACCGATATTGACCGATGACGGCTTTAGCGTATGGGGCCATCCGATCGTGTAGGATAGTGGCGAGTATCTTATAGGCGGTACTCAGCAATATTATACCCCTATAGTTGCTGCACAGTGTGATATCTCCCTTCTTGTGTATGGGGCAAATTATACGACGACGCCAATCTTCCGGCATCTTCTCTTGCTCCCATACGTGCACCACGATCTCATGAACCACGTGATGTAACGCTGTCCCTCCTTGTTTGATCAGCTCAGCTGGTATACCATCAGCTCCGGGGGCTTTATTTGATTTGAGCTGTCTAGTGGCTTTTAGTGTTTCCTCAATGTTTGGTGGCGGCAACATTTGGTCTTGATCTTGCATTGGTGGAGCCTCCAATTCTTCTGTGAGCTGACCATTTAGCAATTCATTGAAGTGCGCTTCCCATCGCTCCAGAATGCCTTCAGGATCGGTGATCAGATTACCCTCTTTATCTTTGCAGTAAGTGCAGCGTGGTGTACCGCGTCATACTGCAGATTATTTGGTAGAACTTCCGCGCGTGGTGCGGACCTCGCTCTCTACTTTTCTCTATTGCACAGACAAGATTTTTTTCCCAGGCACTTTTCTTTTGTCTATGAAATCTTTTTTCAGACCTACTAAGCCCCTTATATTTCTCCTCGCGCACCCGCGTCCTACGAGACTGCTGCATTGCCCGATATGCAGCATTCTTACGAACAGTCGCTAGTTTGCATTCATCATCAAACCAGTCGCTTCGATCTCTATGACTGCTGCCTAAGATGAAGTTGGCAGTACTAATGACAGCATTCTTAAGGCATGTTCATTTCTCTTCTATGCCCGGCATTCTGGCCCCAGGACTTACTCTCCCTCCGTCGAGCTCTTCGAGGGCGAGTCTTAACGCATAACCAAAGATGTTACTGGTATTATCATTGCGTAAGGCAGCCGTGTTGATTCGAAACTGATCCGCGGGTGCAGTACGTCTCCGTAAGGCAATCCGCGCTCGGAAAACGGTACCAACAATATAGTGATCCGAGTCGACGTTGACACCTCGGTACGTTCGTATCGCCACCAGGCTCGAGTGGCGGCGATCTATCAACAAGTGGTCAATTTGGTTGTGAGTGGCTCCATCAGGTGATACCCAGGTGGCTTTGTGGATATCTTTACGCGGAAACCTGCTACTCGCAACGACCAAGTTTTTCGATGCTGCCAGTTCGATGACTCGTAGTCCATTGTCATTAATGTTCTCATGCAAACTATGGGAACCTGTGTAGTGCCTAAAAACCGGCTCCCGACCTATTTTTGCATTCAAATCCCCAAGAACGATTTTCACATCGTATCTTGGGCAGGCATTGAGGGCCCGTTCGACGTTCTCGTAGAATTCTTCTTTTTCGTCGTCAGGGGACTCCTCTGTAGGTCCGTGAACGTTTATGAGGCTTATGTTCTTAAACTTGCCTCGCACGCGAAGAGTGCATAGCCTTTCATTTATTGCATTAAAGCCGATGATGGCAGGCTTCAGTTTTTGGCTGACTAGAAAGCCTACCCCGAGCACATGGTGTTTTGCATGACAGCTGTAATAAATGTCATACTCGTTTCTTTGAATAACACCACTCCCGTCCATCTTATTTCTTGTAATGCTGTTATGTCAGCATCATATTCGGACAGGGCATCGGCTAGCTGCTGTGCAACTCGAGCTCTGTATAGTGAGCGGACGTTCCATGTAAAAATGTCATGATATGTTGCGCCCATATTCTAATAACGGAATTGATCGACTTACGGCTGGGTGCCTAATAAGTTTTACTACTCGTTTTTGCATCCTATCGAGCATGTGTATAGCAGTTTTGAATGCGCCTGACCAAATATGGGAGTTGAACTCCATTTTAGGACGAATGTAAATAGTGGCCAGGTTGGATGGACAGGTTGGATGGTAGACATACATATATTACATGCATACATACCAATGGTATACCATTCCGTTGCCATTGACTTCTAAAAAACCAATATGAATCAGAAACTCCTCTTGCCCCTTCCTTTCTTAATTTCCAGCCATGAATGTATGCCCATGTTCTAAAATTACATGCTATTTGCTATACACAAGTCAAAAATTCTCATCACCTTGAAATCTTTCAATTCCCATCACCTTGGGCTAACCTATGCTATCACCGCATACCACCTGTCTATTTCCATAATCTTGATGAGCATAATGTTGTTTTGAGTAACAACTAAATTGCAATTCTGAAATTCAAATGTTCCATCCTATTCCATCCTATTCCATTACATAGACTCCAAGGTTGCATGATATTGCTATAACGCAATACTAAACTCCTAATAGCATATGCCTTCTGTTCTCATCATCTTGGATAGGTTGACACCTGGATATGTTGCCCGAAAGCTTTAGGACAAGCTACAGCCAGAGTAGGTGTAAGGTTGCCGTCTCAAGGTGAATGGCGACAATATTCCAAAATTGCAATACCAATCGTCATTGGCATGGCCTGCGTCTAGGCTGGCATCGGGTAGCTGGCACTATAAAAGGGTGCGTATCAATGTTTAGAATTCAGAACAAAAGTAATAGTCGCACTGGCTTCAAGTGCTGTAATTGGCCATACCTAAATAAAGTGTAATAATAAAAATCAGACAACCAAAAAAAGGAGTTTATATTATGCTGGATATACACTCAAGTTGGACAAACAGTAAGTAAGGACGAGGTCTAGGTATAACATAGGCTCGTGAGACAGACATTAAGTACCTTCGAGGGGAAGACACCCACGGGCTCAATCAGCCAGAAGCCACCCACCGGCTCAAGAAGCTGGATGCCACCACAGGTAAATGTTGTGTAGAAACATATAACACGTAATTCAAATATCAAGGATTGATAGTCTCTTGGCAAGTTCATCGATAGTGTATATATTAGAGTTCGCCCTTTATGACCACGAAGGACACAGTGAATTTTTTCCTGTATCTCTTAAGAGTCCCGAACATTTGGCTACACTTTTCGCTTATTTAAATATCTGATCGTTTCAATAAAGAGTAGACATATGTAAATAAATATGTGCTTTAGCTTATACGTACTTATATTGTTTGAATTAAGCCAGTGTAGTGATCCTAAATCACTACTCTCGCCCAATTCCTAATAAGCCCCAACCGAATTAATTTTCCCCAAAGGATGCGTCATAGTACGAACCTCATGTTCATACCGTGCGTTCAGCAATTCCCTGGAATGATAACATCATGAAATGCATATCTTCAAATGCGATTCATGGTTGTGCCTTCCGGGAAGTTGCTCAACTAAAATCCCAATCATGTTCCCCAATTCATTTGTCACACATTGATCCAATTCCCATTAACATCATGAAATGCCTAATTTCAAATGTATTTCATGATTTTCCTTCCGGAAATTTGTTCAAACAAGTTCCCTTTCACTTCCTAGAATCCCATTCCAATTGAAGCACACACAAAATCTTGTTTGTGCTTCTTGGGACTTTTATGTACAATTTTGAAGAAAATCTCTGTAGATGCAGAGTATAAAAGGGCGACACATTTACGATTCGGGATCAAGACCTCCCACATTTCGAGTCCATAGAAGTCTCCGGGATTGAATTGCATCTAGCTAATAACGGTAGAGTGAATATATACTCCGTATACCACTCACATAAAACCAATAATGGCCCCATTACTCCCGAATATATCGGCCAGTTAATAAGGTCCTCGGGGCATACACCTTTCATCATAGGCGGCGATTTCAACTCCAGGCATCCCCACTGGAACAACTCCGTCTCTTGCCCAAACGGCACAAAGTTGTTCTAATAGTACACCGAAAACGGTCATGCCCTCAACTTCGAAATAGTCGCACCTACGGTTGGTACCCGAGGCAATTTTATCCAGGGCATCTTTATTGTGTCCAAAGACTTACTTCCCCAATTCACTCCTCCCCAAGTATCGGCGGGTGTATCTGACCACAACGCTGTGGCCATGTTCATCCGCGGCTATCGAGCATCCCGGGCTCATATCAGATACATACCCGATTATGGGCGCACAAATTGGGACAATTTCAATATTACATTGAACGAAAAACTCCACCAACTCTCTCTTCCCACTGACAGGATCCTAACGACGGTTGAGATAAATAACGCTGCAGGTCTACTTCACGAGATTCTAGTTGAAACTTCGGAGACCCATGTCCCGAAGTACAAACTTGAAAAGACATCAGATTCCCCTTGACGACTTCACTCTTCGCCTCACCCGGGAGCGTAAAAAGCTCTGCAGAATGAGATATCGTCACCGCTTTATGCAAAGGGAGACATTATTGTGATCCATTATTCACAATATTGGCGCACTGATAAAACAAAGAATCCAAAACAATCGCACCCGACAATTGGAAGACAAACTGAAGGGTATTCAGATGGACCAGAACATTTATAAAAATGTTAAAAAGATATACGGCACTTCTCGTATCACTGGACCAATCGTGCACAATGGTCTTGTTGTCAATAATGATGCCAATAAAGCAAACATCATCGGAGAGACCTTTAAAAATAATCACAAGCTCACTCTCGAGGATGGCGACCCGGCACTAATGCAATAATTAGTTCAGAGGTTCACAATAAATTAGACAACTTTAACGAGCCAATAGTTGTCTTTAACTTAACTAACAGTGCATACATCGACGACACACGTGATAATAGTCACGGCTTCGTCACACCAAATACCCTACAGAACCTAGTTAAATCTCGAAGTCACCCGGTATCGGCAACATGTCGTACCACTCGTTGCGAAGGCTTTCTGCTTTATTCTTTATAAAGCTCTCCATTCTGCTCAACCATGCCTACAACATGGGGTACTTTCCCAAGCTTGAAAGCATGCTGTTGTCTGCCCAATAGCAAAAGCTGGGAAACCAAATTATCGCCCCTCAAGCTTTCGTCCTATTTCGCTCCTCACCTGCATCAGCAAAATATATGAACAGTTCATATACGAGAAGCTAAATAAATTTATCAGTGTCAGGAACCTAATACCTGATTTCCAATTTGGATTTAGAAGAGCGCACAGCACTACCATGGTGATCAACATATTTCTAAACCACGTTTGCGTGCGCCTCTTTAATAAGGAACCCACCATTGCGGTGAGCTTGGACATTGAAAAGGCTTTTGACACAACCTGGATCGAAGGTCTCGTTTTTAAATTACTGAATACTGGCCTCAGTAAAACGCTGTGTAGTATCATCTACCAGTTCGTTTTAAACAGAACCTTCCAAGTTCGAGCGAATGGAAAGCTTTCCCGAACTTTCAACGCCGCTGCAGGCGTACCACAGGGCTCCATTCTAGGCCCCAACTTATTTAATATCTACACCTCAAATATTCCTCGCCCTGTGGATGGTTGAGTAAACCAGATTTGCTGTGCGGATGACGTCCTAGTGTACACGTCATCTAAAAGCCCTAAACTCGCAACAAATCGACTCAACCGTCATATGGACGAACTGTATCAGTATTACAGTCGATGGAAAATTCAACTCTTCAGCAGTCTCTTCACAACCTGCCTTCAAACAGGACAATTTCCCAAACGATGGAAAAAACAGCGGCTTGTGCTTATTCCAAAAGGAGTCAGAAATCCAGAGGCGCCGTCATCTTATCGCCCGTTGTGCATGCTGGACACAACAGGAAAACTGCTTGAGCGAGTAATTGCCACTCGCCTGGAAGAATTCACTGAGGGAACATCGGGGCTCTCTGAATCGCAGTATGGGTTCTGGAAAGGTAGATCAACCGGAAAAGCACTATCGTGTGCGACATCGCTCGCTATGCAATAGCTGGAGCACGATGGCTAGGTGGTACCAAAAAATATTGCGCGGCGGTGACGCTTGATGTTAAAAATGCGTTTAACTCGGTGAATTGGAATCGGATTCTAGAAGTGTTGGGCGATCTACAAGTCTCCCCCTACTTGGTGCGTATATTAGCCAACTATCTCTCAGATAGAAGACTGCATGAGGGACCACAGGAATATAAAATAGATGAGGGACAGGAATATAAAATAACAGCGGGTGTACCTCAGGGATCTGTATTAGGTCCGCTGTTATGGAATATCATGTTTGATGGTGTGCTCAGAGTCAATGTACCAGAAGGGGTTGGAATCATTGGGTACGCAGATGATTTGGCAATAGTAGCCGTCGCTAAACAACTAGATGACCTGGAGAATATTTGCTCCCAAGCAATCCAGAGCATTAAATGCTGGCTAGATATGGCCGGACTGAAACTAGCTGGACATAAGACGGAGGCAGTTTTAATAAGCAGCCGCAAGAAAGTTGAACACCTTGATTTGGAAATAGAAGGACAAATAATCAGATTCAGTCCCTATATTAAATATCTTGGTGATATACTCGACAACCGGTTGACTTTCAAGGAACACCTGAGGAAAACGAGTGAAAAACGGCAAGAGTATGCAAAGTTTTAGCGAGACTGCTACCCAGTGTTGGAGGACCCCGGCCCCTCATAAGGAAACTCAACCAGTGTCAACACCTCCATTATAATGTATGCAGCTCACATATGGGCAGGAGCCGCACAGTATAAGTCATACATGAGGGGAGTGAACTCAGCGCATAAGACTGGCATCACTAAGAGTATGCTGTGCATTTCGAACGGTATCCGAAGATGCCATAAATGTTTTGGCCGGGAGGACACCACTTGACATTGCAGCTAAAGAAAACGCTGCATTGCATAAGGTCTTCCAAGAGAATCGTCGGAGAATGCGGGCACAGTTAGAGCTCTCAAGCCTAAGAGAACGACAACGAAGGTGGGATTCTTCCACCAAAGGAAGATGGACCCACACCATGATACCTGATATAGAAACATGGGTGAAAAGAAAACATGGCGAGCTGAGCTACTACTTGACTCAGCTAATATCAGGACATGGATGCTTCCGGCAATACTTGCACAAGTATAAGCATGTGAATCACCCATACTGCTTGTATTGCGAAGGCAACATAGAAAATGCGGAACACGTACTCACAGAGTGCGTGAGATTCGAGACCGCACCAACGATTTTGGAGACATACGAGATGGACAGTTACTCCGGCTGGAGTAATAGAATACATGCTGAGTTCAAAAAAGGCATTGTCCGTAACAAATGGTATTCTCTGTGAAATGATGCAGCAGTTGTGACGTGACGAGCGGAGTACAGGCAAACTCCGTCCCGCCCCGCGATGGAATATCTAAAAGAAAGCTCCGCGGGGATCAACGGGAATATGAGCCTGGCGGGAGGTGGTTTTAGTCGGTAAAAACCCGGCATGCCCCTGGATCGGTCTAGTGGTATCTTTTGAAGATTTCCACCTTCCAACCGAAAAAAAAAAAAAAAAAAAAAACACCGCAATGATCCCGGAGAGGATTTGGTTTTTGTGTGCATGTACCAATGCAACTCTGACGATAGCCCACTGACCTATTTCGGTGAATGTGGTGATCTCAGAGTGCATTGAACTGTGGGAAGATAAAAATGAGAAGAAGAAAATGTTCTGTAGCTATTCACCCGCAAGAAGAGATTATTTATCCCCAGCGAATGGAGTGAATTGGAAAATGTGAATAGGACGCCGAATCGGCTAGGGGAATCTGATCGTGGGAACTAAATTAAATACTTTGATAATTTCCCCAGCGATTGCATGATTATGCAACCGCGTCGTTCGTCGATCATGATTGTTATTCAAACAATCACACCAATGATCGTGTCCCACGTACCGTTTTATTAACCCAAACAATAGCCACCCTAGGCATTGCCATGGCGAACAAATCTTCTGCTTGCTTATCGTCACACAAAAATCGATTGCCTGCAACGGCATGATTTTGAGCGATCACGTGAACAGCCGATGTTCCCATGTCGCATTGGTTAAAACAAACAAATGCGCATCTCAGCGTATGACCCCCGAAATTGCGTTTCTATTTACATAATACAGAGAAAACTATTTCTTCCTCCGACGATCGTCACTATCGTTTACAACAACGATGCCTACAGCCTCTAATGCTAGTTCTTTTGTTTGAACAGCTGCAGGATCGATCGCTGTCCGCACTTCCAGTGAATGGGCATTATACAGGCCTGCACGGTCACTATGGAAATACTTCCATTAAAACTCAAAGCGATCGCTCATTGGTCGACACCAAAGAAAAGAGCAGATTTGCTCCTCCCATATCGATGGACATCCATCACTATTGCATCTAGTGGATGTTGAGTGCAACAGCCACTAGGGGAGTCAGATTTTATCTCTTACGGAGTACGGATGCTAGCAGGAGTAGTTCCCGATACGCCACGCGTCGAGTGCGTTAAACAAGGTGCAGAGAAAAGTGTCAGATAGTTAACATCCATGTAGATACTTACATAGTCTTTTCCGGTTCGTTTCGTGCAACGACTATTGCTCATCAACGAACCTTACGCGTTGTGTAATGTCACTTGTGTTAAAGCGAATAACTTTCACGCATCTAATGCAAAATCTAATTCAGGTGTGTTAATTGTGAAGGAACATTAAATAAACCATAGAAACGAGTCTAATGTAAAATCTAATTCAGATGTGTTAACTGTGACTGAGCATTAAACAAACAATAAAAAAACGAATCGCATTTGAAACCTACTTCTATAATCGGACAGTAACTATGAGATTTGTGCGCTAGTTACCAAAGAAAATAAAGCTTTAACATTCAGCAAACAACTTTATCATTGTTTTATTGTTTGGGACACGATTTCTTCATAGCTGCCCCTGTGTGTTTAGTGGTCTACTTTTTCGAGGCGCGTTCCTCTTGTGAATTTGGTGATTGGCTTTTCCCTCAGTGGGTGTTTCCGAATCCGCGTCCGTGGAGGTGCACCAGAGGAACCACAACCCCACAGATGTACTACGATTAGACCACAGGACAGCATGATATATCTTGGGGACATATATACCCCAAAAATGAATTTCATCAAAGATGTGACCCACATTCTTCAAAGGGGCCTCGGTCGGTCTAAGCAACTGCACAACATTTTGAAGTGGGGCAACAAAGTTGACACCAAAGTTAAGCTTCTCTGCTATAAGCAGCTAATCCGATCTGGAATATCATACACCTTTCCCATATGGCCCTGCATATCTTCGGCCCAAATGGAAAGACTTCGAGTTTTCGAAAGGAAACTCCTCAGAAGATGCATCAACCACTCTAGAAGGCCTGACGGTCGCCATTACCTGAACTCTCACCTATACGGATGTATACAATTACCCCTATCGACAAGTACTTGATACGATTAGCATACAAGTACCTCGAAAGTTTTCAGAACAGCGGGAGCCTACTTCTACGGAAGCCTTGCGTTCTTGGCTTTTCTCTGTTTTGATCTCTCCGGATCCGACCACCACAATTTCTTCTTCAGTACAAAACTGTACAAAGCACCCTTCCCAACAACATTCCTCTCTATAATAGAGGATTCCTGGACCCCATAGGGTCTACTGCTAACACACCATACACACGCACACACAATACAATACGGCACAAATACAGACACACACACCGACCAAAGCGTAGATTATCAGACGCCAAAGACGTGATCTGCGTTTACTACCGCACTCAAGACCCACCGGTCTTGTACGATGTCTTTCCCACCGTCCCCCCATCCAAGTAGTTAGAGAACACTTGAACTAACCCGATCCACACTATCCGTAGATACCTCATTCCCCTTTCTTCTCAGATATCTCGAGACCGAGACCAAGCCCGACATCCTCACGGAAGTGGAAGTTATCTTGTCAAGATCTGCTTCAAAGGGAATCAGCAGAAAAATAATAATTATACAGATTTCATCATTACTACTACGAGGGTTGCCTTTTATATTTCGGGATTAGAGAACAATAACAAATATTGATCATCGAAAATCACTTTATTGTTTTTCAAAATATTCCTCATGAAGATCTATACACTTTTGCATGCGTTTGAACCAATTGTCGAAGCACTTTTGCCACTCTGATTGAGGTATCTTCAACACATGCATTCTGAATGCAGCAACCGCTTCTTCAGGTGTCGAAAAACGTTGACCTCTCAGTTTGTTTTTTACGTACGGGAATAAAAAGAAGTCATTCGGTGCCAAGTCAGGACTATACGGCGGATGACCCATCAAATCGATGTTTTGGGTGCTCAAAAATGCAGTTGTCGCAGCCGATGTGTGAGAGCTCGCATTGTCGTGGTGAAGAGTGATCCGTCTTCGGCGGTTGGTTTTCCTGATTTCTTGGAAGACAACTGGCAAACAAATGGTTGTGTACCACTCAGAATTGACTGTTCTGCGTTGTTCTAGTGGTACGGTTGCGACATGTCCAGTTTTTTTCCGAAAAAACAGGCGACCATTTGCTTGGAAGTGCTTCGTGCGCGAACAACTTTTGTTGGATTTGGCTCATCTTGAAACACCCAGACAGTTGACTGCTGTTTACTTTCGGGCTCATACGCGTAAATCCACGATTCATCATCTGTCACGATGTCATAGACGTGTTTCGAAGCACCGCGACCGTATTTTTTGAGCATTTCTTTCGACCAATTGACACGAGCCTTTTTTTTGGGCGATTGACAAATTGTGTGGGATCCAACGCGAACAAATTTTTTTGACAGTCAAATGTTGATGCAATATTGAATGTATGGTGGTCCCACTAACGCCTAAGGTTGTCTCAATCTCACGATAGGTCACATGACGATCTTCCAATATCAGTTCGCACACAGCATCAATGGTTTTCGGAACAACAACTGATTTTGGACGACCTTCACGAAATTCATCTTGGAGTGAACTACGACCACGATTGAATTCACCATACCATCGATAAACACTGGTCCTTGATGGAGCTTCATCGCCAAAAATTGAATTAAGTTCATCCATGCACTGTTGCTGAGTTAATCCACGCCGAAAGTTGTAAAAAATAATCGCACGAAAATGTTGACGATTTAATTCCATTTTTGGGCCGAGATGAATCTTTTAAGTTACTGTAAACAACACAAATAGCGCTCGTATGTCAAAACGTTCTGAGTGCGTATAACCTCAAAAATGTCCAACTTTACGACAGAGCTGTCAATTGCCGGATTGCAACACTAGGGTTGCCAAATCCCGAAACATAAGAGGCAACCCTCGTAATAATCATCATCATCATCGGCACTACAACCGGGGTCCGGTCTTGGCCTTATTTAGCAAGTCCTAAGGCTTGTTAAATTTTCCATAATGATTTATTTTTTCTGGGCAAGGTCATTAGTCTTAATAATAGTCAGGATTTAATAAATAGGGAAATAGTATAATTGGGTCGTTTTTGAATATCTCCTTTCTGGGTCGCGTTTCCACTTTTGGCTGGTTGGGGATCTGTACTGGGCAAGACTCAAACGCCCGTTTCATCCAGAGAAGAGTCCGGCTCTGGAGGTACAATCCCTCGAATTACAAAAGCTTCGTTGGCCGGCCAGTGCCGGAAAATACAGTCGCTAAATGTGAAAACTGTAGGGACGTCGCTGGAGAAAGCGCCGTCGCGAACTCGGTTTTTTTCCTTTTTTCGTTTCAGTAACAGATACAATAATGAATTATATGCTTACGAGCTTGACCTTTTAGCCACCGAAAGTTTAATTCCGAAGAGGAACTGGGACCATATTATGGCATGAGCTTATATGAGATATCAATGTAAGTGTAAAATATTAATACCCTGCCGTCAGATAGTGGGTTAATCGACTCATTTCTATCCAGGTCCGGGCGTCTCACAATACTTAGTGATATACTGACCAACATGAAGTTTTAGTTACAAAAGCTTTAGTTCTTGAATGCAGCAAAGTCCACAATGTGGCAGAAGCTGGACAGGTCAGGTTAATGCGTCAGCTATCACTTCTTGTGTACGTGTCTACCATGCGGGAAGAGCTAAGGTATTAAATAGACTAAAAAATGAGAAAAATTACCTGGGTTACTCGAATGGCTGGTCTTTGGTTAGTTGCATGGACAGAAATTTTCAAAAAGCTAGAGCTCAATTCAGAAACGATGACGAAGATAAATATTTGTGGAAAATACTCAGCAACTACAGTGAGGTTTCACTTATTAGGAGGTCAGGTTGTTGTCGAATAGAAATTACTAGAGTACGTCCTCGTCATCAGATAGAGGCAAGCCCAAGTGAAGAACACTCAACGATTCCCTTTTATCTACTGAAGTCAATAAATACGATATTCTCTTTGTACCGAAACTATTAGAGAGCTTCAACGTTTCTGGACCTAGCCTGAATTCGTAGTGTCCCTAAGATGATAAAGCAAATTATGGAACTTAGATCTGAAGACATTTGTTAAAATATATCATGTCCGCGTTTTTATATCCTTAGGAGCCCAAGCACAATGCGGAAGAAAAAAAAGGAGCTGGTAAGGAAATGAGACATACACATTAAAGCTGGGACCACAAAATCACTCAAATGAACATGTAATACCGAACAAAGATTTCGCGAAATGCTGAAAAGTAAATCAAGGTTTTTAAATACAACACATTAATTGTTACTGCACGTAGTCCTTGACTGCCGTAGTATCATTGTCCGTCCTCCAGCTGAAGTAGCAGTGAAGAGGCCTCGATATGACGCAGCGGTGCAGCATTAATTTCAATTCTGGTGGTGGTAACAAGAATTTGTGATAATTATTCAAACCTTTCTTCTGGATTTTGCGGAATTCCTAATTCTCCAGTCCGCAGTTTCCGGCTGATCTCTTCGATTTGTAGTTGAACTGTAAGAGATTGTGATTAAAAAGAAAGAAGTCGAGGCATGCCTCAATGTTAGTCGTGTTCTCTATCGGAATATTATTTTGTTTGATTTTTTTTTTCTTCTAAAAATAAAGATTTTATTAGTTAATTGTAATATCATTTAAAAAAATGTAATGTGTTTTGTTTAAGACTAATTTCTAAGGTTTTGTTTACGTTCGGAATCAACAAATGTGGAACACGAGACCTTTTTTTTATTTGGTTTTAACTTTTGGAGAGTTTGGTATCGAATATTAAGTGTCTTTGAAGATACGCGCTACCTTGGGTGAACGGTGGCGAAATACTTACGTAGTTCACTCAACTAATTGAAATAGAATCTTTTATTCTGTGATTTTTTTTCTTTGAATAATAATAAGATTATTAAATAATTAGCAAACGTAATCAGACAACAAGTCTTGCTGAAAATAAGTTTCATTAGTTGAAAAAGTGATTTAGATTTTGCGCACGAAGACTATCTGACTGAAGGAGGAACAAATTTTTGGTTAATTTAATTATATATAAAACTATAGAGAAAGAAGTTTGTGATTAATATTTGTTTTGTCTGTTTTGTGGATTTCTTTAGTTAAACTTGTGAGATTTATGAATCAGCACATCTCTGACTGCCGTTTAAGTGGCACTGGTTTAACGGATCACTCCTATGGAAAAATTGATGTTGATTAGCAATTGATTTAAACAAAAACAAGAACAATTAAACTAAATTATTCGCAAGAGTGCCCTGGCCGAAATGAAATAAATATTTTAATTCTCATTAATTCGATCTACGTTTGATTGTATGTCCTGATTTTCAGTTGGTGATTGCTCCTCGGTCGGCGGGACCTAAGATGAATTTTTTTTTTCTTTTGTTTGTTTTTGTTTTTCATGTTTTAGAAGATCATCAGTCTTAGAACTAACTTAGGAAACAGATTTATAAGCATTATTGTTTTATTTCTTATGTATATATACCTAGGTATGCTTCCTGCTGTGTCGGATCTAGGGTAGATGGTAGAATGGTTGGCATTCCTGGAATGAATGTCTTATCGTTTTCAGTTCCGCCCCACCGGGACTTCTTTTTGCGCTTCTTATCATTGCCGTCAACTGGAAAACACAACTTAATTAAATAAAATCTCTTCAGGATATAATCTCAGCTTACTTGACGAACATTCGCTCGGTCCATTGCTTAACGAGTCGTTGCTGTTGCTGGAGAAGAGTGCGGCAAAATTTTTCGTGGAAGTAGTGCTGTTCATCAATTCCTGGATTGTTTGAGTGAGATCGAATTTGGTTTCTCTACCTTCCTCCTTAATTGAATCCAATTTGGAACTTCTATCGTAACGATCACGTTCGCGATCGCGATCCCGATCAGATACATTACTGTGGCCTCTGCGATCGCGACGATCGTCACGTTCACGATCGGAACGTCGACTATTACCACGCTCACGGCTGCGGCTTCTGGATTTACTCTGACGACGTCGCTCGTTGCTACGGCTGCGCCTGCGACGGAAATCTCGATCATACGTTCGAGATCTACTCCGGCGTCCTTCACGATCACGCTCCCGTTCCCTGTCCCTATCTCTATCACGGTCCCTCTCCCTGTCACGATCGCGACAGCCCTCCCGATCCTTCTCCTTTCTACGCCGGTCTCTCTCCATTTCGAAATCCCGAGCTCCTCGGCGTTCTCTGTCTCTGTCGCGTTCGCGTTCACGATCTCTATCGCGATTCCGGTCCCGGTCTCTATCGCGATTTCGGTCCCGTTCCCGGTCTCGATCACGTTCCCTGTCCCTATCCCTGTCTCTGTCCCGATCTCGATCACGATCTCTACCTTTGTCACGACTTTTACTACGATCTCTGTAAATATTGTTGATAATTCACTTCCAACTTTTCCTTCTTATTAAAACACTGTTCATACCTTTTTTTGCGGCCTTTCTCTCGGTCTTTGGATCGTTCCTGTTCAACGTCATCGGATTTTGAACGAGGAATAGACTCTCGTTGCTCCTTTGCGTTCTCTTTACTATCAGCGTTATCAGTCATTATTACATACAAAACCAGATTTATATCTCCTTTAAATATTAACTTTAAAATCTCTTATTAAAAACTGTTGACTCGCGTTTCAATAAACGTTATCAAAATGGCGACACCATAGTCTATGAAAATTTTTGACAACTTGAACACACATGGCGCCATAATTCCAGTGACAGCATTCAATGATTCTAAGGCGATGACAGATTTTATAGCACACATGTTATCTGTTGAATAAATGAACGTTTTCATATTTTTATTTTCCCCGACTTTTTTTTCGTTGTTTTTTTTTTATTTATCGTATCTTTCTTTTATTGTATTATTTTTTAGTTATTATTTTTTTATATTATATTTATTTTTTATTTATGTGGGGGGGTGAAGTAGCTTTCAACGCCACATTCTCCCTCTCGAGAGCAGCAATCCTGGCTTCCGTGGTGGCGACTTCGCTTCTGAATCTCACAAGAAAAGTCATCAAATTTTGATGGGGTTGATGGCCCAAGCTTTTAAGAGAAGAAAAGTCCATTTTGCAAAGAATAAATGAAAGAAAAGTGATGGGCACGGGAAAACACAAGAAGCAAGAAACAGGCAGGTAAGAAGCAGATGCATCAAAACAAATGGGAATGCGGAAAACAGAGAAAAGAAGATAGAAACAAAAAACAGGACGACATAAGATAAACCCATTGAAACCCAAATGAAAACATAAATTTCAGTACAAAACTAAAATATAAAAAGTTGCTAAGTAAATTAAAATAGAAATATTTGAGAGAAACGTTAAGAAAAATTAGTATCAATTTTATGTTTTTAAAATACTAAATAGAAATTTAAATGAAAAGAAAAGAAACTTAAATGAATTTGAAATTGAGAATGAAATGAAATTTAAATGAATAGTAAAGAGAAGTAGAATACAATTTAAACTATACTTATAATAAATAAAATACTTTAAATTTAAATTATAATAAATAAAATAGTCCAGGTGTTCAGAATTCTACGCAGAGGCTTAATCCTGACTTTTTTTCCTTCACTCAGCACTTCACTTCACTCTTCAATGTATCCACTGTGAGGAAGCCAACAATTGAGATTTAATATGAGATTTAATTTGTTCAATATGAGATTTAATTTGTTTAAAAGCGTTTAACTAGTGTACGCAAATATCATTTATATAGAGGTGAAATCTATTGTTGGGCTCCTCGATAGTATAGTGGTTAGTATACCCGCCTGTCACCCGGGAGACCGGGGTTCGATTCCCCGTCGGGGAGCCCCTGGCGCAAGACTAATGACCTTGCCCCGACAAAATAAACCATTATGGAAAATTTAACAAGCCTCAGGACTTGCTAAATAAGGCCAAGACCGGTTCCTGGTTGTAGTGCCGATGATGATGATGAAATCTATTGTTGATTCCTGTTGTGAATTAAACTGATTGCCTCTGACTAACTGACACTGACTGATCCTTGAATTGAAAATCCATCGCCCTTTTATACAAATCTTCATTGCTATTTGTATGTAAATAACTGAGGAAAAGGGTGGGAATTTGAATCTATTTTTAGAACATAAGCATGTGGCTACGATGCATATAGAGATAAAGATTGTAGGAATGGTGTGCATGCGAACCAAATGGACGTTTGGTTAGGACATATAACCCATAAGAAGATATGCGTGGTGATGTATGGATTTGAAGGGATTTCTTGGAATTTGATATTTGAACATTTGATTCAATTTGTCTACCATTGGATTGAATGTCAGTTTGGGGGGTAATGTTATATTTTGTTTGTATAGTCTTACCCATACCTTCTAATGTGAGGGCGGCGTAAAGTGTGTGTCCGACCTCTTCAGTGGGAGCTTCCCTGGTGAGCCGATCTTCAGTGTAGACTCCTTCTGGTCCGTTGCTTCCGACCTTAGTTCTCGACAGGGGATGGATCTCCTTCTGGTGTGGGCGACGCGAAACCAACTAAAAAAAAAAGTGTGAACAGGAAAACAACCGAATATTCAAAGTTTTATGTGGACCTTTTATTTTTATTTTATAGTTATTTCCTCTTTGGCCGTTGTCTCGGCCTCCTGGTTTTTGACTAATCGGCCATAGGTTCGACCTCTGGACTCTTACTGATTGCGAAACTAAAATGTGCCGCCGTTTTATACTCTCTGGCGACAGAGATTTGTTAAAAATTTTACTTAACAATTCCAAGAAGCACAAACAAGATTTTGTGTGCTTCAATTGGAATGTGATTTTGGAAGTGGATGGGAATTTGGTTGAACAAATCCCCGGAAGGAGAAATTATGAAATGCATTTAGAATTAGACATTTCATAATGTTAATGGTTATTGGGAATCGAATCAATGTACGACAAATGGACTTTCGGTTAAATTTGTCGTGTATATGATTCAATTGGGGAACATGATTGGGATTATGGGTAAGCGTAAGGTAATTGGTGTTTTTGGTATAATAATGGGGATTGGATGGGAGTTGTGATTTACAATCACTACAGGGGATAAGGATGCATGATATTGTAGGTGGATGTGTATGGGGATATTGATAAAATGTAATATGTGTGAGGGGGGGGGGGGGGGTGCTTTGTAGAGCACTACAAATGTTATAAGGATGGCCCAAGAATAATCGCATACGGTAATAGAACATTGTCGCAGTGCAAGGTCCAGAAGAAGAGAATGAATAAATAATTAACAAGAAGGAAAGAGATGCTCGTTGAAATCAGTGGAGAGATTAATTTAGTATATTCCACATTCCATCAAACGAAGTTTGTCTGATAAACCTTGGTTTGATAAAAAATGCGAGCTGATTACAGGGGCAAAAAATAGAACTTTTAAGCAATGGCGCTCCAATCCCACCGATGTTAACAGAACGAATTTCATTAGAATCGGAAACGCGTGCAACCAGGCGATTGATACCGCGAAGAAGGCTCACAACGACAGGGTGATCAATAAGCTCCTTCGGCGCCCAACTGGGTCGCGTTCCTTCCGGTCAATGGCAAAAGCTGTCAGCGGTAACTTCGCTTCCTCCTCTTTCCCTCCGTTGGTGACAGACAGCGGGACGTTTGTCACGAATTCAAAGAATAAAGCTAATGTGTTCGCGAATTTATTTTCCGCGAATTCAAACCTCGATCCCGGTCGTTTGGAGCCACCTGTGATCTCGCCGGTACGGTCTTCGATGGGGGATGTGAAATTTCGCACGCGCACTATTCAACGCATTCTACGTGAACTGGATTGTAGTGTAGCGACCCTAAATCGCTACTCCTATCCAAATCCCCAATAACATCAAATCACAACCCAAATCCGAAATTCCCTATTGCCTTATATTTAAATCCCATATTGGGTCACATGAACAACGAGTTAAACCAAAAGTTAATTCGTCGTACATTGACTCAATTCCCAAAATCCTAACATCATGAAATGCTTGATTCAAAACACATTTCATGATTCCCCTTCCCAGAATCTATCCAACAAAATCCTCAAACGATTCTCAGAACAAAATTCCAATCGAAGCACACAAAGTCTTGCATGTGCTTCTTGGAATTTTGACACTAAAATAATTTACACAAGTCAACGGAAAAAACTATAAAAGGGCAGTGACTTTCAATTTCGGGATCAGTATAATTTCGGAGGCCGAACCGCTGCCCAGATGCACCAAAGTGTCCACGTTTACCATATCTAAACCTCTGATCCGAATGCCAATAAAACTAGCTTATCTTTACATCAACCAAAACGCTTCCGCTCTTTCATTTCACACAAACACGGACGGTATACCAGCAATAGTCCTTAAGATTTGTGCTCCAGAACTATCGCCGGTTCTTGGCAGACTCTTCCGCTTATCTTATGCACGGAGAACTTTTCCTGCCTGCTGGAAAGTCGCTCGAGTTCAGCCAATCCCAAAGACGGGAAAAAAGTGTCTCCCACAAAATTACCGTCCGATAGCATTACTGTCTGTTTTATCTAAGGTAATGGAAAAAGTCATCAATACAGAGTTAGTTAAGTATTTGGAGTGTAGTGGACTTCTGAATCATCGTCAATACGAATTCCGTGGCAGGCGGTCCACGGGAGGCCTTTTGACACTTATAACCGACATATGGACGTCTGCGATTGAACGTCATGGTGAGTCAAGGGCGGTCGCATTGGATATCTCCAAGGCTTTTGACCGCGTCTGGCACGGGGCATTGCTGAGCAAACTTCGTTCATATGGACTTTCCCAACAGCTTTGCGACTGGACGAGGAGCTTCCTCGAGAATCGATCGATCCGGGTTCTTGTGGACGGCGAATGTTCGGATCTGTATCCTGTTGATTCGGGGGTGCCCCAAGGTTCTATTTTGGCTCCAACCTTGTTCTTGCTTCACATAAATGATTTGTTTGAGACAACAGATAACAAACTGTTCAGTTTTGCGGATGATAGTACGCTTGTTTCCTCGTTCTCGAGTGTTCGGTCGATTAGTGCATCTGCCTCGCATCAGCTGAGATGTAGACAGATTGACTCTCTGAATCAGGATCTAGATAGGGCCCTGCAGTGGGGAAGGGCCAATCTCGTCGACTTCAATGCAGCGAAGACACAATATACAACATTCACAAAGAAAAGGGGATCATCGGTTCCAGAGCTGAGGCTGGGGAAAGTTTGAAATTGCTAGGCGTCACGGTCTATGGGAATGTATCATGGCATAAACACGTATCGGGTATCGCCAGGTCAGTCTCAGGAAAACTGAGCTATCTTTTTAGGGCCAAGAAATATTTTACTCCAGCCCAACTTCTTCTCCTATATAAATCCCAAATTAGACCCGCGCTCGAATATTGCTCTCATGTTTGGAGCTCGGCTCCTAAACATACCCTCGACCTACTTGAGAGCATACAGAGACGAGCGATCCACCTGATCGGGGAGCCGGCGCTGACATCAGGACTACAGTCGCCATCAAATCGAAAGCGCGTAGCCGACCTCTGCCTGTCTTACAGGTATTATCAAGGGTACTGTTCTTCGGAGATTCGTGGTATTGTTCCGCGTAATTCGGTTTTTATGCGCTGCACGAGAGAATCCGACGGATCGCACCAGTTCGCGGTTCATCTCCCAACGGCGCGAACATCCCCGTATCACAATTCGTTCCTTTACAGAGCGGGGAAGCTGTGGAATTCCCTCCCTGCGCAAGTGTTCCCGGAGCGTTACAACCTGCAACTCTTCAAAAAGAACTGCAACAGTTATTTGCTGGCATCTCGGGGCGCCGTGTCGGCGCTATAGGTTCGCCTCTCCCGAGAGAAGTTTAATAAAAAAAAAAAAGATAGAAGAATGAAGACTAAGCTGTTATTTGATTGTTGATTAGTTGATTACTATCATGTATTGAATTTTGTATCTATAAATATGTTTACGATTGGAAGAGCCGTATACTATTACTTTTACTATTTATTGGCCTGTAGGAACCCGGCATTTTCATGACCTCACCGACTCGACTGCGCCATCGTTCCATGTCCTGTGCGCTCTCCTTCTACGCTTGACCATCCGATCCGAACTTCTCAAGGTCAAACCTAACATTGTCCTTCCATCTCCGTCGCAGCCGTCCTGTTGGTCTCTTTTACGTTGATCTACCGTCAAGAATTCTACGCACGGGTCGTATCGTAGCCCATTCGCGCCACATGTCCAGTCCATCATAATCTTCGCGACCTAATTACTCCCATTATTGTATGCTTGCGGTATAGGTTTTCCAATTCGTGTTTACGAAGTTTTCCCCATTGTCCTGCCTCCTCGTCATATTTGCCGCCAAATATACTCCTTAAAACTTTATCGTCGAATACGCGGAATTTGTTTTCTTCCCGTTTTGTGAAAGCCCATGTTTATGGTTCGGTACAATCGGCACGATTATGGCTCTATAAACACGGAGCTTTATATTACGTGATAGAAGTTTGGATTTCAGCAGTTTACTGACTGCGTGCCAGCTAGCGTTGCCAGAATGCAGTCTTTTGTTAATTTCCTTCGACTGTTCGTTATTTTGCCCCTGACGTTTATGGGTGTCGCCTGAGGTCCACCTGCTCCGCTGTAATCATATACCAGGTGTACCGGTCTGAAGTGAGCGTCAAGATACAAATGTATCGATAGGGAACGTTTGTTGTGAACGAGCCCTTATATATTTTTTATTTGGTTGCTATGACATCTGTCAAACATATTTAGTATGCATCAAGTCATTGTACAAACAACATCTTTGTTTTTTTTAATCCTGTGAAAAATATCGAATTTTGTACCAGAAAATGATGATTTGCGGAAAGCATTAATTTTTTGTTTTCATTTGAAGAAAAATGCTGCAGAGTCGCATCGAATGCTTGTCGAGGCTTATGGTGATCATGCTTTATCGGAAGCAACATGCAAAAGATGGTTTAAGCGGTTCAGAGATAATGATTTTGATGTGGGAAATGAAGAACGTGGAGGACCACCAAAAGTTTGAAGACGCCGAATTGCAAGCAATTTTGGATCAAGATGACACTTTAAGTCAAAAACAAATGGCACAAATGTTAAATGTTGTACAACAAACAATTTCTGGCCGTTTAAAAGTTATGGGAAAGATCCAAACGTGTGGAAACTGGGTGCCACATGAATTGAATGACAGGCAGATGGAAAAGAGAAACACCACATGTGAAACGTTGCTTCTACGACACGAAAGGAAGTCAGTATTGAGTCGAATTGTGACTGGTGTTGAAAAATCGATTTATTTTAAAAATCCTAAACACAAAAATCATGGGTACATCCAGGAGAAGCGTCAACATCGACTGCAAAGCCTGATCGGTTCGGAAAAAAGACAATGCGCTGTGTTTTTGGTGGGACCAGAAGGGGGTGGTGTATCATGAACTTCTAAAACCTGGCGAAACTGTTGATGCGCAACGCTACAAATGATTAACAGCAACAAATGATCAATTTGAACCATGT
The DNA here is from genome assembly GCA_963931805.1 of Microdon myrmicae. Lineage (NCBI taxonomy): Eukaryota > Metazoa > Arthropoda > Insecta > Diptera > Syrphidae > Microdon > Microdon myrmicae. Next base: position 134,274,504 of record OZ007499.1, read on the forward strand.
ATTGATCGAAAAACGACCAGAATGGGCCACACGACACGGAAAGGTAATTCTGTTGCATGATAATGCCCCGAGTCGTCCAGCAAAACCCGTCAAAGAAACAATAAAAGCTCTCGGCTGGGAAGTTCCCGGAAAAACAAATTATTATGGACAATTTAACAAGTCACGAATAAGGACCGGCTACCGATGGAGAGACTTGCTAAATAAGGCCAAGGCCCGTTCCCGGCTGTAGAACCGATGATGATGATGATGATTACCATTATTAGCTATATGCAGTTCAATCCCGGAGACCTCTATGGACTCGAAATGTGGGAGGTCAATAGCTTCATGGCGAAGTTCGCTATTAACTAGTATACAGGTGCCACCTCCGTTGATGGTGAGGCCCCCAGTGAGGGTTTGATCTCTTTGAATCATTGAAAAGTTTGGGAACGTGGGATGGTGGCATGGTTGCAACCTAGTTTCGGTTACAAAAACCACATCGCCCGGTTATCCTTTATGAAGTCAGAGACTATCATACGCTTTAATAGCGAACTTAACAAGTCTCGGATATGGACCGGATACCGGTGGAGAGACTTGCTAAATAAAGCTAAGACCAGATCCCGGTGGTACTGCCGATGATAATGATGATGAATTAAATGTCTACGTCGATTATTACACAACACTTCACTGTATAGACATGTGTCTGTCGAGTCTTGTAATTTTATCTCGAGACTTCCACTATATTCCAATAAACATTCCACTATTTGACATAAAGCCACCTCTTTAATTTGCAATGCAATTTTTCTTTATTTAATAATTGCTTACTTTCTTATGATAGCACTTTCTTTTACTTTACAAATTTAACTGTTAACTGACTTTATATTAAAGACGGTTCTTTAATAAGTTTTGAATCATTATGCCAGGAACATGCACGAATGTCTACTTTGGCTCTTGTTGCCTGTTTGAGTTTCATCACTTCTCGGAATTCGTTACTCAAGCAACGATTCGAGAAAAAGTTCGCACTCCTTTCTCACTTAGTATGATGGATGATGTTTTTTTAAGTTAAAATGATGTGAATTAATTATTTTACACTGAAACTTTCACAGAAGAACACTTCAGGTTAATGTAAGTAAACATTTGTGTAATACAATAAAAGATAATTTCGATAATCGACACAACGCTCGATACCAAAAGTACTAGCAATAGCGTTATATAGATTTAAGCACAGAAAATACAACAGTTTATAGTCTTTCATATGTAAACGCAGTAAGTGTCAATAAAATTACTGTCAACTGTCAACTGACCCTGTTTCCTAAATGTCAATGAAGTGCCACTTTAATTTCAATCAGTTATGTAGTTGATAATAAGTAGAATTAATATCCACGTGCGTAATTTGTTTCAAGTGCTGGACACAATATTATCGTATTCATTCATTTTGATTAAGCATTTGACATTATGGGTAAAAAAAATAAAAACGGTAAAGCTGATTTTGTTTGTTCAAAGAAATCCTCAGGAGGAAAATCAGTATTTGCAAGTGTAATTAAGCGCAATCCTTTCGAAGTTCATATCAATAAAGAGAAATTTAAAATTCTGGGACGGACATGCAAACACGACAAAGGTTTACCGGGAGTGTCCCGTGCCAAGGCAGTGCAGAAGAGGAAACAAACTCTTGGCAAGGAATTTCTATATAAAGACAAGGTCAATGTATTCAAAGATCGACGAATTGGACGCGATGCTGATGTCCTTACTGAAGAAGTACAGAATGCAAGGTTCCTTGCTGAAAAAATGTCTCAAATTAAAAAGGAGAGTCGGTTCAACTTAAATGACGAGGAAGTTCTTACACATCGAGGTCAAACTTTAGAGGAAATCGAAAGATTCCATGACAACCGATCGGACGATGACGAGGAAGAGGGAACTGAACTGGATGGTGAGTTTGTTTTGTTTGCATTTTTAATGTTGTTCTTTGCCTTGATAGTATTAATTTACTTATTTTAATGGAAATTTTTACAAAAACAAGACATTGGATATTTGTGTTAAACTGAAGTCCGGGGCACCTATTAAGAAAACTTTCCGCTGTGAATTGAAGACGCCTTTGTTTTGACATGTGAATATCTATCAGAGGAATGTATTCAGTCAGTTGTATTTTATTCTCGGAGTATCACGTTAAACGGTACTCATCCACATAGTATACCGGATTGGGCGAGATCGACTTGTGGGCATGAAATGACTGGGAACCAAAACAATTTGGCTTGAGATGACCCCATGACGCCCGAAGAGAAAAATCAAGAGATTTTATTGAGAATAACTTTCACAACGCACATTCAAGTTATTGCTTTTCTACTGTTGTGTGATCTTTGGATGAAATTGCGTTGCAACTTTATTTTGTCACGAAGTATGCAAACAAAAAGGCTTAGGAAATACACTTAAATGTCAGATCACACTTCGAGTGGAAGAAGAGAGAAAGAATAAGGAAAATTAGAATTGAAGTACCTTGGCTTTGAATGCCTGCATATTACAATAATGAGGTACATCATCGGCCGCCATAGCAATCCACATTCATGCATCCAGCCTGGTATCAACTTACGAGGTGTATATTCGTCCTAAACTGGTATTCAATTCAGATATTTGGCTAGGTGCATCTAAAACGGCGCTCTACATGCTTGGTAGGACAAGCAGGGAAACTCATTTGGGAGTCAGGCGCAAGTTGTTCAATTCCTTTAAAACATAGCTACAACGGAACCTACTTATTTCTGATCTACAGGGATTACCACGTTCGTTGCTCAATTAAATTTGGTGATTGTATGGCGTTTTGTGACGAAGTAAAGAAAGCAGTTCGAACACGGTTAGAATCAAAGCCCCCTCACATCAGACCAGGGTCACGTGTAGACGAAGAAGTATTTTTTCCTATTATTTAAACTTGCGATGCTTCTATGTTAATTGCTATGGTATATTAGTGCTGTGAAAAATTATAGACTCAAACGTAAATTTTCATATTCTTGGAATGAGTAATAAACGTTTATGACTAATTTTGTGACAAATTATTGTCAACCGACCTCAGAGAAAACCCTTTAATGACTTAATTAGTTTTTTACCAGGAGTGGTAATTAATTTTCTGAAAAAAACCTAAATTTCGCATGTGAAAAAGTATAAACTCAAGACATTTATAATTTAATTGTTTGTATAATAATTTATTTAATATGGAATGCTTTGTCCGTTATTTCTTATAATAGTTAACAATCTTCGTGGTAGACTGGCTAGATTGTTTAAAGTGTTGTCCAGTATATTACTCCATGCCTCACCAATTCTTTCTTTGAGTTGTTCCACGTTTTGAATTTCTGGCTTTTCTTGATCGTAAACTGCCCTTCCCAGGATTCCCTACAAGTTCTCAATGGGGTTTATATCTGGACTTAAAGCTGGCCACCATAAAGGTTTAATTCCATACTCTTGAAACCACGCTGTTGTTGTTCGTGCTGTATGGCTAGGGGCGTTGTCCTGTTGAAATATGACATATTCGTCCTCTGTTAGAGTTACGAGTATTAAAGGAAGAAGATGCTCTATAGCGCTTGCTATGATAATGAAGAATGTATAATTCGAACTGACGCTATGGCGGTTAGAACTACTAGAAAATGGAACCAATGCTCAACACAACAGGCCACTGCCGCGTGTACGAATTCGATTTATAAACTCAAGTATACTCAACTGATGTGGAGTTGTTATGTTATCGCTATGGTATACGGCTCTGATTGCTTTTACTTATTCAAATTTCTTTCGGTGTTCTTCACTATTGGGCTTGTATGCTGCGTCTGTGTCTGTTAGAAACGCCATAGCTCTTCCAACACTTCTTGGTACTTTTTGGAGTCCATTCTTCCAGAAATACAAACAATTTCTGTTTTCAGATCCCCAATGAAAGTTTGTCTACACCATAACTCCTCCTCCTCCTAAAGGCTTGCGTAACGTGGTTTTCCTTTTGTTAAAAAAAACCTCGCTTACCTGGAGTGCGGACCGCAGATGAGTCTTTGGCGGTACGTCTTTCTTTATACGTTGACGCAGTGTTCCGCCTGAACACTGTCCACACACAAATAAGCAACCTGGGACAACGGGCGAATGCACACAAAAACACAAAACACAGAGGAATAGTTTCTTACTATTTTGTTTTTATTGAATCATACATGGTCTTAACAATACGAACGCAGGTAGCCACCGAACGAAACACACGCTAACTCGACTTCCTCGAATAATTTCCTTCACGACTTCATTCGGTTAACTTTAATAGAATCTCTTCGATAGAGATCCTCGCGGTTCGAATGATCTACGTTGATCCTCAATCCTTCGACTTATCTCCGCGACTACTCGATATAGACTCTCCTGGTCCTTCGAAAGAGACTTCTCGTCCCGATGGCTATCAAAATCTGACTGTCTGTCTGCCCACACAGATATCCAGATTCCAAACTGGTATCCGTATCTGTACGGAAAAATTTTTCTATTCGATCTGCTAACAGAATTCCGGAAATCTCTGTTAGCAGCATGCTATTTCATCCCAGGGGTAATTTCCTATTTTCCTGAAAGGAGAAAGTCATTCCTTGCATACATCATTATTATTGGTGATAGAATTTCATTTTCACGGCCTTCTGTTTGCACAGAACATCTGGCGCCCAGACCAGAGATATTCGGCGATTGTTTTGACGTACAGTCCGTGGGTCTTATTTGAACTTGGTACCCGGAATCGAAATCTATTAGATCTTTATAATGGTGTGAAATTCTAGCGTGGCCGTGGGACCGAAGTATTGCCTTTGTTGGCTTAACTCCTCATAAATCATCGCATATCTCGTTGAGATATTTTTGATTGCGATACGTCGTGGCTGCCTTCTGTTGTTCAACGGATTTGGGTGCCCCTTGCATTAAATTACCCGCACGTGCATCCGTTGATCGGCTCATTCTTTGATGATAGCAATTCTTTTGTATCGAATTTCGGAATTGCCGGTTCGATGAGATGTTTCTGGGCATGCTGTATGGCATTTTGGGAATTGTTTTTTTTTTTTTTTAGGAATAGAACTCATGGATGTTTATACCTTTGTTTCAGGCATGATGAATTATAATTGTTGAGCTTGACCTAAAAAGCTTTGGGGACGTTCAGTTCCTTGCTTTTTGGTGTCGGTCTCAACGTTGGCTGCGAGTTGCAGGCCCTATGGTGGGACTTTGGGGAACGCGTCTGTGGGCACGTGCGCTGCGTTATCAGGTAAGTAAGTTCTTTGAAGGTAGGAACCTTACCTGCGCGGAATTGTGCGTTCGTAGAACGCTACAAGTCCGGTGCTGAAAATGGCGACAGATAATCCAGTAGTAATTCAAAGTAGGCCCACAAAATTGCAGGATCGCCAGTAACCTTTTCGATTCTTCACGTACAGAATGTATGAGGTCGTCTTCAAATTGCAAGGGTGGCGGACCGGCTGCCATCGTCATTATCATCATCGGCACCACAACCAGGATCCGGTCTTGTCTTATTTAGCAAGTCTCTCCACCGGTATACGGTCCATATCCGAGACTTGTTAAATTGTCCATAATAATTTGTTTTTCCGGGCAAGGTTATTACCCTTGCCCCAACCTTTCTCAGGAAGTTGTTGCAGGCATTGGTTCACTACGCGGTTCACTTGAATCCCCATCAATGTTTCGATGAATACCCACTTCACAAAAATATCTCGAATAAGGCAATGAATAATAATGCACTGGTGTTCCGTGTTTAATTAGTTTTTATTTGTTCTTTTCGTTTATACTTAGTTTATCTCTAATTATACTGTGGCGGTTCCGCCAAATCTCACGGTTTACCTCCCTAAAAAACCCCCATAATCATCACCCAAGACGCTCAAGTCCTCGCCAATGCATTCGCATTCGGCACCTAAAATTGCTGCACGCATTTAAGAGATCAAATCTATGATCTTTAAGTCCCTGTAAAGAAAACTTACCTTCATGCATTCTCTTCGCATACCACTGCTCCTTAAGATTTCTTTATTAGCTTACCAGGAATTTCCAATCAATTTCGGCATCTACGTCGCCAGTCAAATTTCCTTAGATGAATTCCGGTAAACAAAATAATTAGATTTACATACATTGTAACCTTCATGACAGGGATTATAAATACTGCGCCGTCTATTTTTCCCAGCCGCGCCATGTGTACAACAATGTTCCCTGTATACACATTGGCTGGCGACTTACACCCTAGGGACCAAAGCAAATACGCATTCTGCGTCTCTTGCATCAATTTAATCCTACAGCATATTCAAACGCAAATAGGAACTCAATAGCTACCCTTACTAGCGATGCCATTAAAACATGTCCCATTGTGTAAATGGGAAAACGATTAGCGCTTCTTCCTAATGGCGATACATTTACCTACGCATCCGCACCACAGCATAGACACAGGTCATAAATCTCTTTTATCCTACATAGTTCTGGATCCGTTTCCCAGTAACCTTCTCACATAAACAAACATCTCTACGATCCTTTCCCTTGCTTTGTGTTTCAGGTTATTCATCATAGCGTCGAGCCATGAAAGTATCGTGAAGATCTCCTCTATGAGATCGGTTTGGTTACTCAAAAGAGAGACTTTACGTCTCTCTTGGAACAGGAAATGCACCCTTAATTTGAGAGAACCAACTTCACAGCTGAATTTCTTTTAACAACGATTGAATATCGTTTAGTCCTTTTCCATCTTTCGACCTGAGCAGGTCGTGGCTCCTATCGCTACCCTGGTGCGCACAGGGAAGCGATAATCGATTGTAATCACTTGAGTTATTGTCTCCGCGAGTCGTGTGTCTAATAATTCTGTATCAAAAAAAACAACGATATATTAATTAAAAATCATGTGCCTAATTGACATATTTTGCATTTCCCACGTACGGTGTCGTGTTGCAACCGCCACGTCGGATGTTATATTTTCAGCAGTCTTCTAAGATTGTGTTTTTATTGACTCCATTGTAACTCTCGCGCAGTGCTACCGTGAAGTAAATAAGGATAAACAAAAAGAAATAGTGTGTTTAATTTTACCGCGTTGTCTTGGCGAACAGTTTATTTCTCCTGTTGTTGCTCTTCTCTTGGTTTTGTTTCAGCGGAATGTATAGTGACGGTGGCGGAAGAAGGGAATCAGCGCCGTGTGCCGGTGCAACATACTTCTCCTCCCTACAATACCCTTGTAACTTTTCGTTTATTTATCGTTCAATGATTCAATATGCACAAATAAATTAATAGAAATCACAAGACAATAAGAAAAGCAACACGTTTCTCTTTCTCGATTAACTAACACTTCTCTTTTACTCCGCGCGCGAGCGTGTGCTCCCCGCATCGTTGGGTAACGACTTACTCCGTAGAAAGTTGTAAATCGACTGTCTGGAAAAGGGTTGAATATGGGTAATTTAATTTTCGCACTTGACAACCAACAGAGAACATACTTCTGCTCTCTCATTGCCACGCCCGTCGATGTGTCGTGAATTACATCGGTTAATTCGACAATCGACGAACATGGGAGAATGAGAGAACAGACGCACAAAGTCTATGATCTCAGGGTGGGGTTGGTTGTGTGTGCATGAATCAATGCAGTTCTGAGCGTAACCCATTGACCTAATTCGGTGAATATGGTGATCTCAGAGTACATTGATCTGTACGACGACAGAACTGTGAAGGAGAGGAAAATTAAGCTGGTGCTATACACCCGCGAAAAGAGAGCATCGATCCCCAGCGAATGAAGTGTCTGGAGAAAGTGAAAAGGACGCCGACTTGGCTATGGAAATCTGATCATGGGAACTAACTTAAATGCTTTGATAATTTCCCCAGCGGTCGCAAGATTAAGCACCCGCGGCGTTTGAACAGACTATGCCGTTACTAACCGACATGATGCGATTTCCGGTGGAAATCTCATGGGTTAGCGAAATGGGGTTGCCGTATGGCAAAAGGGTAGCTAAACTCAATTATGCATTATCTGCATAGGATAATGAGTTTAGCTATGCGGCCGTTTAACATGATTTACAGGTGGAATAGCTTATAAGGGGAATGGGTAGAAATGACGCGCTGAAAGCGGTCGAAATAAGGTATGGAATTGTGGTTTGATTCTCCATGTGGTATAGAGAACCCCCACATAGCCAGCCAGGGGTGTTACGTGGAGAGTGCATGTCAATTTGGATTGAACGGGGACAAGGATTATCCGGGCCTTTGTCGGGTTGAAAACAATCACTGCCCTGTATGTTCGCTCCCATTCCCCTACCGGCTGGCATCATGGGTACGAATTTACAATGTAATATCAAATATATATCTCCATCATCACTAGAATCAGAAATTTCGATTGCATTTGCAGATTCTGACTTTATTTTGACTTGTTCTCGGGCATATTTGTCTATGATGGAACCAGTTGTTGTCCTGAATTCTTCATTTCCAGACAATTTTGCCGAGAGATCTTTTTTTAAATTTATTTTTAATTTTTTATTTTAATATACTTCTCTCGGGAGAGGCGAACCTATAGCGCCGACACGGCGCCCCGAGATGCCAGCAAATAACTGTTGCAGTTCTTTTTGAAGAGTTGCAGGTTGTAACGGTCTGGGAACACTTGCGCAGGGGAGGAATTCCACACCTTCCCCGCTCTGTAAAGGAACGAATTGTGATACAGGGATGTTCGCGCCGTTGGGAGATGAACCGCGAACTGGTGCGATCCGTCGAATTCTCTCGTGCAGCGCATAAAAACCGAATTACGCGGAACAATACCACGAATCTCCGAAGAACAGTACCCGTGATAATATCTGTAAGACAGGCAGAGGTCGGCTACGCGCTTTCGATTTGATGGCGACTGTAGTCCTGATGTCAGCGCCGGCTCCCCGATCAGGTGGATCGCTCGTCTCTGTATGCTCTCAAGTAGGTCAAGGGAATATTTAGGATCAGAACTCCAAACATGAGAGCAATATTCGAGCGCCGGTCTAATTTGGGATTTATAAAGGAGAACAAGTAGGCCCGGAGTAAAATATTTCTTGGCTCTAAAAAGATAGCTTAGTTTTCCTGAGGCCGATCTGGCGATGTTCGACACGTTTATGCCACGATACATCCACACAGACCGTGACGCCGAGCAATTTCATGCTTCCCCCAAATTCGAGGGCCTGGCCATTCATCATCAGCTCTGGAACCGATGATCCACTTTTCTTTGCGAAGTTGTATATTGTGTTTTCATTCCATTGAAGTCGACGAGATTGTCCTTTCTTTGTATAGATCACTCTACACACACACACACCCTGAGGGAATGACGCACGTGTACCGAGAAAGAATGACGCACGTAGTTAAATGGAAAATGAAAAAGTGGTAGGCGTTGCGTGTCACACTTATCCAGATCCTGATTTAGAGAGCCGATCTGGCTACATCTCAGCTGGTGCGACGCTGATGCACCAATCAGCCGATCACTCGAAAAAGGGGAAACAAGCATACTGTCATACCTACATCTAAAGTATATATAAGTTATAAACTAGAGAGCTTAAGAACTATCTTCACTAGGCTTAACCTAAGGAACCGGGACAAATTAAGAAGGAAGGTGATATCATCGGTACCCTCGATTCGTGACCTTGGTATTTTATGTGATGGGAGCTTAACTTCACCCTACATGTCGATGGCATTAACCTTAACGTCGGCTCCGCCCTTGGATTCGGGAAATGGTGGTCGTACGAATTCTGTAATCCCTACGTTTTCCCGATCACTCTACATACCCCTTGTCCGTCTCCTAGAGTACGCCACTCAGTTCTGGTCTCCTCGATTTTTGCGTTTTGCCCCTCGTGGGTTGAACTGGGAAAACCGTCGTGCTCTCCCCATATTCACCAGCCGTCTCTATCTAATAAACCTCAACACACTTGAAGAACGCAGACGACATGGTGACATCCTCCTCATCCACTGTCTTCTCACTGTTCAGTCGACTGCCCAAGCTTGTTTTCCTCCATCACTCTCCACACTAACCACCGTAACCTACGAGACCCCCTTCTCTTCTATCCGCCCGCCCATCACACTTCTTATGGCTCTAACGAACCCCTTTCACGAACGCTGCGACGGACAAATTCGTACCCTTCCTCCTTCGATTTCAATCTCATCTCTCGCGTTCTCCCCCCCCCCCCGGTCTCACCCCACCCGCTGCCCACACTCATACTATCCACACACATTCCAACTACCGACCCCCCTATCCTACCACCACATCCTACCCCATCCTAGCTCTTACACTTTCGTCCATCCACCTTGCCCACACTAGCCCAGCGGTCTCTTTCTCTCTGTTAACGCAGATATCAAACTAGGATGTCACTCGTTGAAATCGCTTGAAAAAATCAAATCAAAATCATTAGGATAGTTCAACTTGCTGCTTAAGCAATGGTTTGTTGAGTTAATGCTCCAACGTGAATCTAATAGCATTTTGTGGTATGATGAAGACCGTATATGGAACCTGTGGCGGTTCCGCCAAACCCCACTGTCTACTTACCCGAAGAACCACAACTACAACCCAACCTTCATAAGTTTCTGCTAATGCAATCGCATTAGCACCTGTAAATGCTTCACGCATCAAGTCTGTGGCGGTTCTACGAACCACACAACCCACTATAGGTGAGATATCGTCGTTCCACCAAGGAACATACTCACCTATATCCATTACACGTGCCCACAGACACGTGTCCCAAGAGTCCTTTTACACCCGCCGACCGAGCAGGTCGTAGTCATGTCACTCCCGCTCTCCGGTGCGCACGGGGACGCGAAATTCAACCCCGACTATTCGTTAACGATGGCGCAAGACTAATGACCTTGCCCGGAAAAAAACAAATCATTATGGAAAATTTAACAAGCCTCAGGACTTGCTACATTAAAGCCAAGACCGGATCCCGGTTGTAGTGCCGATGATGATGATGATGATGATTCGTTAACGAGTCGGGGTTAGTCCTTAATAACGGTTGTGTAAATTAACGAATCGTGTGGTCGTTAGCGGAAACTTTGTTACGGGCCGACCTTGAGTCCAGGTCCCCCCAAAATCCACTAATCCCCCTTCGTTAGTTTCCCCTCTTTACCTATAAAAGGAGAACAACTCGCCAAGTAGTTAATTTGCATAAACTACTTTATGCTAATTCTACTTGGCAGAGAAAATAATAATAACCGGCGTTGGCGTCGAATAATAAAATAAAAAGTCAACGGCAAAAAAAAAAACATATAATTGATTCGACGTGAAACTGCGAAGGGACACACATACAGTTTACATTGCTCAACAATAAAAAGTGATCAGAGAACACAACTGAAGCTGAACAGGGGAGCAGGCACTCAACGCCCCCTGCACCCAGTCACCGGATAAACAACAATTGAAGCGACTGCCCAGCGCTCAAACCAAAGTATGTCCCTTTGTACTAACCAACTTACATATATTAAATTATAATAACCATATATATCTGGCGCAAGACTAATGACCTTGCCCGGAAAGAACAAATCATTATGGAAAATTTAACAAGCCTCAGGACTTGCTAAATAAGGCCAAGACCGGATCCCGGTTGTATTGCCGATGATGATGATATATTATAATAATTGTTAAATAACCACATAACAACTTTGCTTAGTACATAATCAAGAAACAGTTTAGTGCATAAGAACCTATAATAAATACAAAATATACAAATAACTACAATGCCGTGTTTTATTCCTGTGTGGTGTCCGCTCAGTGCTTTGAAGCTTGATTCTCGGTGAACCCTTTGGTGGTATTGCTCAGTGTTTTGTCCTCCATCCGCCTGTTTTCGTGCGGTTTATGAGATGTGAAGAATTTTTTCTCCGACTGCTACCCTAAAAGGTTCTAGGCACGGGTATTTTTTTCTTTGCTAACGCACCCATCTTCTGCGGCACTACTTTTTCTATCGCCATTGTTACGCCCTTGGCGCTGTGATTCCTTGTCAACTCTTTATCTATGTTTCTTTTGTAACAAGTTCATTTTTCGTTGGACAATTTGGCAAACAACTTACTGTTGACGCATTCATTTTGTCCGATTGACGATGTATACTTTTTGAGTACCATTTTCACACATCCAGAAAGCTTTATAATTAATGGTTTTGTTTGTTATTACAGCAAAATTTACGGAACTGGCGCACTTTGGTGGAGATAATTCCAAGGAAGATCGTAAAGCAGTTATTGATGAGATGATAAGTGAGACAAAGCGTCGAAAAATAGAGTCGGCTAAGGAGAAGGAGGAAATCAGTCAACTGACAGACAAATTGGACAACAACTTAAAGGACCTGATGATGGTTGTCGGAAAACTAAACAAACCGAGTAGTGATCAAAAGACCACAGTCGACGATTACGATCGTGCATTACGTGAAATGATCTTTGAACCTCGAGGAACTGTCACTGATAAGCTGGCATCTGAAGAGGAAATTGCACGCCAAGAAAAAGAACGATTGGAACGCCTAGAAAATGAGCGCCTTTCACGAATGCAGGATGAGTCTGAAAACAATGCAAGTAAACCAAAGCATAGGTCTGCGGATGATTTAGATGACGGATACTTCGCCGTATCTGAAACAGAGGAGCCAGAAGTCTTATCTTACGATATAAATGGTAATTTAATTAAGTTCATCTGAAGATGCAAACTCTGAAAATAATTTACGCTTTAGGTGAAACCTTGACAGCGAAGGCCGATCGAATTAATGAAGAGAGTGACATTGATGAGGAAGATAACTCGAATAGCGATGATTCAGAAGAAGAAAAAGAGGAGCGGGAAGATAATGCATCCGAGACGACCATGGATGGGATGAAAAATGAAGAAACTGAATCCGACGAGGAAGATGAGGAAGCCAATGACAGTGATTCTGATGATGAGAGTGATTCTGATGACTCATTAAATGATCTGAAGGAGACTGATGAAGAGGAAGAAGAAGATGACAATAATCGTTCCACCCATAATGAACGCCCAAAGCTTTCAAAAAATTCGCAGTTACCGAAAGTCAATGAGATTAAAATTCTGCCTTACACTATTGACTTCCCTCCTTCATATGAAGAACTAAAATCTCTCCTCGAAAATCATACACCTGAAGATCAAGGCACTCTGATTGAGCGCATAATCAAATGCAGCCATCCGAAGTTGGAACATGGGAACAAGGAGAAAATGGAAAAGTTGTTCGCATTCCTCATTCAGTACGTAAACGATATATTTACTGATGCGACAACGGAAGACATATGCCATTCATTCCGCATATTTGATCAAATAAATCCTCATTTGTACGATTTAATACACATGAATCCAGAAAAGGGTTCGGCATGCCTACTTGACGTTATCCATGAAAAATACACAGAGTTTCAGCGTAACACAAAAGCCTATCCACCCCTCGAAACGATTGTACTCTTCAAAATGGTCTCCAACTTATACACCACGTCTGACTTTCAACATAAAGTCGTTACTCCTACCTTCATGGTCATCAGTCACATATTATCTAAGGCCTGGGTGAGAACACGACAAGACGTGGCAATGGGTTTATTTTTGGTCACATTAGTGGTAGAATACACATTCTACAGTCGACGTTTTCTTCCCGCTGCGGTAAACTTTCTCGCCGGCATGGCCTACCTATCCATTCCAAAGAGACCAATTGAGACTTTAAAAGCCCCTCCTCCGTTTGTGTCAACTGCCCCTCTTAACAATTTACTTGCAATCGCACACAAACCCACAGAACAGTTAGAAGAACACCTTACTGCTGCAGACCTTGTAACCACCACATTGTCTGTAGACTTCAAGATTCGTGCCTTAAATTGCACTTTAAATTTAGTCAAAGAAGTGATAGACATAACTGCAGACATCATAGGCTGTAATTATTTAGCTGAGTTGGTTTTGCAGTACCTGAATCGGTTAAACGTAGATTGTTATCCAGATTTTGTACAAACTAATTACAAAAATGTGCTTGCGACTCTCAATTCAGTGGCCACAAAGCCGCTGACTAAACTCGTTCCTCCGGAAAAGAAACCTAAAGCGTTGCGTCTTTTTGAGCCGCGCATTGAGAAGGTATATGATGACAAACGGCGACCAAAACTGTCTGCAGCCAAAGAAGAAAGGACTAAGCTAGTACATAAAGTGAAGAGGGCAACAAAGGCTGCTGTCAGGGAAATCCGCAAGGACACGGAATTCATACAAAAGATTCGAATTAACCAACAAATTCAAAGGTATGTACTAGCGGAATTAATCTTGTTCTCACTTAATCTGAGTTTTCTTATGCAGCGATCGAGAACGGATGGAGAAGGTTAAAAGGATCTACCAGGAAGCGTCGGTTCAGCAAGGAGAACTTAATGAAATTTCTCGAAAAAAAAATCGTCTTTAGACTGATTGCAGTAGAATTTCATGCATTTGATGTTACTCCAAATGTAGTGTCACTGTGTTTCAAATGTGTTGTTGCTTGATTTTGCCAAGCAAAATGATATTTAATAATATATACATTTTATATAAAAGAAATATGTTAATATATGTGTCTTTTTGTATGATTAATTTTACTTATTTATTTTGAAGTATTATGGGGTGGCTCTACGAGCCCCCAACAAATATTACCATTTCACAACAAGTGACGTTTCTGTGTTAATTTCGAATCAGCTCGCAAACTAATAAGCGAATTCGTAATTAGTATCAACAACGGTCGTTGAGAGATCGCTTTTCCGACGAATGTCACCAGTTCGATTCGATCACAACGAGTGTTCTTTGTGTGAGGGGTCAAGTTTTTCTTTAATTCATCTGAAACACAGGACATTTTCCCTTTTATTACAAGGTATTGGCCGGTTCATTGCGGGGTACTTTTTCCAGGAGGGCAGATTAAACTATCCGACTGTCATGGTGTTTTTATTCAGTATTGTTTGACATTTCATTGTGTAAAAACTTAGCCCGCCGGCACAGCTTCTACGAATTATTCAGCTGTATCACAAAACTCAGCGTTCTACGGATATGTTCCGTAGGCTTAGAGCAATTTCTTATGGTTAGTGTGGACAGGGTAGAAGTGGGGGGATGGTGGGAAAGAAATCATACAAGACCGGCAGGTCTTGAGTGTGGTAGTAAATGCAGATGACGTCTTTGGCGTCTGATAATCTGCGCTTTGGTCGGTGTGTGTGTTTGGATTTGTGTCGTATTGTATTGTATGTGCGTGTGTATGGTGTGTTAGCAGTAGACCCTATGGGGTCCAGGTATCCTCTATTATAGAGAGGAATGTTGTTGGAAAGGGTGCTTTGTACAGTTTTGCACTGAAGAAGAAATTGTGGTGGTCGGATCCGAAGAGATCGAAAGAGAAAAAAGCTAAGAACGCAAGGCTCCCGTCCAAGTAAGCTCTCGCTGTCCTGAAAACTTTCGAGGTACTTGTATGCTAATTGTAGCAAGTACTCGCGGATAGGGCTAATTGAGGCACCTCCGTATAGGTGAGAGTTGGTGGTTGGTGCATCTTCTGAGGAGTTTCCTTTCGAAAACTCGAAATGTTTTTTTGGCGGTAGTATTATGGTATCGTAGATTGACACTTTGGCGGATGTTGTCTATTGGGGCGTAAGTGTTCCGCCGAACACTGCTGCCACAAGGAAATCCACAGAGCGAACAGCACAATGAAACACGATAAACTGTTTGTTTATTTGTATGGTTACTTTTATTAATTTGTCTGCCTTGTCTTATCACTTATCGTCTAGAATAAACTTTAAATCTAGTTTCACGGTATCTAACCCCACATGTTAAGGAACTGTCTTATGGTTACAAACGTAGTTACCACACACGAAAGAAAACGCACGTTACTCCGTTAATCTTTAACACGGTTAAGACACACTACAGAACACAAGTTACTTGTTTTAAATTTCAGTACACGTACGACTCGACCCTCTCGATTAAATTCATTCACCCTGATTTGATTATCTTTATTAGAATCTCTTCGTTAGAGATCCTCTCAGTTCGATGATCTACGTTGGCACTCAATCCTTCGACTCTCCTATGCGATTCTTCGATATAGACCGTTCGATAAAGACTGAGCTCTAAGTCGACTTACTGTATTCGCATCCCCCATCATATGGGAAATCTTCCCAACGCATCTCTGCACCGAATTTCCCACCCTGTCTGCTAACAGAATTTCCCAAAGTATCTGTTGGCTGCATTACCCATCATCATCATCATTGGCACTACAATCGGAAACCGGTCCTGGCCTTATTTAGCAAGTCCTGAGGCTTGTTAAATTTTCCATAATGATTTGTTTTTTCCGGGCAAGGTCATTAAGTCTTGCGCCAGAGGCTCTCCGACGAGGAATCGAACCCCGGTCTCCCGCGGGACAGGCGGGTATACTAACCACTATACTATCGAGAAGCATTACCCATAGTCTCTGTAAAAATGTGAAATCTTCCTGATGATCATTATCATCATCATTACCATTAGTTGCTGGTGGTCAATATCTCGTCCCTTTGTGTGTTGATCGGGTGCCGCCGCTTATCTTCCAATCATTCCGTAGTTTAGTTGCACTACACATCTGGCCTGCGGGCAAAGGATCGCACGCACTACGGATGGGTGCACGGACTATGGAATATGTTTAGGTTAGCCATCTGGTATGAAGAAAAGGGTCCCATGCAATTCGGATGGGATAGGAAACATGGCATGTAATGCTTTGTTTGCCTTTCACTCATAAACATCTCTCTGGGATAGTGTTTAGAGTTTATGGCTCTATGGCTGCTAATCAGCGGCGCAACGAATCGTTTGTTTGCGCAAGTGTGCCTTAGCAGTAGATCATGCGAAGGGTTTAGGTGCTAATTGAATTTAGCTACCCGAGAATGTATCCCTTGTTCGGTTTACTTACCGACATGGTATTCCATGGAAACATCGTGCAGATGTTCGGAATTGAAGATTGTGCATTTCTGGACTTTTCAATTGCTTTTGAATATGAACGTTGAACTGGATATTGGAAGCTTTTGGAACGTTACGTTCCTTGATTTTTGATATCGGGTTCAACGTTGTTACAATTTCTTATAACCTTTGTTACAGGTATGATCACCGGCTATTGGGACACGTGTCTATAGGCACGTGTAAGTATATTCCTTGGCGGAAGGGCATCTCAACCTATAGTTGGTTGTGGTGGTTCGTAGAGCCGCTACATATCCATTTGGGCCGAATCTATACAGGACCATATGGGAAAGGCGTTTGCTATTCCAGATCGGATTAGCTGCTTATAGCAGAGAAGCTTAACTTTGGTGTCAACTTTGTTGCTCCACTTCAAAATGTTGTGCAGTTGCTTAGACCGACCAGGCCCCTTTGAAGAATGTGGGTCACATCTTTGATGAAATTCATTTTTGGGGTATAGATGTGTGGGAGTTTTTGATAGTAGGGATCACCGACGTACGGCGCTGATTCACTAACAACACCACTGATTTCCTCACAAATATACAACAAATGAAAGACACAGATTAATTCTCGTTCATTAGTTTTCTTTATTTAAAATTGATTACAGGAATACTAATTGCGACGCTCGGCAATATAACTTGTAGATTGTTTCTTTACATTACTGGCGATAAAATTGTCCACACTGTTATTCCTAAGCTTTAATGTTTTTGTGTTTTTTTACATTTAAAAGTACACGTAACTTGGTACACGCACGATTGTGATACTTGCTGGCTTAACTCTTGGAATAAACGCCGTATCAAAGAAAACAAGCACTACAAACGTAATTAGACAGCCGTTACGGCGAAGTAAAGTTACACCTCGATACCATTGAAATGACTCCACTCCAGCGCGTGTGCGTGATTGGGCGGTAAAACTCAGACTCCTTGGTGACGTTGCCGTCAACATCCACTAGCTGTGATCGTGATGGATTTCCCCACCTAAGGGTAACCAAACAGATCTTCTGCTGGGTGATAGCCAATGGGCGATCGAATCGGGATTTAATGGGAGAATTTTCCGTATGACCGTACGGTCAAGTGTAATGCCCTTTCACTCGAAATACCGACAACGCACGATCCTGCACTTGTTCAAACAAGGAACGAGCATAAGGGCTGCATGCATCGTTGTTGTAAATCATCGTAATGGTCACCCGAGAACGAAATAGGTTTCTGCGTCCTAAGTAAATAGAAACGCTATTTCGGCGGACATACATTAGATGCACTTTGTTTGGTTTAGCCGTATTGTTCTGGTGTACGATGGAGGATAGTTATTTTGTTGACATTAAGTCAATAGAAACCTCGCCGACGATGGCAAAGGACGAGGCTGGATGGCTGAACGTTTAGTTTGGGCAAGGATCGTAGGGCATAGCCATTACTCTGATTATTTACTTAGGAAACGTTACTTGAGATATGACCAGAGTATGATTGTTTAAGTAGCAATCATGTTCATATCTAGTTCTACGATCGGTTGGTAGCCGATAATGGGAAATTGATTGCAGCTATTGCGAACTTAAGGATATGGGGGCAATATTTAATTACCGAGTGGTGGGGAAACTATCGGCTGCAGCTGTGTCAACAAGTACGCTGGTTGGCATGTCTTCTGGACCAACGGATTGTTGTTTGGACGGTCGACCGATGGTTCAGCCGATAAGGCAAGGATGAGCATGCCATGCACGTGTATGAGAAAGTGCTTCTCAGCAATGCGTATTGACATGTTCGGGAATCAGTGTCGGTTACATGAAGAGGCAACCGAATTAGATCTCAGAAACATGATGCGTTGGATGCAAGCATGCCCCGGGGTGAAAGTCTGATGCCACGCCCAGATGGTAATCTTGCCGTGGGCTTATGTTTTCAGGTGGAAGGTGATGTAGAGTAGATTACGCTGCTCATTTGCAGGTAAGTAGAATGACTTGCCTGGTAAGTGGGAGACAGGTAAAAGGGAATGGGTGGTTCTTTGGGAATGGCTTAAAGAATCCCCACAGATGTCCCCAAGATATTTCATCTTGTTCTGTGGTCTAATCGTAGTACCTCAGATTTGTATTCGAATATCCCGTGAATATCGAGAGGTAGGTTGGGAGTGTTGGTGATATTAGTTCGTGTCCCAGCACGGGCGCGGGTTCACTAATACACCACAGTATTCCCCCGCAAACCGTTCACACAAATGATAAATAAAACACAGATTTTGATTGAAATGAGTTCTTTTATTGAGGTCAATCATTTTTTGTAACACTAAATATTGTTCCAAAGGCATGTTTTTAATTAGCTGATGTATTTTTTGGTTAGAGTATCAACATTTCACATAAAAACTATCGAGCATTGTTACTTTCGCATTTTTCAATCGTTATAATTAATACCAGCGAATGAATGTTTCAATATTAACACTTTATTTTTACTTATCGTGGTGACAACCAATTATATACTTAACGCTTATATTTTAATTAATATTTATATTTAATTTGCATATTTAACTTTCACATCTACAAAATACCAGCGTCCAACTCCGACTCTGGTTGACACTCGATTCCCCCTTCGTGCGCAATCCACTGAGGTTAAAACTCGACTACCTCGTGCAGAGTCGGCTTTGCGCTAGGGGTGAGTTTTTGTTCTGTAAGTGAAAGCGAAGTTTCTCTTTGGTGACCAATGGTGAGAGGATCTCTCCGAGTAGATCCTGGCTAGTGTGTGGCTGTTCCCGCGGAGATTATATTGTTTACCCATGCTACGAGGTCATGGGTAAACGAAACCGAGAAAAGGAAATGGGACAAAGGGCATCGTGGGTGATGTGCATGCAGCTGTGTAAATAGACTGCATGTCATTAGGGAAACTGCTGCTAAAAGCAATTTAGATACTTACACAATGGTGATTGTGCACGGTATCTATGCCGGCGGAAAGGGCCGAATTCTTTTGTGTGCATATTTATATGCTGGTGAATTCGGTTTTTGACGGCTAGACGCGAGATGCGAAAACTGTTTTTCTCGGTTGGACAAAAGGCTGCCGTGAATGTGGATAAGCCGGAAAAAGCTGCTGCGCACGTGTGTGGCAGGATACGCTGGCTGACAGGGACGCCGATAAGGTTTCCTGATTTATGACGGTTACTTTGTATGTTAACCGAATTATTTTCAGGAAAATTGGTGTGATGCGTGTGCATGAAACAATGCCCTTGGGGAGGAAATGTTTGCAGATGACTACGGGTTGGTGACGGGAGTTGGGGTTGGAATTGTGGGTGGTTCTTCGCGTATTTTGAAAGATCCCTCACAGTGTTTACTACTTAGAATTATCCCGATTGCTTTGGAAGGATTAAGTCGATTTTGGGTTGAGTCGATTTGTTGCGAGTTTAGAGCTTTTGGATGACTCATACACTAAGACGTCATCCGCATAGCATATCTGGTTTATTCTCCCGTCCACAGGGCAAGGAATATCTGAGGTGTAGATATTAAATAGGATGGGGCCTAGAATGGAGCCTGGTGGTACGCCTGCAGCGGCGTTGAAAGTTCGGGATATCTTTCCATTCACTCAAACTTGAGAAGTTCTGTTTCAAGCGAACTGGTAGATGACACTACACAGGGTCCTACTAAGACCAGTGTTTAATAATTTAGAGACCTTCGATCCATCTCGTGTCCAAAGATTTTTCAATGTCCTGGCTCACCACGAAGGTGGGTTCCTTATTAGAGAGGAGCACACAGACGTGGTTTTGAAATATGTTGCGAGCCATAGTGGTGCTTTACGCTCTTCTAAATCCAAATTGGCAATCAGGTATTAGATTCCTGGTACTGATAAAGTTATTTAGCTTCTCGTATATGAATTTTTCATATATTTTGCTGATCCAAGTGCAAGAGTGAGATGGGGGAAAGCTTGGGTGATACGTTGGTTTCCCGACTTTTGCTATTGGACAGACAACAGCATGCTTCCAAGCTCGCGGAAGTGCAGTTGTAGGCATAGTTGAACAGAATGGAGTGCTTTATAAAGAATAAAGCAGAAAGCCTTCGCAATGAGTGGAACGACATGTTGTCGATACCGGGTTACTTCTTAGGGTTTCGAGATTTAATTAGGCTCTGAGGGGTATTTGGTGTGGTGAAACCGTGATCATTATGACGTGTGTCGTCGAAGTATGCACCATTAGCTGAGTTGAAGACAACTATTGGCTCTTTAAATTTGTCTAATTTGTTGTGACCATTTGAATTAATTTCTGCATTAGTGTCCAGGTCGCCATACTCGAGAGTGAGCTTGTGATTATTTTCAAAGGTCTCTCCGATGATGTTTGCTTTATTGGCATCATTATTGACAATAACACCGTTGTGCATGATTGGGCTAGGGATGTGAGAAGTGCCGCATATTTTTTTAATATTTTTATAAACATTCTGATCCATCTAAATACCCTTCTGTTTGTCTTCCAATTGTCGAATACGATTGTTTTAGTTTCTCCGTTTTATCAGTGTGCCAATAATGGCTCCCAGTAATGGCTCCCTTTGGGTAATGCGGTGACGATATCGCATTCTGCAGAGCTTTGTGCGCCCCCGGATGAGACGAACAGTGAAGTCGTCAAGGGGAATCTGATGTCTTTTCAAGATGAACTCCAAACAGGAGAGCAATATTCGAGCGGGGGTTTAATTTGATATTTATGCATGAAAACAAATTGGGTTGGAGTAAAATATTTCTTGGCTCTAAAACACAGCTCAGTTTTTTAGGGGGGGGGGGGGGGGGGGGGGGGCTGACGATGTTCGACAGGTGTTTAAGCATACATTCCTACAGACCGTGGCGCCGAGCAATCTTATGTTTTCCCTAGAAAGCCTGGCCATGCATCATCAGCTGTGGACCCGATGATCCACTTTTCTTTGTGAATGTTGTATATTATCTCTTCGTCACATTGAAGTCGACTAGATCGGCCTTTCTCAGTGCCGGATCTTATCTAGATCCCGATTCATATAGTCGACCTGGCTACATCTCAGTTGGTGCGACGTTGATGGACTAATCGGCCAGTCACTCGAAAAAGAGGAAAAAAGCGTACTATTATCTGCAAAACTGAACACTTTGTTATCCGTTGATTCCAACAAATTATTCGTATGAAGCAAAAATAAGGTTGGAGCCAAAATATGCCCTTGAGGCACTCCGAAATTAACAGGATACTGTTCCGAGGACTCGCCATCCACAATAACCCGGATCGATCGATCCTCGTGGGAGCTCTTCATCCAGTCGCAAAACCTTTTTGTTTTTACTCAAACGCGCGCACAAAAGGGAATTTTGGAGTACCCTTAAATGTCAGAGCACAGTGCGAGCGGAAGGAGAAGAAGTGGATAAGGAAAGGAGGAATCGATGTGCATTAAATTTTTAATGCCTGGACATTACAACAACGGGAAAACACATGATCAGGTAGAGTATTCCACATTCGTGTGGTTCGGCTAAAGAATGACTCTATGTTTGTTTGTGCACCTGAAGTTGACTTTCAACGGGAAATGATGCACATTCTCAGATTGGCGGGTATCGCGGGAAAATGTCTGAGGATGCGGAACACATCCGGAAAGTTCAGTTGAGCAACGACCGTGATAATACCTATAGAAGAGAGATAAGCACGATACCTTGGGCCTATGTTCTAACGACGGGATTGGTCGACTCACCGCTGGGCTCCAATCAGTATCACTGCTCGATTTTGCATCCTATCGAGCACGTGTGGTGCAGTTTTAGATGCGCCTGACCAAATATGGGAGTTGAACTCCATTTTTGAACGAATATGCGCCTTGTAAATAGTGGCCAGGTTGAATGGAGTGGAGTCTTTTTTTGCATCTCTTAAGGAACCCCATGCATTTGGCCACACTTTTCGCAGCTTCAAAAATGTGGCCGCTCCTATTAAGAGCGAATTAATTCGAGTGCCGAGGATTGATAGTTCTTTCGTTTCTTCGATGGCAGTGGCATTCACCGACAGTATATTTAGTTTGGAGTTCGCTTTTGACGACAGGAGACAGTACTGAGTTTTTAAGGCATTGAACTCTACTCGGTTAGATAATCCCCATTGCTATATCTTATTGAGGTCAGAATTCAGTGTATTAAGCATAACCTGCTGATTGGTATTGAAGCTGCTGGGAAAGTCCGTATGAACGAACCCATCTCAGCAATTCCCTATGTGTTGAGAATTGATCAAATTGACAGCTGGTCTTACTCAACACAACCGTCAGCCTGTGCGAACTTCACACAGTTCTTGGACTTGAAGTTGGCACTGATCCCATCCATCAATCAACTGTCTGATTCAAACGCAAGAGCAAGTAAAAGATATAGAAAAACGTGCCTTGAATTTTTGATCCAATTTTATCATGTGTATTCCGTGTCAATCGACAAATTTTCATTTCGCAAATTAAATTAACATTTCAATTCACTGCTAACTCTAGACTGTTATTTATTGAGGATCAACGAGCCCGAGTCATTTATAACTCCAACAGGTTATGGGCCCAGGACAGCAGTAAAAGGGTTTCGTCGCTCATCATCAACGAAAGTGAAAGCAAAATTGACCAAAACCGCCCAGAGCGCGAGAACTGGCAAGGACAACGTGATCCACAAATCGTCAAACATCGGAGCAGCCATCGCACAGCAAGTTAACCGTGAGTAACACACACGTAAATCAAGTCAGTCGAATTGCAGCCTCTCAACAAAATGGACTCCATCAAATCCCAGTTGGAAATGCTAAGCGAAGACAGCCAGGGCAACGTCAACTTCATCTCATGGCGATTCAAACTGAACCTAGCACTGAAGAATAAGGACCTGTACGAAATCGTAACAGGAGACAAGCTCAGACCAACAGGCGCTGCGTCACCTGAAACCATCTCAGCTTGGATCAAGAAGGATGTCGCAGCTCAAACGCTGATAGGCCTAAATGTAAGCAGCAAGATCGCAAACAAAATTGCCAACTGCAAGACTGCCAAAGATATGACAGACAAATTAACCAGCTTATACGGCGCAAAGACTGATGTAACTTTAGAAATGTCCCGAATCAAATTCTTTACCTTTGAATACGATGATAGCAAGTCAGCGGTGGAAAACTGTTTGGAGATCTTGGATCTGGCTGAAGAAGTGTCAACCGAAAATGATCCTATGAGAGAAAGTTGGATCATGACAAGGATCATGAGTGTGCTACCACCAAAACTAGCGCACTTCAGGACTTCTTGGGACAATGTGACCGGAGCAACCAAGAATGTGGAAACTCTCATCGAACGTCTGAGACTTGAGGACGAGCGACTGAAGGAGACGACAAACCCAGAGGGAAACGCCAACAACGCCCTCCTGGCAAGACGTGAGAAGCCAAGGCAGTCGTCAATGGGCAACCAGGACAAGAC
This sequence comes from Microdon myrmicae, assembly GCA_963931805.1. Lineage (NCBI taxonomy): Eukaryota > Metazoa > Arthropoda > Insecta > Diptera > Syrphidae > Microdon > Microdon myrmicae. Next base: position 134,298,677 of record OZ007499.1, read on the forward strand.
AACGCTCGTATTCTACATGTGTGGAGGAAAAGGTCACATGATGAAGCAGTGCATAGGCAAACCGTGCGAGAAGTACATTGCCTACTGCAAAAAGAAGTACTCGTGTAACATATGTAAGCAGAAAGGACATTTCGCCAAAGAATGCACTTCCAAGGAAGAGTCAAGCAAGTTTACAAGCGGAAGGCCACCAAGGGCGTTCCTGACCACAGCCTTTTCAACAGTGGACAGTGACATCTCGAAGGACAGGGCAACTTCATGGTATCAGGACTGCGGAGCTAGTCAACACATGACGTCTCATCGAGAGTGGTTTGCACAGCTGGTCGAGCTGGACGAACCAATCTCAATAGTAATTGGAGACTCAACCAGGTTGGATGGCGTTGCAGTCGGGAACATCGAGATGGAGGCTTTTGACGGTCGGAAATGGTATCCAGTGGTACTTGAGGATGTTATTTATGTTCCAAAACTCAACTTCAATCTCTTCTCAGTAAGTCAGATGCTGGACAAGGGACATCTTCAGAAGGCAAATGGAAAGCAGTCAACGTTTTACAGTCAGGGTGGCAGGAAAGTTGTGGCAATTGCCAAGCGCAAAGGAAACCTCTACAAAATGATGCTCAGGTCAGAAGAAGATACAAGTCTGATGACAATGTCAATCAAAACTTGGCACGAGAGACTCGCCCATCAAAATGTAAAGTATGTGAGGGATATACTGAAACGCAAGGGAATCAAACACATTGACGACTGGAAGCACTATGTGTGCAAGGGATGCTCACACGGCAAGAATCACCGGACCCCACACCGAATCAACCCAAAGACAGCCCAGCAACCGCTAGATCTTGTACACATCGACACTGGAGAAATGAATATCCCGTCGTTAGGAGGAGCCAAGTACTGGCTTATGATCAAGGACGACTTCACCCACTACCGGAGCTGCTATTTCATGAAGACGAAAGGAGAAGCACCTGAGAAGATAGAGAGCTACTTGAGACTCGTGGAAAATCAGCTTGGGAGGAGAGTCAAGTGTTTGAGATTTGACAACGGCACGGAACTGAAAAATGCAAAAACCAAACAGATGTTGGACAAGCTGGGAATACTTCACACATTTACGAATGTGCACACGCCAGAACAGAACGGAAGGGTTGAGAGAGAAATGAGGACAATTGTCGAGGCAGTTAGGACAGTAATACACACCGAGATCTTGGACGAAAGACTGTGGGCCGAAGCAATGAACCATGTAATCTTCACGATCAACCAGACTGGAACCAGCATTGCGCCAGGGAAAGGCCCAGCGGAACTCTGGTTCGGAAGAACAATCAAGATTAAAAAGCTGTGACCATTTGGATGTGAATGCTATGTACTAATACAAGGAAAGAAGAGAGGCAAAATTGACAAAAAGTCAGAAGAAGGAATCTTGGTTGGGTATGATATCGATTCACGCTGCTACAGGGTTCATCTGAAAGATAGGAAAGACATCATCAGCTCCGACAATGTAATCTTCGACGAGGAGAAAATGATACTGAGACAAGGCACTGAACCTCAGGCACGAGCACCCGAGGACAATCTCGAAAAGAAAGATGAAAGTAACAGCGAGACAGAATATGAACACGCAGAAGAGACCTACGAAAGTACCGAAGAGCCAAGCGACAACGAACAAGAGACAACCCCGCCAGCAGAACAGCCAGAAGGAAGAACCTTGCGAGATCGTCGGAACCTGCAACCACCGCCAAGGTACAGGGACTACGTTGCCAACATGTCAAACCGAGGCAACAGCACAAGAGGCGAAACAGCAGATATCCCGGTGAGCGAAGCACTCAAGGATGAGAAGTGGAGACGAGCGATGCAGGAGGAGTACGATTCTCTCATGAAAATGAAAACCTGGAGGCTGGTGGACTGTCCCGAAGGAGTGAAGCCGATCGCTTTTCGTTGGGCACTTGGAGAGAAGGCAGACGGGAGACTCAAGGCCAGACTCGCGGCGAGAGGATTTGAATAGAAAGAGGGAGTGGATTATGGAGAAACCTTCAGTCCAGTAGCCCGCCATGCATCCATTCGCCTGCTTCTAAGTCACGCCGCGTCAGAGAAAATGAAGTTGGTATCATTCGATGTTAAAACGGCATTCCTGTACGGGAACCTGGAACGGAATGGCTACATGAACCAGCCTGAAGGGTTCGCCGACGGATCAAGGAAAATCTGCAAGTTGGACAAGAGTCTCTATGGACTCAAACAAGCTCCAAGGATGTGGAACGAGAGGGTCACTGCACACCTTGAAGGGAAGATAGGCCTGACAAGTACAGACGACGACCCGTGTATCTACTACAACAAGGACAGGAGCATTATGCTCTCACTCTTCGTGTATGATGGATTGGTAGCTGGAAAAGATGAAGATCAGATATACAAGTTTCTGAATGAGATAAGCAAGGAATTTGAGATCACATACAGCAAGAAAGTAAAGGACAAGTTGACATACCTGGGCATGGAAATCACGATTGATCAAGAAGGTATTTTCGTGAACCAGCCCAGCTACACGGAGAAAATACTGAAGAAAATGAAACTCGAACAATGCAACCCAGCGTCCACACCAATTGAGCAAGGAATGATCACCAAGAAGACAGACTTCAAGAACGATGAGCCACTTCCGGCGAACAACAACTATCGGGAGGCGATAGGAAGCTTATTGTACCTAGCTACAATCACCAGGCCAGACATCAGCTTCGCCGTGAACTACTTGAGTCGATATTGCAACAAGCCAATGAGGAGCCATCAGGCGATGGTGAAACGTGTGTTCCAGTACCTGAGAGGGACAACCACAGCCGGAATTCATTTTGGAGGAGACCAGACACTCATGGCCTACACCGACTCAGACTATGGAGGAGACTCGGAGACAGGACAGTCGACAAGTGGAGTGTTAGTGACGAGGGGAGGACCAGTGATCTGGTACTCACAAAAGCAGCGTCTGGTAGCGACCTCCACCGCAGAAGCCGAGTACCGAGCAGCAATGTCAGTAATCGACGATGTGTGCTGGATCAAGCGAATCGCGCTGGAACTGGGTATTCTGAAAATCGACCAGGCAATCACCTTGCACGTCGACAACATGTCAGCTATACACATGCTGCAGAATGCACACGAGGGAAAGACAAGCAAGGGAAAGAAGCATATTGAGATACCACGAAAGTACATCCAACAACACGTTGACAAGACCGTGACACTGCGACACGTCGAGAGCAGCGGGCAAATTGCAGACATTCTAACCAAGCCACTGAACAGGAGAGTCTTTGAGACGCTCCACCGTAAATTGATCAAGGAGGAGTGTTGAGAATTGATCGAATTGACAGCCGGTCCTACTCAACACAACCGTCAGCCTGCGCGAACTTCACACAGTTCTTGGACTTGAAGTTGGCACTGATCCCATCCATCAATCAACTGTCTGATTCAAACGCAAGAGCAAGTAAAAGATATAGAAAAACGTGCCTTGAATTTTTGATCCAATTTTATCATGTGTATTCCGTGTCAATCGACAAATTTTCATTTCGCAAATTAAATTAACATTTCAATTCACTGCTAACTCTAGACTGTTATTTATTGAGGATCAACGAGCCCGAGTCATTTATAACTCCAACACTATGCCAGAAGCGGTCAAAAGCATTGGATATATTCAATGCGACCGCCATCCAGTGGCAGATATCCATACATCGGTTTTAAGGGTCAAAAGGTGTCCCATGGACTGCCCGCCACCAGAATCCGTATTCACGACCATTCAAAAGCCCGTTGCATTCCAAATATTTAATTAACTCTGCATTGATGACTTTGTCCATCAACTTATACGAATTAGACACTAATACTCATCATCATCATCATCGGTACTACAACCGGGATCAGGTCTTGGCCTTATTTAACAAATCTCTCCACCGGATCCGGATCTCGAGCCGATGTCATCCAGTTTCGCACACCCAGGCTCTGGGCGTCCTGTTCTACGCCATGCCTCCATCGCAGACAAGGTCTGCCGCGCTGTCACCTTCCATACATCCTGCAAAAAAGGGCTTTCCGGGCAGGCTCCTCTTCGCTCATTCGAGCTAGGTGTCCTGCCCACCGAAGTCTACCGACGTTGATTTTTCTTACAACATTAGCTTCAAGGTAGATTACGTACAGCTCATGGTTGTAGCGTTTCCGGAATCGTCCTCCCCCACATACGCGGCCAACAATTCTCCTTAAGACCTTCCTCTCGAAAGCGGCTAAGAGTTCAGAGTGCCTTTGATTGAGCACTCTGGTCTCGGATCCATACAGGAGTACCGGTAAGACCATGGTCTTGTACAGTAGCAGCTTGGACGTTCTGGATAAATTTCGGGATTTAAAGTGCCTTAATAGACCATAGTAGGCTTTGTTGGATTTAATCAGCCGTTCGCGTATTTCTTCTTCTATATTGTTATCGGCTGATACTATTGACCCAAGGTAGTTAAAGGATTGTACTACTTCAAATTCGTGCTCCACTACCCTGATAGTTTGACCACCAACGTTAGGTGTTCTCTTCGCAGAAGAGCAATACTATCGGTCGGTAATTTTGTAGAAGACACTTTTTCCCCTTCTTGGGATTGGCTGATTTCAAGCAATTTTCCAGCAGGCAAGGAACGTTCTCCGTACATATGATAAGCGAAAGAGTCTGCCAAGAATCAGCGACAGTTCTGGACCACAGTTCGTTTTTCAGGGCGCGAAGAACCGCGCATCGCACTTGCCCCATATCCCACTGCAAATTCCTATAACTAACTTCCCTTCATAAGTGCATCCTCCACCTGAAAACATAAACCCACGGCAAGGAGGACTACCTTGACGTGGCAACAAAACTTTCGCCCCGAGGCTTGCTTGCACCCAGTGCATCATGTCCTATTACCTCACGGTTACCTTTTCATGTAACCGACAACGAGTTCGCACATACACATGCATGACCCAATGTTGGAGGACCCCGGCCCCACATGAGGAAACTCATAATCAGTGTCAACACCTCCACTATAATGTATGCAGCTCACATATGGGCAGGAGCCGCGCAGTATAAGTCATGCATGAGGGGAGTGAACTCAGCGCATAGACTGGCATCACTAAGAGTATGTTGTGCATATCGAACGGTATCCGAAGATGCCATAAATGTTTTGGCCGGAAGGACACCACTTGACATTGCAGCTAAAGAAAACACTGCATGGCATAAGGTCTCCCAAGAGAATCGTTGGAGGCAGACACAACTAGAGCTCTCAAGCCTAAGAGAATGGCAACGAAGGTGGGATTCTTCCACCAAGGGAAGATGGACCCACACCATGATACCTGATATAGAAACATGGGTGAAAAGAAAATATGGCGAGCTGAATTACTACTTGACTCAGTTAATATCAGGACATGGATGCTTCCGGCAATACTTGCACAAGTATAAGCATGTGAATCACCCATACTGCTTGTATTGCGAAGGCAAAATAGAGAATGCGGAACACGTACTCACAGAGTGCGTGAGATTTGAGATCGCACGAACGATTTTGGAGAGACACACGAGACGGACAGTTACTCCGGCTGGAGTAATAGAATGCATGCTTAGTTCAAAACAGGCATGGTCCGTAACCAGTGGTATTCTCTGTGAAATGATGCAGCAGTTGCGACGTGACGAGCGGAGTAACAGGTAAACTCCGTCCCGCCCCGCGATGGATTATCTAAAAGAAAGTTCCGCGGGGATCAACGGGAATATGAGCCTGGCGGGAGGTGGTTTTAGTCGGTAAAAACCCGGCATGCCCCTGGATCGGTCTAGAGGTATCTTTTGAAGATTTCCACCTTCCTACCTAAACCAAAAAAAAAAAAAAAAAAAACATGCATGACATGTTCATTCTTATTTTGGCTAAACCAACAGTGACCGTTCCGTTGGTACAAGGTCTCGTCGACCAACGTGATGGTTGATACCACATCTGCAAGCCAGATTTTGAATATTCTGCAATAAACTTCCTATACAGAACAAATAAACCCTTGTTGTAGCTTACCGATGGCGAGCGATCTTTGTTGATTTTACATCACAAAAGAGCCCGATTCCGCCGTCTGTTATTCTCCTTAATACTTAACATTGAATTTTTCCGTTTACCCAATGTAAACGGAAAAAGATATTTTCACCTTGATAGCAACATATTCCTTATCATGTTGTTTAAAATCAACATGGTCCCATACAACCAAATTTCCCATTACCGGCTGCCAACCGTTCGCGGACCTAGAGACGAACATGTCCATCATCTAAATGTTGATTTACGACTTCCGATAGGCGAGCAAATCTTCGGTGTGTTTCTTTTTTTACACCAGAAGGGTCTATCGCCGGCATTTCATTACTCTACACAGTTCTGTAAACAGCCGATGACCCCATGCAACGCTGGCGAACTCGAACGATGGGTTACAACAACAACGCCTGCATCCTCTTATGCTCGTTCGTTGCTGGCCTTCAGTAGCGGATACCATACATGGAAAATCCACCCCATGTAATCTTACCAAGAGCTGATTGGCTACCCATCGGCGGGGAATCCATTAGGATCGGTTTTGTTGGATGTCGGTGAACAGACATCTGACAGTCAGATTTCATCTCCAGTCAGGTACGAACATACATGTTTTTGAGTGCGAGTAACTAATTATCTAACGAGACACACGGAGCGAGGTCGTGGCGTTTGTTTGAGTCGTGAGAATATGCAAGTGTTCGATTCCCGCGTATAAATACATCGCCTGCGAGAAGTTTGTATCTGGAAATGCGTTTTACGCTATAAGTAACTTCGCGGGCTTTTGCAATAAACCAACTCAGAGCGTACCTGTTTTAACAAATTAACAATTGTTCTGTAACCTTGTGAATCTTTGCAATAAACAATCTCAGTGCGTACCTGTTTTAACAAATTAACAATTGTTCTGTAACCTTGCGAATCTTTGTCGCGCAAGCACTTGCATACCAAGCAAGCAACCGGCCTAGGCAGCTTCGTCATGTATGGAAGTATGGGGCCGCTAACTGGGACGATTTGCGAGACTTCTTCGCATCCTTTCCGTGGTCCGAGGTGTGCTTCGGAAACTCCAATGTTAACGCATGCGCGGAGTCGGTATCAGAGATTATTCTTCTGGGGATGGAGATGTATATTCCACATTCCATCAAACGAAGTTCGTCTGATAAACCCTGGTTTGACAAAAAGTGCGAACTGATTATAGCGGCAAAAAATAGAGCTTTTAAGCAATGGCGCTCCAATCCCACCGATGTTAACAGAACGAATTTTGTCAGAATCAGAAACGCGTGCAACCAGGCGATTGATACCGCGAAGAAGGCTCACAACGACAGGGTGATCAATAAGCTCCTTCGGTGCCCAACTGGCTCGCGCTCCTTCTGGTCAATGGCAAAATCTGTCAGCGGTAACTTTGCATCCTCCTCTTTCCCTCCGTTGGTGACAGACAGCGGGACGTTAGTCACGAATTCAAGGGATAAAGCTAATGTATTCGCAAATTTATTTTCGGCGAATTCAAACCTCGATCCCGGCCTTTTGGACCCACCTGTGATCTCGCCGGTACAGTCTTCCATGCGGGATGTGAGATTTCGTCCGCGCACTATTCAACGCATTCTACGTGGACTGGATTGTAGGAAGGCAACCGGCCCAGACGGAATACCAGCAATAGTCCTTAAGAACTGTGCTCCAGAACTATCGGCGGTTCTTGGCAGACTCTTCCGCTTATCTTATGCACGGAGGGCCTTTCCTGCCTGCTGGAAAATCGCTCGAGTTCAGCCAATCCCAAAGACGGGAAAAAAGTGTCTCCCACAAAATTACCGTCCGATAGCATTACTCTCTATTTTATCTAAGGTGATGGAAAAAGTCATCAATGCTGAGTTGGTTAAGTATTTGGAGTGCAACGGACTTCTGAATGATCGTCAATACGGATTCCGTGGCAGGCGGTCCACAGGAGACCTTTTGACACTTATAACCGATATATGGACATCTGCGATTGAACGGCATGGTGAGTCAAGGGCGGTCGCATTAGATATTTCCAAGGCTTTTGACCGCGTCTGGCACGAGGCATTGCTGAGCAAACTTCGTTCATATGGACTTTCCCAACAGCTTTGCGACTGGACGAGGAGTTTCCTTGAAAATCGATCGATCCGGGTTGTTGTGGACGGCGAGTTTCGGATCTGTATCCTGTTAATTCGGGGGTGCCCCAAGGTTCTATCTTGGCTCCAACCTTGTTCTTGCTTCACATAAATGATTTGTTGGAGACAACGGATAACAAAGTGTTCAGTTTTGCGGATGATAGTACGCTTGTTTCCTCCTTTTCGAGTGATCGGCCGATTGGTGCATCTGCGTCACACCAGCTGAGATGTAGACAGATTGATTCTCTGAATCGGGATCTGGATAAAGTCCTGCAGTGGGGAAAGGTCAATCTTGTCGACTTCAATGCAACGAAGACTCAGTATACAACGTTCACAAAGAAAACTGGATCATCGGTTCCACAGCTGATGATGAATGGCCGGGCCCTCGAGGCTGGGGAAAGTTTGAAATTGCTCGGCGTCACGGTCTGTGGGAATGTATCATGGCATAAACACGTGTCGAACATCGCCAGGTCAGCCTCAGGAAAACTGAGTTGTCTTTTTAGAGCCAAGAAATATTTTACTCCGGCCCAACTTCTCCTCCTATATAAATCTCAAATTAGACCCGCGCTCGAATATTGCTCTCATGTTTGGAGCTCGGCTCCTAAACATACCCTCGACCTACTTGAGAGCATACAGAGACGAGCGATCCGCCTGATCGGGGACTCGGTGCTGACGTCGGGACTACAGTCGCTATCACATCGAAGGCGCGTAGCAGACCTCTGTCTGTTTTACAGATATTATCACGGGTGCTGTTCTTCGGAGATTCGTGGTATTGTTCCGCGCAATTCGGCTTATATGCGCTCCACAAGACAATCCGACGGATCGCACCCGTTTGTGGTTCATCTCCCGACGGCGCGAACATCCCTACATCAGAACTCGTTCCGCTACAGAGCGGGGAAGCTGTGGAACTCCCTTCCCATGCGAGTGTTCCCGGAACGTTACAACCTGCAACTGTTCAAAAAGAACTGCAACAGTTATTTGATGGCATCTCGGGGCGCCCACTCGGCGCTATAGGTTCGCCTCTCCCGAGAGAAGTCTAATAAAAAAAAAAAAAGATAGAAGAATGAAGACTAAGCTGTTATTTGATTGTTGATTAGTTGATTACTATCATGTATTGAATTTTGTATCTATAAATATGTTTACGAACAATCTCAGTGAATGTACCTATTTTAATAAAATGAACCACAAATAAAAAAACAATTCATACAGTTCAACCGATGTTTTATTTTACCGAGTTCGGTGGGTCAATTGATGGAATTTCAGCGGACAGTGTTGGGAGTGAACGATCTGTGGTGTTGTTCTCAACCTGCGTCCGTGCTGACACCCACGGCATTAACACCTACTGGTTCTTTAAACATACACAAGAACCACCCATAATTCCAACCCAACTCCCTTTGCAAACCTGCAAACATTTCCATCCCAAGGACATGGGAGTGCGCACACCAGCGAGACGTGTTTCAACCACGAATGCGAGTCCGGGAGTATTCGGCTAAATAAGAAGGGTCTTGTTGGGGTTTTAACGAAAGATCTAGTGTTTACAAATTAATTCAGTATAATGCACTAATCGGGATCATTAACTAGTTATCCCAGAAAATTCAATTCAATAGATAATCGATGTAACTAAAGAACATGTAGCGTGCATCAAATCGGTGTTCAATAGTCGCCCAGATAAAAATAACATTAAGTTTATACAAAATTGTTCATTACTGTAGTGAAAATAAATAAACCTCACCAATAAACGTTGATCACTGTTAAACCATAACAAGGACGAATTTAAATAAAAAGATCACTTATGCAAATAACAAGGTAGGTAGTTTTCTCTTTATGTGAACGGTTAGTGGCGGAGTTTTGGGATTTTGTGAACAATTTTCGGCGTAGCGCTTGGTGGGGATATTAGTGAACCCGTGCCCGTGCTGGCACCCTGACTTTTACCCTCCACAGGTCACTCTTCCTTCCTGAGTAAATATTTCTTTTGGGAAGCATGTTTATGATTTTTTCTACTTCATATTTTCCCGTAGTCTCAGTTTTGTCATTTGAAAATCGTTTGCGAGCCGAATCTGCTTCTATTACGTTATTACGACGAGTCTTATATGCCTTTTCTTTTATTGTCTCGGTGTCTCATTTACATTTGATCAAACTTCCAAACTAAGCATGAAAAACCCTTTTCACTATCTCAAGCCCGAGCTTAATAGGGGAAGTTAAACTGTTCTAAAGTTGTGACATTTGGTTGATCGCAAGTTAGATGGGCGATAGGGACAGTGAGATAGCGTTGAAGGACAAACTTACCTTTGTGGCATTCCCACCATTACACACGATACACGAACTATAGTGCAAAACAGCACCATAATAAAATCGAAGAAATTAACCATCGGAATCGTATGCCAAAACAAATAACAGCTCTTTCACTTCAATCAAAAGTAGTTTACAATAACAATTCATCTGTTACACGCGGCAGTGGTCTGAAGTGTTGAGGCTTTGATTCTATTTATTGTTGATTTTAATTGTGCACAGGACAGGGAACAATGGCGGAGTCGTGTCGGTGAGGTCATGAACTTCCGGGTTCCTACAGGCCAATAAATAGAATAGAATAGAATAGTTGATTCTAACTACTATAGCGTTATTTCGAATCGGATCCTCTTCCTTATTGTCACAAAAACGCTAAACCCTTGTTTTCACATCTGTTTCGATCATATGCTATTTTTTTCTTCTCATTTGCACTTCATTGGCTCATCCATCAGGCGGATGCCATATGGGTTCCACTGTCCGCATTTAGGTAATCAGACCTCTCAATATTGTAGAATGGTGGCAAGTAGCAAACCTGGAAATAAAGCAGGTGTTGGACCTACGTTGGATGTAATACCATTGACTCCGTTTTTATTTTTCACGAAACAGTGTTGTAAACAAAAAGTTCTGTCCAATTAAAATCAGATGGCAATACTCAATCTATGAACGAACAAGATTCATGGACGGGTTTCCGGCTGATCTTTTTAGTGCAGTAGGAGGTGAATGGATGCAGCTACCTCAACAAAACTAACTGAGGACATTTACCAAATATTGAACCGTACTCATTACTTGTGGCCCAGGATTAACATTTTCATGAACTACAATAAAATGGGGCAAACAAAATCAAGCAAATTTTACGTGGAAGTATGTTAATATCACCGCATCCTCCTTCGTTTATTTACCTCAAAATCTAACAATAAATGCCCCAGTGGATTTTATGCATTTTTCTTTTTGAAATACTCTTTCGATTTGACAACATCTGGCTTAATAGTAGCTGGATTGGTGTCGGGGTTCCAATTTGCCGGGCACACCTCGCCATGGGCCTCTACAAATTGGAAGCCTTTGATTAGCCGAAGGCATTCGTCAATATTCCTTCCCACTGGCAAGTCGTTGATTGAATATTGACGTAAAATACCCTGGGTGTCGATGATAAATGTTCCACGTAGAGCGATTCCCTCCGTTTCCAACAGAACTCCGTAGTCTCTAGATATAGTCTTTGTTATGTCCGATAGCAATGGATATGCAATTTTGCCCAAGCCTCCTTCCTTTCTGTCCATATCGCACCATCGCAAGTGACTGAAATGTGAATCGACCGAGATTCCGACGATTTCTGTATTCAGAGCTTTGAACTCTTTAATGCGATCACTAAACTCCAAGATTTCTGTTGGACACACGAAGGTGCTGCAAACAAAAATAAGATACCTCGTGATAATTGTTTAAATACCTTTTATATTCTTATGCATACGTACAAGTTCAGCGGATAGAAGAACATTAGCAAATATTTTCCCTTGTAATCGGAAAGTTTCAAATCCTTAAAATCACTGTTGACGACTGCAGTTCCTTTGAAATCCGGAGCTGGCTGTTGTATCTTAGGTACCCAAAGTGGAGTTGCTGGAAAAGTGAAATAAAGTGAGATAAATCCTGTGGGTAGTCAATATAACATACTCCTGTGAAGGAAGCGTGAAGATCCACCGGCTTGACATTGAATCGCTTTAATGAGCAGTGAACTCTAGAATCAATTATAAATATTGACATTACATAACATGCGGGAGAAATGGTGTAAGGTAGACTTACGTTTCGGTGGGCAAACAATCGATTAATCAATTGCATCTTTACAGAAGTACTAAATGTAATCTTAATCACGCAGGTAGTTCAAAAATAAGAAAAAATTATTCGCGACCAGGTTAATGAAAACTAATTCTCATATACAGCTGTTCCTTGCAGTTCAGGCACAGTGCATTTTGACACATGCGATAGTGACGCCCTTAGTAACTGAGGGAGTAGGCAATATTTAGATGTGTTCTATTAAAGGCACTACATCAAAAACAATTGCAATTGTTTATTGTCTCACTGTAAAGCTGAGAATCGGAACACAGGATAATGTCTTGAATTTCAATAGGATTTATAAGTAATACAACTTACGACGTAAGATTATCCTTGCATTTTAAGTTTAAGTACTGGCATCACAAATGGAGTCTATATTTCACTGATAGATGGCGACAGCATTGCAAACCTTTATTAATAATAATAACGGTATTTGTTTATTTACTTGAATTTGTGGTTTGTATTGTATTTGGTGTTCACCATTTGTTCTTAAAAAGCTAATTTTAATCGTATTTTTTTTTTTTAGAAGTAACAGTTTTATTTAGAAAAACTGGGATGTCATATATTTTTCTTTTATATAAAATAATTTTGATAGACGAAAGAATCTTTAAAACATCAAGAGCTTTAAAAAAAAATTACGGGAAAAATTCGAAACGTTGAAACAAATTTCAAAGTAGACTTTTAGAATAGAAAAGAGAAAAAAGGGGGGGTATCCAAGGATAGTGTGGACAGTGTTAGTCCGGGTGTTCTCTAACTACTTTTATAGAGGGATGGTGGGAAAGAAATCGTACAAGACCGGTAGGTCTTGGGTGCGGTAGTGAACGCAGATCACGTCTTTGGCGTCTGATAATCTGCGCTTAGGTCGGTGTGTATGTTTGTGTTTGTGCCGTCTTGTACTGTGTGTTCGTGTGTGTGGTTTGTTAATAGTAGACCCTATGGGATGGGTCCAGGAATCCTCTATTATAGAGAGGAATGTTGTTGGGAAGGGTGCTTTCTTCAGTTTTATACTGAAGCAGAAATTGTGGGGGTTTGATCCGAAGAGATCGAGAGAGAGAGAGAGAGAGAGAGAAGGGTCAAGAACGCAAGAGTCCCGTACAAGTAGGTTCTCGCTGTTCTGAATGTTTTCGAGGTACTTATATGCTAATTGAAGCAAGTACTCGTCGATAGGGGTAATGGAGGCGTCTTCGTATAGGTGAGAGTTGGGGTAATGACGACCGTCAGGCCTTCTAGAATGATTGGTGCATCTTCTGAGGAGTTTCCTTTCGAAAACCCGAAGTCTTTCCATTTGGGCCGAAGATATGCAGGACCATATGGGAAAGGCGTACGATATTCCAGATCGGATTAGCTGCTTATAGCAGAGAAGCTTAACTTTGGTGTCAACTTTGTTCCTCCATTTCAAGATGTTGTGTAGTTGCTTAGACCGACCGAGGCCCCTTTGGAGAATGTGGGTCACATGTTTGATGAAATTCATTTTTGGGGTATAAGTGACCCCAAGATATTTCATCTTGTTCTGTGGTCTAATCGTAGTATCTCCTATTTTTATTCGAATATTCTGTGAATATCGAGAAGCAGGTTGGGAGTGTTTACTACTCAGAATTATGGCTACTGCTTTGGATGGATTAAGTCGGATTTTCCATCGACTGTAATACTGATACAGTTCGTCCAAGTGACGGTTGAGTCGATTTGTTGCGAGGTTAGGGCCTTTGGTTGACGTGTACACCAGGACGTCATCCGCGTAGCATATCTGATTTACTCTCCCGCCCACAGGGCGGGGGATATCGGAGGTGTAAATATTGAATAAGATGGGGCCTAGAATGGAGCCCTGTGGTACGCCTGCAGCGGCGTGAAAAGTTCGGGAAAGCTTTCCATTCACTCTAACTTGGAAGGTTCTGTTTCGAACGAACTGGTAGATGATACTACATAGCGTTCTACTGAGGCCAGTATTTAATAGTTTAAAAGCGAGACCTTCGATCCAAGTCGTATCAAAAGCTTTTTCAATGTCTAGGCTTACCGCAACGGTGGGTTCCTTATTAAAGAGCCGCACGCAGACGTGGTTTTGAAATAGATTGAGAGCCATAGTGGTGCTGTGCGCTCTTCGAAATCCGAATTGGAAATCAGGTATTAGGTGCCTGGCACTGACAAAGTTATTTAGCTTCTCGTATATGAATTTTTCATATATTTTGCTGATGCAAGTGAGAAGCGAGATAGGGCGAAAGCTTGAGGCGTGATGCGTTGGTTTCCCAACTTTGGCTATTGGACAAATGATAGCGTGCCTCCAAGCTTGGGGAAAGTACCCCATGTTGTAAGCATGGTTGAACAGAATGGAGAGCTTTATAAAGAATAAGGCAGAAAGCCTTCGCAACGAGTGGTATGACATGTTGTCGATACCAGGTGACTTCTTAGGGTGTCGAGATTTAACCAGGCTCTGTAGGGTATTTGGTGTGATGAAACCGTGACCATTATCACGTGTGTCATCGAAGTATGCACTGTTAGTTGGGTTAAAGACAACAATTGGCTCGTTGAAGTCGTCCAACTTACTGTGGACCTCTGAACTAACGATTGCATTAGTATCCGGGTCGCCATCTTGGAGAGTGAGTTTGTGGTTGTTTTCGAAGGTCTCTCCGATGATATTTGCTTTGTTGGTGTCGTTATTGACAACAACACCATTGTGCATTATTGGCCCAGTGATGCGGGAAGTGACACATATCTTTTTAACATTTTTATAAACGTTCTGGTCCAATTGTCGGGTACGATTGTTTTGGATTCTCTGTTTTATCAGTGTACCAATATTGTGAACGATGGATCGCAATAATGGTTCCCTTTGCGTAAAGCGGTGACGATATCTCATTCTGCAGAGCTTTTTACGCTCCCGGATGAGACGAAGAGTGAGGTCGTCCTGGGGGATTTGATAGGTCTTTTCAAGTTTGTACTTCGGGACATGAGTTTCCGAAGTTTCAACAACAATCCTATTGTAAAAAAATTTAAAATGCAATCAATCTCTATGGAATGATATGTTGATGAAGTTATTGGGTGAACTATAATCATTTGATATAAATACAGAAGAAATGAGTACGTGAGCACTTTTAGGTGCAGGAAGTTATGAAATAAAAAATGAATTTATGTGTTCTAAACAGATTGCATGGAGATGTTATAAAGTGTATTTCAATAGATTCGGAATTCACCAGAATATCTGTGGTGTTTCTAGCAGATACACACGATTAATAGTGAAGAACAACACCACTTGTTTTGTCCTGTGTGGTGTCGTGATGTAAGTGGACTGCATTTGGGTGAATTCGCGCCTCCAATCTCTTTGTTCGATTGATATAATTAAAATTCGTTCTCCGGTATTGGTTTTCGGTGTAGGGCCATTTCAATTTCGCGTTGATTTGTGTAACATTCGCGGCTTGAGATGCAATTTCTCTTCCGTGTCTGCCCACATTTCTAACCAGAAACTAACTATCCTTGCACTTAGCGAAACCCAGGTAATTACTAATACAGATTGTGCGATATCTAGTTGCCGAGCGAGGAATGTCGCCGGTCGAGATCGTTGGTGTTCCGCCGAACGAGGAATGTCGTCGGGGAATAGCTAAAGATAAGCACGTTGCTGATGGATTGACGGAATGTCGTCTGAAACCAACATTGCCTGAAACAAATGGTTTATAATGCAAAGGAACAGCAATACCTTTTTTGTCAATCTTCCGGTTTGTAGTTCCCACTGAATGGACGTATGCGACGAACTTGATTGTCCCTCCGTATGCAGTGATGATCGCTTTGAGAACAATCGAATAGCTCAGCAAATGATTTAATGTATTCAATTTCCAATTTATTCAATTTCCAATTTATTCAATTTCCAATAATTTCTTAGTCAAGACAAAACCAAAAGCCACATGGTGACGCGCGAAAATTAAAATCCCAATTCGATATTGACCGTTGATCGTGCACCATTGACCAGTAAGTATTGACAGTTGAACATGCACTGTCATCGAGTTGCTGGCAGGTGTGGTGAGTACATTTGTCGGGGGAGTACTAGACGACGAGCGTACTAGATTCTCCTCGAGCATATAATTGTGAATCCGCAACACAGATATGTCCCATTTTAATCTACCTAGATATAACTTAGCGCCACTATTCTTACCACATCGTGGTATAGCCGCATACATACGAAATGATATTGATTATTAGCTTCTGCCACAATATAGGCTCTGTTCCCACCCAGAATTTAATTTTTCTTGGCTAAAACTTCACGTTCGTAAGCATATCATACATTACTGCTTTCTTTAACAACCACTTTCGGCTCGAGGCAAGTGGGGTTTTCAGTTACAATCTTTGATAACTTGTTTAAATTCAGACAATCCTGTAAATAGATTAAACAACAAAGTGTTGCTCTAGGTACTTCCGTTTTTTCTACTTCACCAATGGCTACAAATGTACGCATTGACAGTACAGTTCCTTCTTCAGAAATAACTAGCACAACATTGCCCATGTCTAAAATATCGACCGCACTAAATCAAGAGTGCAAAGATTCTCCACAGTGAGTAATTAGTACTGAAACTGTAACTAAAGGAAACGCGAATAAAAATACATCTGTTGCGAAAGCCAGAAAAATTTCCACTGTTTCTAGAAAGTTATCAAAAGCGACCCTAGACTGCAACTGCAACGAAGAAGAAGTAAAGTGGCTGGAGCACCGAAAATGCCATTAACCGGATACGTTCGATACATGGCGTCCCGAAGAGACCAACTGCGGCAGCAGTTTCCAGAGAAAACTTCTATTGAGTATACGAAAATAATTGGAGAGGAATGGACGGCGTTGTCGGACGATAAGAAGAAACCATTTTTAAAAGAAGCCGAAACAGACAGACAGAGATATTTCAAAGAATTAAACGAGTTCTTAAAAAGTCGTCCTGATATTTTAACATCAGAATTGGCCACGAATAAAATACGCAAACGGAAAGAAAATATTCCAACATCTATTCTTGCTGAGAAGGCTCAAACCAACGGGAACGGAACAACGTGAACGGAACTTCGACCAAATCGAAGTCTTCTCCGCCATCTAGTTTGAGTGAGAACACTTCTTTGGGAGCAACAAAAAATTGCAAACAAAACTTGGAGTCCCCAGCGAATAAGATGAATTGTCGTTCTACACCATCTGAATGAATTTCCCAAAAACGTGGTGACATTCCAATCTTTACAGATGAAGTCTTAGAGCACAACAGATGTGTCGGTATGGAACTGAAGTCCTTGCGTAAGTCTTTCATAGATTTCGAAATGCAAAACTCTATCTTGGAAAAGCACGTTGAAAATATGAAGCTTGGCGTGGTGAAAATGACAACAGAAAATGATGACTTACAGGAGAAGAATCGATTACTGGAATCGTATTTGGACAAACTGCGAGCCAAGCTTGCACAAGCGCTATCCGGCTTGCCAATACCTTCCGAACCAAATGGTGCTACTGTTGATATTGACAAGTACATGAATGATTTACATGAAATGGCAACATCAAACAATCACGGTCCAGCCACTCTGAATAAAGCACGAGATATCATTCGAAAATTGGATTTAACAATCCAGTTGTAGGAGGGTGCGTTTTTGGAGATCTCATCACTATTGCTGCTCGTTATTTCATCTGCGTATACATTAAGTGGGGGGATGGGTGCGAACATACAGGGCAAAGTCTCTGATTGCCTTCAACCCGGCGAAGGCCAGGACGATCCTTGTCCCTGTTCAATCCAAGTTGACATGCAGTCTCCACGTGACACCCCTGGATAGCTACTTTGACACCCGCCAAGTAGTGAACCAATGCATGCAGCGACATCCTGAGAAAGGTTGGCGCAAGGCTAATAACCAGGCCCGTAAAAATGAATTATTATGGCAAATTTAACAAGCCTCGGATATGGACCGGATACACGACGACGACCACGGAAACGAAAACGGCTAAACGATTTAAGGATTTTTTCATGGAACATACGCTCACTATACAGAGCTCGAGCTGCACAGCAACTAGCCGATGCCCTGTCCGAATATAAGGCTGACATAACAGCATTACAAGAAATAAGATGGACGGGGAGTGGTGTTTTTCAAAGAAAAGAGTATGACATTTATTATAGCTGTCACGCAAAACACCATGTGCTCGGGGTAGGCTTTCTAGTCAGCCAAAAACTGAAGCCTGCCATCATCGGCTTTAATGCAATAAATGAAAGGCTATGCACTCTTCGCGTGCGAGGCAAATTTAAAAACATAAGCCTCATAAACGTTCACGGACCTACAGAGGAGTCCCCTGACGACGAAAAAGAAGAATACTATGAGAACGTCGAACGGGCCCTCAATGCCTGCCCAAGATACGATGTGAAAATCGTTCTTGGGGATTTGAATGCGAAAATAGGTCGGGAGCCGGTTTTCAGGCACTACGCAGGTTCCCATAGTTTGCATGAGAACACTAATGACAATGGACTACGAGTCATCGAACTGGCAGCATCGAAAAACTTGGTCGTTGCGAGTACCAGGTTTCCGCGTAAAGATATCCACAAAGCCACCTGGGTATCACCTGATGGAGCCACTCGCAACCAAATTGACCACGTGTTGATAGATCGCCGCCACTCTTCGAGCCTGATGACGGTACGAACGTACCGAGGTGCCAACGTCGACTCGGATCACTATCTTGTTGGTACAGTTTTCCGAGCGCGGATTGCCTTACGGAGACGTATTGCATCCGCGGATCAGGTTCGAATCAACACGGCTGCCTTACGCAATGAGAACACCAGCAACACCTTTGGTCATGCGTTAAGACTCGCCCTCGAAGAGCTCGACGGAGGGAGAGTAAGTCCTGGGGCCAGAATGCCGGGCGTAGAAGAGAAATGGACACGCCTTAAGAATACTGTCATTAGTACTGCCAACTCCATCTTAGGCAGTAGTCGTAGAGATCGGAACGACTGGTTTGATGATGAGTGCAAACTAGCGACTGAACGTAAGAATGCTGCATACCGGGCAATGCAGCAGTCTCATAGGACGCGGGTACGCGAGGAGAAATACAAAGAGCTCAGAAGAACTGAAAAAAGACTTCACAGACAAAAGAAAACTGCCTGGGAAAAAAATCTTGTCTGTGAAATAGAGAAAAGTAGAGAGCGAGGTCCGCACCAGGCGCTGAAGTTCTACCAAATAATCCGCAGTATGACGCGGCACACACCACGCTGCACTTACTGCAAGGATAAAGAGGGTAATCTGATCACCGATCCTGAAGTCATTCTGGAGCGATGGGAAGTGCACTTTAATGAATTGCTAAATGGTCAGCTCACAGAAGAATTGGAGGCTCCACCAATGCAAGACCAGGACCAAATGCTGCCGCCACCAAGCATTGAGGAAACACTAAAAGCCATTAGACAGCTAAAATCAAATAAAGCCCCTGGAGCTGATGGCATACCAGCTGAGCTGATCAAACAAGGAGGGGCAGCGTTACATCGCGCAATTCACGAGATCGTGGTGCACGTATGGGAGCAAGAGGAGATGCCGGAAGATTGGCGTCGTGGTATAATTTGCCCCATACATAAGAAGGGAGATATCACACTGTGCAGCAACTATAGGGGTATAACATTGCTGAGTACCGCCTATAAGATACTCTCCACTATCCTACAAGACCGGATATCCCCATACGCTAAAGCCATCATTGGTCAATATCAGTGTGGCTTCATCCCAGGCAAATCAGCAATTGATCAGATATTCACCCTTAGGCAGGCGATGGAAAAATGTCTGGAATTTAAGATTCCACTATATCATCTATTTATAGACTTCAAGGCCGCCTACGACAGCATAGCCAGGGTAGAACTATATAATGCCATGAGAGAATTCGGCATTCCAAATAAATTGATACGACTTTGTAGGTTGACCATGACCAACGTAACTAGTCAAGTAAAAGTAGCGGGATTGCTGTCCAAACCAATAAACATCTATAATGGATTCCGACAAGGGGACGGTCTGGCCTGCCTCCTCTTCAACCTGGCGTTGGAGAAAGCAATCCGTGACTCTGGCGTTACAACTAGAGGGACTATTGTCACCAAGTCCAGCCAGATACTTGGCTACGCAGATGACATCGACATCATCGGTAGAACCGAATCGGCGGTACAGGAATCCTTCACCCAGATCGAGCAGGCGGCACAAAAACTGGGACTGCGCATTAATGAGGGAAAAACCAAGTACATGGTGGCAACCTCTGCGAAGAGAAGACCTAACGTTGGTCAAACTATCAGGGTAGTGGAGCACGAATTTGAAGTAGTGCAATCCTTTAACTACCTTGGGTCAATAGTATCAGCCGATAACAATATGGAAGAAGAAATACGCGAACGGCTGATTAAATCCAACAAAGCCTACTATGGTCTATCAAGGCTCTTTAAATCCCGAAATTTATCCAGAACATCCAAGCTACTACTGTACAAGACCATGGTCTTACCAGTACTCATGTATGGATCCGAGACCTGGGTGCTTAATAAAAAGCACTCTGAACTCTTGGCCGCGTTCGAGAGAAAGGTCTTAAGGAGAATTGTTGGCCCCGTATGTGAGGGAGGACGATTCCGGAGACGCTACAACCATGAGTTGTACGCAATCTACCTTGAAGCTAATGTTGTAAGAAAAATCAAGCTCGGTAGACTCCGGTGGGCGGGACACCTAGCTCGAATGAGCGAAGAGGACCCTGCCCGGAAAGTCCTTTGTGGCAGGATGTATGGAAGGAGACAGCGCGGCAGACCTTGTCTGCGATGGAGGGATGGCGTAGACCAGGACGCCCAGAGCCTGGGAGTGCTAAACTGGATGACATCGGCTCGAAATCGGGACCGGTGGAGAGATTTGTTAAATAAGGCCAAGACCGGATCCCGGTTGTAGTGCCGATGATGATGATGATACATTAAGTAGTTCCTAAGATGATCGTATATAAGAAATATTTGTTAAGAACATTCATTGAATCACAAGATAAAGAATATCATAGTCTTTACAGAAGCCCAAACTTGGATAGAAAAGCATCCTTTAACAAATTTGATGCCCTGTCTGATTCTATCGATATGATCTTGACCCTATATCCGCACACTGAAATCGTTATTGCGGGTGATTTCAATGTGCATAACTCTCAGTGGCTTCGTCACTCCGGACACACAACACCTGAAGGTCAATATGTCCAGCTTTTTGCTGATTCAAATAGTTTAACTCAACTTGTCAATGAGCCAACATGGGTACCAAACATATATGGTCATTTCGCCAACACACTGGACGTGTTTCTCACCTCCCACCCAAACAAATACACAATTGATGTTTCTTGACCCTTGGGCACTTCAGACCACTGTATCGTGTCATCTAAATTTCTTCGAACCAACAGTAACGTTAATGAGAAAGCTCCCAAAAGAACAGCATGGTTCTACGAGAAAACCAACTGGGAAGGTCTGCATGACTTTTTTGGGAGGTTAAATTGGTCGTTATTTTTCGCCAATCACGATGTTGATTCTATAGCGGACACATTGACAGACACGATTCTGCTTGGCATGCGGACCTTTATTCCACACAGAGTAAAGAGTATCAAACCTAAGAGAAATATGTGGTTTGGTTCCGGGTGCAGAGAGGCCATTATAGCTAAAGAGTTGAGCTTCCGGTTGTATAAATCAAACAGTACTGAGGAAAAGCGGAAAATATTTAAGAGAGCTAGAAATGACTGCAATGCGTATATTCAACATGCCAAGTTCTTGCATGACCAGAGAGTGTGACAAAAAATACTACACTCTTCCATAGGTAGTAGAAGCTTCTGGGCATTCGTGAAAAACATTCAAAACACAGTCTCTTCATCCATTCTATCGCTTATAGTCGATGACAGACCAGTCACAACTGCAATAGAGAAGGCGAATCTACTTGCTGCACATTTTGCAGCCAACACAATGCTGTCTGATACCACATCAGTTGCACCTCAACTTGAGCATAAGCAGCACACCATGAGCCAGATTCGCTCCCGAACGCCTGCTGTTGCCCGCGCACTCAAAGAGTTAAACTCACACGAATTCGCAGGTGCGGATGGCATTCCCCCAATCCTCTTGAAGAGATGTCCCTCTTCACTCGCTAAACCACTGCGGAAACTCTTCCATTTGTCTTATTCTACTGGCCGTTTCCCAAATAGACGGAAGTCAGCGAACATTCAGCCAATTGCCAAAAAGGGTGACAAATTATCCCTTTCTTCTTCCCGACCCATAGCACTAACTTCTACTTTCCAAGGTAATGGAATCACTTATCAACTGTCAACTTTCGAAATATCTGGAATCACATGACCCCCTCAATGACCGCCAGTATGGTTTTCGTAGCTACAGGTCCACAGGAGATCTGATGGCGTACCTTACCGAAGAGTGGAGCCATTCCATCCACTACCTCGGTGAAAACAAGGTAGTCGCATTGGATATTTCGAAAGCCTTTGACAGAGTTTCGCATCCAGGCCTTTAGTCAAAATTGTATTCATATTGAGTGGGCAATTTCCTGATCCAATGGATAAGAGACTATCTTTTTGGCCATTCAATCCAAGTGGTTCTCGATGGTGTCAACTCTGTCTCCCATCAAATTAATGCAGGTGTTCCCCAGGGTTCGGTATTCTCACCCACTCTCTTCCTGGTGTTTATAAATGATCTCTTGTCAATTACTCACAACCCAATTCACTTGTTTGCCGATGATAACACGTTGAGTTTCTCATACTCATACGACCACTCCCGTCCAAACTCTTCGAACGTCCCTAGTAACCAGCAACTTATGCTTGATACATTGAATTCACACCTCAACAATATATATAAGTGGGGTTTATCTAACCAAGTAGAATTCAATGCCCTTAAATCTCATTGCTGCCCCTTGTCGTCAAAGGCGACCCCCAAAATAAATATACTGTCTATGAACGGCACTTGCATCGACAAAACCAAGGAACTATCAATCCTCGGCACTCGAATTAATTCGGCTCTTAACTGGAACGACCACACGTTTGAAGCTGCGAAAAGTGCAGCCAAATGTATGGGGTTCCTTAAGAGATGCAAAAGATACTTCACTCCATCCAACCTGGGCACTATTTACAACGCGTATATTTGTTCAAAAATGGAGTTCAGCTCCCATATTTGGTCAGGCGCATCCAAAACTGCACTACACGTGCTCGACAGGATGCAAAAACGAGCAGTGAAACTTATTGTGGACTCAGCCGAAAGTCGATCAATTCTGTCGTTAGAACACAGGCGCAACATATCGATTTGCTTGTGCTTGAACGCCAAATGTTCATATCGGGAGCGAATATTTTTAAACAGTCGGGAGAGTCTAAACAGTTTCTCGAGCATTGAAGGTTGCCCTTTTGGAGGCTTTGGTACGGTGGTGGGTGACGCCAGAAAAAGTTTCCTCGTGGGCAGCCACTCCTTTCAATAGAATTGATCTTGATCTGCCGGGTGAACGTGTAGTAATTCACCTCTTTGGTCGTAAGATTATCATTAATTTTATGGTATGTGTCCGATCGTAGGTTACGATCTTGTGTAAAGATGGGCTTAAGGTTTGCGCTTTCAAATTAGAGATTCTTAGTCAGTTCATATCACCGATGAACTCTTGGAGGCTGAGGTCTTGTGGAATGACCTCGAGTTGCTGTTTCTTTTTTGAAGCAGGTAGGCCGAAAATCGTCGCCGGTATAGTCTTCGAATTTGAAACGGTGCTTACCTTTGGTATGAGGGGTGGAGCTGCCTTTGTTGGGCAAGATATTTTCGGAGGAAAGACCTTCGGTGTAGTAGGGAGTATAGGGGGAACAGCCACAGTCCCATTGGTGGGGATTGGGATGATTTTGGGGTACAACCAGTACCAACACGTTTGCTGGAAGGACCTATCTCACAGCCGAGTATTGATCAGAGTACTGTACGCTTTTCAGCGCGAACAGAGTTAGCGGCCGACCTGTTGAGAATATACACTTATATTCTATATATTGTGACGCATATGACAAAAAGTACTAGGATATTCGAAAAAGTCCAAAACAAAGTACTAGAATATTCTATAAAGTACTGGAAAACTGGAGACTATGGATAATAGAACATTCAAGGCTATGGAACGAGCGGAAACGAAACACCGAATCAGAATGTGAGGAAACGGTATAAATACGTCGCACACAGCTCATGGAAATAAGTAGAAAGTAAGAAGTAAGAAGTAAGCAGTCAAAGACGCGATAAGTAAGCGATAAGTCAAGAAATCGTTAAGTGTACAGTAAAAGTAACGGTTGTTATTAATGGACTAATAAAGTGTTATATTAATTCAAAATCGATTTAACAGCTCTTATTTATTAAGAATAATTAATCCAGCGAACCCTAAGCTCGCTAAAATATACTATACACATTTAATGTTGAATTAATTAAGCCGTTAAATATATACGAAGATAATCCAGGTGCGATTAATATAGCGAACTATGGACATGTTACTAAAAACTCAAAGCATATCGAAGTATATTATCATTATGTGAATGAAAGTGTAAAAGAAAATTTGATAAATATAATTAAGATTGATCTAAATGATAATGTTGTTGATATAATTACAAAATCTCTGTGTAGAGAAAAATTTGTAAATTAAAAATAGTAGTATTGTGGGTATTTGACACTAATGCGTCGTCACGGCCGCGGGTTAAGCGAAATACCACCGATGAATCCTTCACAACAATTACAAAAACAATAAATACACTTTGCGGTTTTTTTGTTTAGTGGTTCTCTTTGTTTAGACTGATGTCAATTGTTCACAACACTTAAATTGATATGATGATTACTTGTTACAGCTTCAGATCACTGGTTTTCATTAATTTGTAAATACCGAAAGTTATAATAATACTGTAATTAATTGTTCGTTCCTTGGTTCGGATTCGGATCACGATTTATTCACCAACTCGAAATCACCGAAGATAATATTAATAGCGACAAGAATCTATTGATGAGCAACCGCACTCCGACGTGTACCAATTGAGGGATGACATTTGACTCATCGATGCAATCCACATCCGTCAGATTCACCGTGGTGGATCACATCGATATGGGGGGAGCGAACCCGATCAACTTGGCATCGGCCAATGGTGATCGAGGAAAGGGTTCGATGGGGGGGTTTTCCCAAATGCTGCGTAAGGACGCGTACAATGCCTCTTTTGCCTGGAATACAGACAACGATCGCCGACACCTGATCAAACAAATGTATGAACATCAGACGCTGCAGGCAATGTGGTCATAAATCATCGATGATCCACGCCTGAGAACGAAATAGGTTTTTGCTTCAATGTAAACAAAAACGCTATTTGAAGGGTCAAATGATGAGATGTACTGGAGATGCTAGTTCAACCGGAGATTTGGGTTGTGTTTGCTTTAGCCGCATGGCTCTGGAGCACAAGGCGGGGAATTCTTCATGATGGTGAGGGATTTGACCTGCAGATGTGCAAGCAAACGTCGCACCCAGGGGAACCATGGACCAGCGGTTAATAAACAAAACAAACGCAGTGAGGTACTGTGTGTTTGCTTTGATTTGCTGGTGGGTCATCATAGGGCATGGCATGGGTAAGATTGTCTAAACAATGATCATATCCATGCCCAAATTCCATGATCGGTTGATAGCCGATGAAAGGGAATTGGTCGCAAGTGTTGCGAACCTCAGGATATGGGTGCAATATAAGATTACCGAGTGGAAGGGAAATTTTCGGCTGCAGCTGAATCTGCTGAGCATGGAGGCAGTGTTTGTTGACACTTTTGGTATAGTGTGAAGCGTCATTTTGAATCTACTCGAAATGTAACGTCTCATAGGTCGATTGGCCGAGTGTGTTTACTTTAAATAACACTCGATCGCTTGTGGGTAGCCAGCGATGGCTATGCTGTATTTGTCGATAGGACGATCGGTCGATGGGTGTGGCCGATAAGGCAAGGGTAAGCATGACATGACGAATATGGGGAAAAATGCTCCTCAGCCATGCATATTGACATGTTCGGATGTTCATGCAGGTTACACAATGGGAAAACCAAATTGGATTTTAGGACATGATGGTTTGTATGCAAGCATGCCCCTGGTGAACATCTATAGATGCTAATGTGATAGCAAAATAGCAAACGGTAATCATTCTAGATGATTTTGCCACGGCTAATGTCTTCCAGGTAAGTAATGTTGCAGGGAAGCTTGACTGCTCATCTGGGGGTAAGTTGTTTATGGTAGGTAATGAGATTTGCAGGTAGGGGAAAGGGGAGTTGGGTTAGGCCGATGGTAGGTTCTTCGGGCGCCTTAAAGAACCCCCACAGTATGATATATATATATATATTTATATATACATATGTGATTTTTTTTGCAAATGTGGCCGTTTTTCCGCAATTTCTGCCTTCAGTTGGTTAAGTATTGATGCGTAGTATGCCCCTGTAATGGTTTTTCCTTTTTGAAGATAATGGATTAAGATAACTCCATGACTATTCCAAAAAAACAGTCACCATCAGTTTCCCAGCCGAAAAAACAGTTTTTGGTTTTTTTTGGAGCCGATTACACTGGTTGGACTGTATTTTTGTTTCGGGCGTATAATGGTGTATTCAAGGTTCATCAACAATAATTAATCGGCGCCAAAACTCGGATTTATTGCATCTAAACTGCGCCAACAGAGCGTTGGAGATGTTCATTTTCGTTTTTGGTTTAATCTAAGCAAACGCGGCACCCAAAGCGTGGACAGCTTCTCATGCCTAAATCTTGATGTAACAAACACGTTCTTTGGGCATTTTCATAGCCTCTGCTATCTGTCTCACTTTAATTCGGCGGCCATCTACCACCATTTGGTGAATTTTTAGCGATGTTATCGTCAGTTGTTGCAGGTTTGGACGTCCCGAACGTTCATCCTTTCCCAACCTCTCAGAGCCACGTTTAAATTCAGCTGCCCAAAATTTCACTGTGGTAAATGATGGTTCGGGCTCCTTGATAGTATAGTGGTTAGTACACCCGCCTGTCACCCGGGAGACCGGGGTTCGATTCCCCGTCGGGGAGCCCCTGGCGCAAGACTAATGACCTTGCCCAGAAAAAATAAATCATTATGGAAAATTTGACAAGCCTCAGGACTTGCTAAATAAGGCCAAGACCGGTTCCCGGTTGTAGTGCCGATGATGATGATGATGAAATGATGGTGCAGAGTCCTCATACACAGAGTTCAACTCATATTTGACTTGCGTAGACATATTGCCTTTCAAAAACAAACACTTAATGACAGTTCGGTACTCAATTTTGTCCATTTTCACAAAAACACTCACATCGACTCACTCAAACGACTGTCAAAAAAAACTACGCATTCAAAATCTCTGAAATTTTGGCGAGTAATTGTCAAAAGATGCACAACTATATTCACTAGCTTTTATTGAAGAGTGCTGCTATTTTCATGTTGAGGCCGGAAACTTTTCATACCACTCTCGTATTAAGCTCCGTGTGGGTAATATATACACACCACAACACTGTTACCATCACCCCGTCAGCTGACTTGTCTTCTTGGAAGCCTGTTCAACTTCAAAAAGCCGGTGTTTTGATCATTCCTTTATCTTTGGAGTGTAGTGGTGTATGCATGTTTCGTCCACAATTATATATCGACATAAAAACTCGTCAAGATTCCGATTCCGGCAAAATAGCCTCGGAGTAGACCGTGCGGCTGTGTTTATTCTCCATCGAGTGTATAAGTTATGATATCAAACCTGCCAACGTTGGATTGTATATACAATAATGTTATTTTGAATATTATTTCAAATCATTTATTTAAATTTTTAAAGAAAAAAATTAACATTTCTATAATGCAAAATATATTTTAGACGGTACGTGAACCGAGTCCATCGGCTCGATTAAGATAGTGAATCGCACCAAACATCGCGATATATACGCGCCCACGCTGGAAATGCCTGATGATCACTTCGCCGTTCACTGGCATGTCCAGCTATCCGTGGGTTCGCTCGCCTGCCCACATCCGGTCACCGGATCATGCTGCACACGTTTCAGCCGCATGTGATTCATTGTACCCTTTGCCCACATGCATTTCTGCTTTCTCTTTCTTCCTTTTGTCGTTAATTCGTTGTAGATATTTTTTTGCTAGATAAGCTTATTTAAGTTAGCTCATAAGTTGTGGAATTGAGGTAGTTTAGTCTCAGGATAGATTCCGTGGGTGCAATTCGTGTCCCGCACGTTAAAATAAATAAACTACTTCTCTTGTAGAAGATCGCGGGAGACTTAACTTGTAAACTGGACACCTATCTTGCCGAAATGTTGTTCATGTCCAACTTTTCATGGAGTTGTCTAATGAGATATGATGTTTACTAAAAATAAACCATTTTTGATCTACGAGCGCCATGTCTTGGAAATTCTAAGGACTTATTGAATGACCCTCGTATTGTCATAAATTTAAGGTATGAGCTTCAAATAATGTAAACCTCTGAAAATATATGAAATAACTGGAAATACTGAGGATATTCTAACATCTGGGGGATTTCTTTTTCAATATTTTTATGAAGCCCGAAAACCTAGTTTTATGAGAGAGATGAATAACAACCTTTGTTATCATTCGAACATAAGTTCCGGGAAACAAAGTCCGATGTATTTTCATTTCATTATCATGTCCCAATCCCTCAAGTAGTTGGTTCTCGTAGACATGTTGCACATTATTATTTTGTCCTGTTTATAAAGGGATACTCGTTGAAATAGAATCCAATAAAAAATAAAACGCGATTCAATGTGCAACGAAGTGAATAGTAGTAGTCTCACCAGAGATTATCGAGTTTATGTTCATCATCGCCATCATCGCGAGTTGATTCCATTTCTCTGGCTATCCAATGAGGTGTAATAAAATCAATTCAATTATTTCGTCTCTTGTTAGGGTTGCCGATATGAGTGCTTTTCAAGGTATCCAAACAACCCCAGCACAGTCGACTAGAATGCACACACACACGCTCACCCAAACAGATGCTTAAATACTTTGTGGGGCGGCATCAGATCTGCGCAAGTATGTACCTTCAGTTTCCCAATTTATTTTGGATGACAGTCAATTTCTTGACTAAATCCTTTTTTATGTCAGCAATAAAGGACGAAATGGCTGTGGGATATACAAATATGTGTGTGGGGGTCAGGAGTTTGGGTGTTCGGAGCTACTTCTTGGCAGACAAAATGGCATTATACACGGCTAACTGGTGTTTTTGGTTTTTTTCCCCTCTCATCTAAGACAGCAGTAAATGTGTAGCTACTTTACGTCAATTCTTCTTGAATGTAATACTTTGCAACATCCCTACATTTATCTGGATATCTAGTATAGGTGAATGATCTTTTTTTTGTGTTTATGTACACTTTAGGGTATGATTGTATCACCCTTAAGGCAAACATTTGGAAGGACGAGATTAATATTTAGAGAAAGAAGATGTTTTCTAGGTTGCGGTGTCAAATTTGTCATTCTATCTCAGATTAATTATCATAATAATTAATTAATTTGTTTTTAAACGAAGTGTACAATGGGAGTAATTAACTAGGCGGACCGTTGGAATTATGGTTTTTTTCTTTAATCATTTATGCCGTCAGACACTATAGCATGATGTGGTATTAGGTACAATAGTTACTGGAGTTATTTTTGAACAATTGCAAATTGTACCACTTCAAAAAGCGAAATGGGGTCTCGAAATATCGACATTTCTTGCAGATCCATAACTAACTGGGATGTGATCGATCTTTTTTGACTTATCGCTTTCATTTATCACCATACTAAAACGGGCCTGGAATATTGGAGATATCGCTATAATAGAGAATTCGTTGATCTCTGGCACTACGGAAAGGGTGGTAAATAATAAGAACATCTATGTTTATCTTGGATAAGTCCTTTTCTATCCAAGAAGGCAAGTGCTTCTGGGGGAATAAACCCTGTTAATTTCACTGTGATGCGCCGTGGTGTGAGTGGACTGTATTCCCTTTCATTTATATCAATATATTCATTTATTTGTTATTCACCTGAGATACATCATCATCATCTTCGGCACTACAACCTGGTTCCGGTCTTGGCCTTATTTAGCAAGTCCCCCCACTAGTCCCGATTACGAGCCGATGTCATCCAGTTGGCACTCCCAGGCTCTGTGTGTCCTGGTCAACCGCATCCCCCCACTGCAGACAAGGTCTGCCGCGCTCTCTCCTTCCATACATCCTGCCACAGAGGACTTTCCGGACAGGCTTCTCTTCGCTTATTCGAGCTGGGTGTCCCGCCCACCGGAGTCTACCGACCTTGAGTTTTCTTACAACATTAGCTTCAAGGTAGACCGTGTACAAGTCATTCTCAACAATTCTCCTTAAGACCTGACTCTCGAACACGGCTAAGAATTCCGAGTGCCTGTTATTGAGCTCCCATGTCTCGGATCCCTATATGAGTACTGGTAAGGCTATGGTCTTGTACAGTATTAGCTTGGATGTTCTGGATAAATTTCGGGATTTAAAGAGCCTTGATAGACCATAGTAGGCCTTGTTGGATTTAATCAGCCGTTCGCGTATTTCTTCTTCCATATTGTTATCGGCTGATACTATTGACCCAAGGTAGTTAAAGGATTGCACTATCAAATTCATGCTCCGCTACCCTGATATTTTGACTAACGTTAGGTCTTCTCTTCGCAGAAGTTGCCACCATGTACTTAGTTTTTCCCTCATTAATGTGCAGTCCCAGTTTTTGTGCCGCCTGCTCGATCTGGTTGAAGGAATCCTGTACAGTCGTTTCGGTTCTACCGATGATGTCGATGTCATTTGCGTAGGCAATTATCTGGCTGGACTTGGTGATAATAGTCCCTGTAGTTGTAACGCCAGAGTCACGGATTGCTTTCTACAACGCCAGGTTGAAGAGGAGGCAGGCCAGACCGTCCCCTTGTCGGAGTCCATTAAAGATGTTTATTGGTTTGGACAGCAATCCCGATATTTTGACTTGACTAGTTACGTCGGTCATGGTCAACCTACAAAGTCATATCAATTTGTTTGGAATGTCGAACTCTCGCATGGCATTATATAGTTCTACCCTGGCTATGCTGTCGTAGGCGGCCTTAAAGTCTATAAATAGATGATACATGAATCTTAAATTCCATACATTTTTCCATCGTCTGCCTAAGGGTGAATATCTGATCAATTGCTGATTTGCCTGGGATGAAGCCACACTGATATTGACTAATGATGGCTTTAGGGTATGGGGCTATCCGGTCTTGTAGGATAGTGGAGAGTATCTTATAGGCGGTACTCAGCAATGTTATAGCCCTATAGTTGCTGCACAGTGTGATATCTCCTTTCTTATGTATGGGACAAATTATACCGCGACGCCAATCTTCCGGCATGTCCTCTTGCTCCCATACGTGCACCACGATCTCATGAATTGCGTGATGTAACGCTGTCCCTCCTTGTTTGATCAGCTCAGCTGGTATGCCATCAACTCCAGGGGCTTTATTTGATTTTAGCTGTCTAATGGATTTTAATGTTTCCTCAATGCTTGGTGGCGGCAGCATTTGGGCTTGATCTTGCATTGGTGGAGCCTCTAATTCTTCTGTGGCCTGACCATTTAGCAATTCATTGAAGTGCACTTCCCATCGCTCCAGAATGCCTTCAGGATCGGTGATCAGATTACCCTCTTTATCCTTGCAGTAAGTGCAGCGTGGTATGTACCGCGTCATACTGCGGATTATTTGGTAGAACTTCCGCGCCTGGTGGATCTCGCTCACTACTTTTCTCTATTGCACAGACATGGTTTTTTTCCCAGGCACTTTTCTTTTGTCTGTGAAGTCTTTTTTCAGATCTTCTGAGCTCTTTGTATTTCTCCTCGCGCACCCGCGTGCTATGAGACTGCTGCATTGCCCGGTATGCAGCATTCTTACGTTCAGTCGCTAGTTTGCACTCATCATCAAACCAGTCGTTCCGATCTCTACGACTACTGCACTATCCCTTAGCCTTCCCATATTTCTGGATCTGTTTCTCCTGACTAGCGGCATTGAACAAACAGAAACCCCATTTAGCACCCAATGAGATTCGGCTTGTTTACTTAGCCGAACTCACATCTCATTGATGCACATCATTCCTTT
Source organism: Microdon myrmicae (assembly GCA_963931805.1). Classification (NCBI taxonomy): domain Eukaryota; kingdom Metazoa; phylum Arthropoda; class Insecta; order Diptera; family Syrphidae; genus Microdon; species Microdon myrmicae. The sequence continues at coordinate 134,330,960 of OZ007499.1, forward strand.
TCTGGTTTTCAGATTCGTTCCCATGGCCTTGTTTATGAAAAAACCAATGTGATCTTCACTCACACATACACATACATAACCAAGTCCTTCTTCCTTGTTTTCACCACGGGAGAAATACTTTCTCTCTCGGGAAAACTCACACCATGAGCGAGTCGGCTCTGCGCGACCCGTTTATCGCTGAATATTATTACATCCGCCGACCACGCTGGTCGCGCGATCTCCCGCTCTCTGTCGCGCGGCGGAGAAGTGATAATATACGGAGTCATTTTATTCATCATCCATTAAGTTGAGCGGTAGTTTAAACAAATAATTTATAAAAATAAATTTAATACTAATAATCAGTTCTAAGTAAAAACCATAGACAATAAAAAATGTTTATGCGTAAACAACATCGCCTGAGTGTTTTGTTTCTGTGTTTTGTCCGCTCGGTTGCGAAGGTCGACCATCGTTTTCTTCGTCCTTGCGTTTGATGAACAGTTTCCTTTCAGTGTTTGGCAGAACAGTTTTTGGAACCTTAGTGACAGTCGGATGGGGATAAGAGTGAACCGAGTGCCCGTGTCTGGCACAATACTCCCCCGCCCCACAGTTCTCTATTTGTGGGTATGCTAAGACGTTCTCTATTTATGGATATGCTAAGGGATTCTTTGTGTGGTCAAGTCGATGATAGTGCATAGCGTTAACTCACACGAAGAGTGCATAGCCCTTCGTTTATTGCCTTAAAGCCGGCAATGGCAGGCTTCCCTTTTTGGCTGACTAGAAAGCCTACCCCGAGCACACGGTGTTTTGCATGACAGCTGTAATAAATGGCACACTCGTTTCTTTGAATAACACCACTCCCCGCCCATCTTATTTCTTGTAATGCTGTTATGTTAGCCTTATATTCGAACAGGGCATCAGCTAGCTGCTGTGCAGCTCGAGCTGTGCATAGGAAGCGGACGTTCCATGAGAAAATTCTCAAATCGTTTAGCCATTATCGTTTCCGTGATCGTCGTCGTGTATCCGGTCCGTATCTGGGGCTTTCTAATGAAGATAGTAATGTTACATGGCAACTTCGCCACCGCCTTTGTCTCGGCTAAAAAGATATTTAAATGTAAATTTACATTGCTAATAATTAACAGCTTTTGGCCCAGAGAATTAAACATGAATAATTGTTATAAAAAAACTGGATGACATCGGCTCGAAATCGGCACCGGTGGAGAGATTTGTTAAATAAGGCCATCATCATCATTATCATCATCGGCACTACAACCGGGACCGGTCTTGGCCTTATTTAGCAAGTCCTGAGGCTTGTTAAATTTGCCATAATGATTTATTTTTTCCGGGCAAGGTCACTAGTCTTGCGCCAGACGCTCCCCGACGGGGAATCGAACCCCGGTCTCCCGCGTGACAGGCGGGTATACTAACCACTATACTATCGAGGAGCCCAATATATAATAAGGCCAAGATTTGTTAAATAAGGCCAAGGCTGGTTCCCGGTTGTAGTGCCAATGATGATCCCGAAATAACGAATTGTTATAAAATTATAACAGCGGGTGCGCCAAACAGTAAGTTAGGAAGGAGCTGTTTTCGGTGTTTTCGTCCAGCTTGCTGAGGCAATGGAGTTATGATGACAGAGAGATGGCAGGGAGGAAATGCCGATGACGGACGGTTTTGTTTCCTTTTTGTTTTTCTTTGCCTTGGAGGAGATTGATGGACGGTTATTATTTGTTCGTTCTCCCGTTGGCGTGTGCGATTTTTTCTTACGGATTGGGGAGGTGCTGTTGTCATTGAGCGAGGGAAGAAGGCGGAAAAGTAAAGGAAAGCCTTTTTTTTTAATTGTTCCGCCGAAATAAAGAAACCAAGAGAAAAAGTTTTTGTAACATTAAATTTAATATATAATAAAAAGAAGTTTTGGTGCTCTATTTTTGTTGTCTAACATTTTCAAGTCGCGCTGGTGTTGGGAGGAGCATCCGTACATCATCGTACGCATCGACGAAGGGTACAAGCGGTGGAGCCCTTGATTGGAAAGCGATTGAATTTGTGTCCAGCAGACCCAGACTCTCCTTCGAGCCCAACCAGTGGAGGACAAACTACGAAGAGATCGGAGAGAGCAGTCCTCACTTTATAGCGATACGACGAGCCGCCAGCACCACCTCATCAGCCGTTAATAGGGAGAGTTACAAGGCCAGCTAACCCCCGGGAGGGTTCTAGACCTAATTAGGAAAACCGTAAGTACCTCCAAACATACATAAGTTAAAACAGTGGAGGGCATGTTACTTGTAAGATGGGCGATCCAAAGTGAATGGCGTGTAGCTGGAGATTATCTTTATTGCCATTAAACAATGTAACATATTGAAAGTCAGATTAAAGAAGCAAAGTACTACCATCGGCGCAACCTTAACGGCGGGTGGCTTATATCAGGGATTACAGCACCCTTCCTACAAGGGTCAGCAACCGTGACAGGCATATACAGCGGTTTACATATAGCGATCGCCTCATACAGAGGTCTTTACCGCGGACAGCACGACTATTGGCAGCCGGAGCAGGGTTAGATTACTTGCATTCCATATTTCCACGGTTCTTCGTTTTGTTTGACGTCCTTACACTCGAGTCATAGGAGGAGGAACCAACACCTTACATACAACAATTGGCACAATCTGCCACCACAATTATTATTGTAACACACAAACGTTGCATTGGCCAATTCTGTGTTGCATTTGCATTTGTGTTACAGTACTTTCAAACATCCTAAGAGTCATCAAAACATTTCCAAGTAAAAAGGTGGTCAATAACTAGGGCCATATCTTCGTCCTGAAACCTCCCATAAGAAAACAGTGACTAGCCTTTTGATATTTTATTTTATATTTTTGTGTTTTTACACCCTTACTAAATACCTATAGCAAACGACCCTGCTAACTTTGGTAATCAATCAAGACGTTAATTTCGTTTTGTGAAGACACATCTCGACACCGTTGGGGCAATAAAATGCGGGGTGTTGTGTTTGTGAAACAAAATTCAAATTTAGGTACACCAAAAATATAGCTTCTCTTCTTTTTCGTGTTGGCAGTGATCATGAAACTGATCGTGTGGTGGATCACTTCGATTACGGTGCTCTTGAAATAATTGATAGTTACTTTTTATGTCAACAAGAATTATCTGTGAGAATACAGGGCGAATAACAAAACTATGTCGAACTTATTTGAATTTTTATCGCTTTTACTGATACTTGCTCTCCCTCGTTGGAACAGGAATATTGTAAGGCAATCGAACCAGGCTATCGTTAAGCTGAGTTTATCTTTGTTTCGGATTGGCAGTTGGATGTGCTGGAGAAATCTAGTACATTCGCAGTATACCAGTTGCGCGGCAGCTGTCACGGACCAGCTGGCCGATTGTCACCAACGATGAGGTCAGCAGCGTCCCTTTTTTGAATTGGTGGTTATTCGGCGTCGTTACTTAATCTCAGTCTGCAATCAACTCTCGTCACGTGCACATAGTCTGCAACCAACCTTCACCGCGCTCACACTGTCAGGGCAAACAGCACGGGTACCTGTTAACCGCAACAAACCAAAGTGTATACGAATTCAATAATAAGAGAAATAAAACTTAATCCCTGGCAATAAAGACTTCAGACTTTGCTTGTGCTTCCTCTTCGCTGTCTCCACGGACATCCCCCCATCATTGCAGCTCTCGGCTATCTTTTTGGATGCAGCTCACCGCTCCTGGACGCTGTCCTCTAATACAGACCAAACACCACTCTTGCATGCCTTAACCGTGGAACGCTTTCCTCCTGGATGCAGCCTCATTATCGCCCGCCTCCATCACATTTTCTGGTCCTTCGAACCGAATCCAGACCTGTGGATTTACTCCATCGCCGCCCAATTCGCGGCACAACAAACTGAACTCAATTCATCGCCGCCCAGTTCACGGTACAACTCGGCTGAAGAGCAATCAAAGAACACCATGTGCGTCTAGTGCTGAAAGACGAACCCCATTAAGGAAGGATACGAATCAACCCAAGGTTCAGAATTCTCGAGCTTCATCGCATAATACATCTTCTTCAGAAAAACCAAGAGATAAATGCAAAGACGTGATGACTAATTTCTGATTATTGATGATCCTAAAACAAAGACGAGAAGAACGCTTTAAATGTTGTGAAAACAGAAGAATTAACTGATATTCAACAATACACTACAGATAGTTCACCATCAGATGTAGATATGGAAACTAAATCGACAATTGCCACCGTTATTTCGAAACGAATTGATACGGATAGCACCGAGCAGAGAACTGATCAAGGAAGTGAAAAAGAATTAACACACGAACAAGAAGACAACAGTAAAGATAGTTTAAAGAAACAGGAAGTAAACTCAAACGAAATGCCGGCATCAATGATAGCTAAGTCGAAAATAACAACTGAAGAAGAAACAAAGGCCGCATTGGCCGAACCCCGAAGACTTGCCATAGTAGAAGCTAAACCCCAAGCTGAACTTGAACGCCAACGTTTAGAAGCAGAAGGTTTAGCTGAACTTAAATCTCAAGAAACTGAAGGGGAGCGTAAATTTGAGAAGGAAGCTCTTCGTCTTGTCGAAGAACAGCGCAAAGCTGAAGGGGAACGTTTGCGTCAAGCCATTGAGGAAGCAAACAGGCGCAAAGAAGAAGAAAGGCTTGAACGCAAAGAAGCTGAGAAGAAAGCAAAGGAAGAAGCCGAACAGTGGGCGAAAACACAGATTAGTGAACAAATGACGATTGAGGAACTCATCGCCGCTCAGTTCGCGGCGCAGGACACCATCTCTCGTATCTTCCTCAACCTGCAGGACAAGGGACAACCAAGTCCGACAAGGATAGAAACAACCAAACGCACACTTCGCGCCGAATAGGAAGTCATCTCCAGGCAGCACCTGAGTATCAAAAACACGAGTACTTCTCGGAGGATTTTATTGGCGAGACCGAGGAAATATACCTCGAGGAACAGACAAAGCTACTCGAGGCTGAATACGCGCTCGCGTCAGCCTCCCCAACAATGGTGAACAACGCCAATCGCCTCCACCCTAGCGAGCTGCCCCAGTGCAGCTGCCAACGGTCGCCACCAAGCCAGCGGAAAAGGAACCGCCCCCCAGATCAGTGAGTCCCGACCAAGAAACAGACCAGAATGCCGCCGCCCCAATGATCAGCCAGACCCGTGTCCCGATACACAGACTACCGCCGGAACTCCTAAGGCAACAGGCTCCATGTACATTCTGCGGGGCCTCACACCCTATTTACGCTTGCGAGGGCTTCCGAACACTCACACCTGGCCGTCGCAAGTCCTTCGCACACAAAAGAAACATGTGCCTCAACTGTTTGGGTCGCCACCGCCTACGCGACTGCCACTCCAGTAAGGCGTGCCGGCAATGCCAGCAGAGACATCACATCTTGTTGCATGTCCGGACAACCGCCACCAACGGGACAACCTCACCACCGCCAGGAGTAAGTGCAGGACCCGCTCTCCGGATCGACTGCCACGAAAAGGCCTGCGCACACATAGTCAGCACTCTTTCATAGCAACCCGCGTTGCTCGCAACCGCTCGAGTCATCGTGGCATCAGAGCAACTACGGGGGGTTGAAGTCCGTGCTCTGCTGGACCCCTGCTCCAGCGCCACGTTCATTTCAAAGTCACTCGCCCAAAGGTTGCACCTCCGACGCCAAGCACCACCCGCCCCCACCTACGGTGTCGGGGGCACTTGCAGCATTACCACAAGGACGCAAGTCCCAATAACCATCGCTCCTCGCCTCCACGGCTCGCAACAGTGGACCATGAGACCCTTCATCCTGCCCCGTCTCTTGGTGTATGTGCCACCACTACAACCAACGACGAGGGATCTCTCGCTCGTGGCGGATCTGGAACTTGCCGATCCGACCATCACCTCCGCCGACGAGGTGGACATCATCATTGGGGCAGACCTATACCCCACCGTCATCCTCGAAGGTCTGAGGAAGGTTCAACTTTCCGGCCTCGTCGCGCAGGCCACTGAACTGGGGTAGGTGCTAACAGGCATGGCACCCACCACGTCATCCAGCTTCGATGTGACAAGATCTGTCACCAGCAACCACGTGGCCATTGATCGTGGGTTGGGAATTTACAACTCCAACCCCGAGAAATTGGTCGAACGTGCGCCTGCAGATCGCAACTCCCATAAGCAGACCAAAAGGAAATCTCGTCGGCATCGACCCCCGGGGCCACACACGAAGCCCATGCAACCACCCACCACCGACTACCCGCGAGACCCAACTACCAGGCATACCCCTCGCCCGCTGAACCACTGCAGGGGCAACAGGCAATCGAGTAACCAGGAGCTTACCCACCCGAAGGTCTCAAGGCAGACCACCAAATCCCAAGGAAGCTCCAAGTCAACCACTCAGGAAATTCACCAACGCACCTGCCCACCCCCAAAACGCAACATCGGTGACCAGTCGGGTCGCCACTCGAACACTTCAAGGCATCCCACACACCCAGGACACCACGTGGTCAAGCTCCTGCCCAAGTCCAAAACTACCGAGGCCGACCGTTACCACGTGTAGCCACCACAACAGGACCAGGAGCGCGAAATGCCCCGCTTGGCGGGCGGCGCTCCCCAGCAACCAGCGGTCGCTCGAACCCTAATCAGAAAGCACGCCTCTCAGTGCATCAACAGAGGCCGCACTCCAACGACACCGGGAAGCACTTGGTCCGCGACTGCTATTCAGGACACATGGACAGTGCCAGGGACGACACCGCACCCGACTCCACGCTGGTACAGCCTCACACACAAACGGCCGCATCCCGCCGGCCACTTCTTTCGGACGGGCGCCAACCTGCACAACACCTTTCACCACCACCGGTCCCGATGCGGTGAGACCCATCACCAGCCATCACGTGGTCATTGATCGTGGGTTGCGACCTTACAACTTCAACCCAGATCAACTGGCTGGTTCCATGACCACAAATGGCAACGGACATCAGCGATGGGAAGGAGGTTCTTGTCGCCATCTACCCTACGGGCCATCCCAGAACCCCAAGTCTTCAGCGCTCCTCAGGGTGGGCGGCCCCGCCCCAACCGACCATCCACGTGAAAGTGGACAGCAACATCCGACCACCAGAGACTTAACGACCAAGACCAACCGCCACTACCAGACCGCACACTTCCGGCCCCTAGCCACCGTCCCATGGAACAAAATGGTTTGCCAATGATTGGCGAAGGCGGGCGGAATGTTGCGGATTGGCAGTTGGATGTGCTGGGATGTGCTGGAGAAATCTAGTACATTCGCAGTATACCAGTTGCGCGGCAGCTGTCACTGACCAGCTGGCCGATTGTCACCAACGATGAGGTCAGCAGCGTCCCTTTTTTGAATTTGCGGTTATTCGGCGTCGTTACTCAATCTCAGTCTGCAATCAACTCTCGTCACGTGCACATAGTCTGCAACCAACCTTCAGCGCGCTCACACTGTCAGGGCAAACATCACAGGTACCAGTTAACCGCAACAAACCAAAGTGTATACGAATTAAATAATAAGAGAAATAAAACTTAATCTCTCGCAATAAAGACTTCAGACTTTGCTTGTGCTTCCTCCTCGCTGTCTCCACCGACTTCCTCCCATCATTGCAGCTCTCGGCTATCTTCTTGGATGCAGCTCACCGCTCCTGGACGCTGTCCTCTAATACAGACCAAACACCACTCTTGCATGCCTTAACCGTGGAACGCTTTCTTCCTGGATGCAGCCTCATTATCGCCTGCATCACAACACAATCTTTAAACGTAATATTCTTTAAAAATTGACGCATTTCAATGTAAAACGTGAGATTTTACCATTATAGACCGTTGTCTAATTTATAAAGGGCAACATATACGTTAGTTAGTAAATAAACATTGAGTTTCCGTCTCATAAATTTATGTTTGCCAAAAAATATATCGTTTAAAACCTGTATGTTACATTTCAGCGATAAAACTCCAAGCAGTCAAAGAAAGACTTTCTTAAAACCCTATTTGGGTTATCATACACTCACTTAAATTATGAAGTATCTTATATGATAGAAGCGAATTAATTTATTTAACTCAAAATATGTCCACAAAATGATGCACATAATCAACATGTACACACAACCCAGCTGACCGTCTGCAGTAATTTTACAAATTTTGCGAACACTTACTTAAGATAGACCTTCACAAAACTTGTGAAAAAAAACACTTCTAAAATCCCATAAACAGATAAGCATTCGCATCTTTGGTATATTAGCTAATATATTGTCTGGCACATAGCTTTATCTTATACTCCTGTTTTCCTTCGCATACTTGGAGCAATTAGGCAATTCCCAGGTTTGCAATTATCTCCTCTACCCGTGATGTCCACAGTCTAAGTGTTTCTCACACACAAATGTAGACAGCTCAGACTTGAGTTCACCAAATTATCCACGACCGAGCCGGCACACTACGCTCTACAGTCTACACAGTTAGCGAGAAAATTTCCTCATTAGCTTACAACTTAATGGCGAAAAAGCCAAAAACTTTCAGCTTCCAATGAGTGCTCAACACTCGAGGCAAATGTATCCCATGTCGTGAAAGAGCAAGAACCCTCATAACTCATTTTACCTCCCTTCCACCATCCAGTTTCAAAACGGCTAAATGTATTTGCCCAAATTCAATCTCAGCCCACAATGTAGACAAAAGTCTCACTCTACAGCTTCCCACTGCCATCGAAATGGAATACGAGTCCAAAAAAAAGAAGAGAAAATAAAATAAAACAGCAACCAAACAACTCTGTTAACCGTAGCTAAATCTTTCGTTCGGAATTTCCCTAAAACCACCCCCAACCAGGATACCTTGTTTTCGTTGTAGTGAATTTGCTACTTAATTTATTCCATCCACATTAATTGCCTTTCCCACTTTGCTCAACGTTCCCAATTACCACCACCCCTGTTCTACTGAATACTAAATCGGATGGGAGTTCAAATATCCTTATCTTCATCTCCCTCTCCTTCGCGTTTGCTCATCCTCCATTAGTAAGCGTCCTTGGTGTTTTCTCTCTTTCTGCCTTCCTTGCTGATTAATAGACTTCACTTAAGCCAAGTCTCACCCTTACGTTAGCCATTCCCCTGAATTAGATGGGAATATTTTCCACCCTTCGGAAATTTCATCATTGGAGTCTTTAACTGTGGTGCCCAACTTGGGTAAGCAATGCGTCTCGTTCTTTCCACTTTAGGGTGGTTGCTTGTCCTATAATTTCTGTTGTGTCGTTAGATCCTTTTTGGGGCATGTTTAAATGTGATTACCGTTAGACTTATACATCCATGAAAATGAAATTGGTATGAAAATGTTATCTTGGCAAAAGACAGACAGGTTTTGGGCAATGTATGCATCCCTGGCTGCTGGAGAGGCAATTGTCCTTGGAGTTCACTCGCGCACTTTCTAATTGGTATCAGCACCGACATTTTCAGGGTGTGGTTGGTACTGTTTGCAAATTGTTATCCTCCTTAGGTATCGGGTTTAGGGAGGAATTTGGTTGAAAGGCCATTATCAGACAGCTGGTTAAACTTTTTGCACTTGTAAGCTCACAATGTAATAATTATTTTTGTAATTTGCGGTAGAGATTAACTACGAATGTTCCGAAAGGTTATTGAGAAGGTGGAAACTGATTCAGAGATATAATGTGGTATCTGTTAATGGCTGTCATTTACGTGCCCTTCGGCTCAAGAACAAATACTATACTTACTAGGCTATGTAAGATGTGATGTGGAGTGCTTTCTAATTTAGGATGACTAACAAAAACACATGGAATGAACAAGGGTGGGTTTTTTTTTTTATCATGGAACGGGAAAACGATAAGATCTTGAGATCTTGACGTGTACATAAATGTCAGAGGACAAGGTAAGTAAAATAAAAGTGAGATGTTGAAGAAAGGAGGCATAGAATTTATCCTAACATATAGATGTGCGCCGAACTTAAATAGCGCATATTTGTATAAGCCTGGCCAAAGATGGCAACTGAATTCCAATCTACGCTCTATAATTGTGGTCATCTTTTATGGGCAGAAATATTACTTGCACCTTTTGACAAAGCCCTTACATTCGTCAAACTTTGCATACCCAAAAGTATGGGGCTGTTCCAATTAAAAATAGACTTAAACCAAGAGCCAGAAACTGAGCAGTAGCTGCAACGGTCAAAGAATCGTTTTCCGACAGCGGGTTTACGTTATACTTTTTCTGTAAGAGGCAGCACTAGTTTTAGACGTAATAAGCTCGATTCGGTTAGATATTCTCGTTTCGTATATCTTGTTGAACGTAGGATTCAATGTGTTGACTTACCCTACTCTTTGATGAAGAAGTTCGAAGAAGTTGGTGGAGTAAGATCGCATAAATACATTTCGGTGGCGACTGTCAAACGGTGCAGAGGTGCTATCGTGTTACTTCGTGAATCTATAACCTCAAAATCGCAATATTTCGTGGAAAAAGTAGTTGCTTGTACTACAGAAGTGCATAACAAGTGGTTTACCTGATACGTTGTGCAAAATATTTCTGCAAATTCATCATCTTATGGACTACAACTTGAATAGAAACAAAAAACTCAAAATAATTGCGTTAATAATCAACACTGACCTACGACAAATTCAGTGAGCTCGCGCATTGCTCGACTCAAACAGTAATTAAACTGGCCGTTAGGCCACACTGCAATTCTTCGCGGATACGGACTCCTGAACCAAATGAAACTATGGAGTAATTTTGACGGAAGCTTTTTACATAATTAAACCCCATTCCTCCCGAATCATTAAGCTGATTTGCATCCTTTTTTGCCTAGACATACATAGCGAAACAGTTAAGTCTATCACCAAATTCCTTTTGCACATTTCAATGCAAAAGAATATCCCTCATGTAGTGCTCCCGAAGCCCTACCATCCACCCACAACCCCACTATATACTATACATATGCCGTCATCACCCAATTTCCTAAACGATTCCCAAAAATCGTCATCCTACATACATAGCAGCAGCAATAGCGGTTGCTTAATATAACGACCCCAGAATCGTCACCGAGCAAATATAGCAAATACTCGACGTGACGATTCTGAGATCAAATCGGACAACCAGATCCCACTTTCCCATACAATATACATGTCCCATCTCCCAATATACATATCCCATCTATTATCCCATTTTCCTAAACGATTGCCAAAAATCGTCATCCTACATACATAGCAGCTGCTATTGCGGTTGTCTAATATAACGATCCCAGAATCGTCACCAAGCAAATATAACAAACATTCAACGTGCCGATTCTGGTATCACATCGAGCAACCAGCAGCTGCTAAGATGAATAAATTCTTGTCGCCCAAGCCATAAACCAAAATCGAGCATCCGTAGCAGCTGCTCGATTGTGATTGGCCAAAAGACACTCATGCGTTGCCGGCTTTCAGGTACCTGGAGAGGAAGATAACCCTTTTCCCCAGGTTCGAGTTCGTTCATCGAAGAAACTTAACGAAAAAAATGACAAAGAGAGAATTTGTCCCTTTGCCAGCAGTCGGGTAAAAACCACCGAAGGAGTAAGTCGAGCTCATCCTTGACGGGAGTCAAATAAGTAAAGAAAAGTGAAAGGGTGTCGTTTCACCCGCTGGTATGCGACAAGAATATTAACGTTCGTTTTGTAAAAGTAATGTAAAGAGTTTCTGAAGAAAGTTTTGTTTTGTTAAATTTTGTTTTTGTTAAACCAATGGAAAGAGTGTGCCAGTTTTGTTTTTGTCTTTAATAAAACCAACAAAAGTACAGGAAAAAGTGTTTTTTAAAAATAATTATAAATGAAATAGTCCACACTCTTCCGTCGGACGAGACGAGGAAGCACGGTCGCCGGACTTCAATATAATCTCAAATTCAATATAATCGAATAATAATCACAAACAATAAGAGGGAGATTATAACACCCATGGCAGTCCCCTGTATACAAAGTACAATCTGTTCGCTTGGGAACAATATCAATGTCCGGTGAAAAGTGTGCAAGAGAATACTTTGCATCTCTCTCGATTTCCCCTTCTAGAATGCACCTGTGGATCAGCATTCCAAAAATTACCCAAGCTTCAAACGAGGTCATACGGCCACCCTTCTGGTTTCGCTTTTCGTTGCAAGCGAACCAAATCAACTTCTAAGCCAAACTGCTATCCTTTGCAATTGACTATTTATTTAACTGTTTAACTATTTATTGGCTTGTAGGAATCCGGAAGTTCATGACATCACCGAATCGGCTTTGCCATTGTTCCTTGTCATGTGCGATCTCTTTCTACGTTTGACCATCTTATCCGATTTGCTCAAGGTCAAACATAACATTTTCCTCCTACCTCTGTCGCGGCCGTCCGGTCGGTCTTTTTCCCATTGGTCTTCCGTCAAGAATTCTACACACGGTCCTATCGTTGCCCATTCACGCCACATGTCCGGCCCATCTTAATCTTCGCGACCTGATTACTTTCACTATTGTAGGTTTACGGTATAGCTCTTCCAATTCGTGGGAATGGAGTTTCCTCCATTATCTTGTCTCTTCGTCATATTTACCGCCAAAGATACTCCATAAAACTTTATTCTCGAATACGCGGAATTTGTTTTCTTCCCGTTTTGTGAGAGCCCATGTTTCGCATCCGTATAGAGCAATCGGCATGATTATAGTTCCATAGACACCGAGCTTTATGTTACGTGATAGCAGTTTGGATTTCAGCAATTTACTGCTGCGTGCTAACTAGCGTTGCCGGAATGCAGTTTTCTGTTAATTCCCTTCGACATTCCGTTACTGGCCGTCGGTATTCTTTGTTGAGGTCCGGAACGCCGTGCTTCCTCGGTATGAGGGAAGAGCGTGGACTTATTATTTTTTCCTTTATTTAATCTTCTTTCATCAATTCGCGTTTTGTTTTATTTCAATTCTTGATATAAAGTTGTCCGTTTTTGAATTGAAAAATTGTTTCTTTTCTTTTATTGTGTGTTACTTTCTTTATTTTTATTACAGCTTCTCCTTTTTTTTTTTATAACAAAACTCAAACTAAAACTTACAATTCCAAAACGAACTTTATGAACTCCATTTTTTTTCTATTCTGTTTTTCCTTCTGTGACTTTTCACATTCAATGCGGACGAAAATCCAAGTTGCTATGTTTTCCATAAATAAAAAGGTGCAGGTTATTAAGTGTGCTGTAACTGGTAATATTGTGAATGTTTATGAATGGTATGTATTAAGTGAGAATGTAATATATGTTAAGTGAAGTTTTTAAGGATGTGTTAGGAGATTCAGTGTTAAATTTAATAAGGGTAGTATTCTGGAATACAACATCCCACCCTTCTTCGAGAAAGAAAATTATCCTTGAAGAGAATAATTTTCTACTAACTATATATTAAATTAAGATTAATTAAAAACTTGGATTTTCATTCAATTACATTACAATGGTTTTCAAAATTAATCTTTCATCAAAGGTTACAATAATCAAAAAGTTCTTAATACTAGAAAAATAATCTATTTACATTATATATTAACTAAATTTTTTCAATAATCAAAAAGTTCTTAACACTAGAAAAATAGTCAAAATAGTCTATTTACATTACATATTACCTAACTAAATTTAAATATTTCTCCTTGGAACCTTTTGTTTTCTTATCCAAAAGTTATTATTACTTATTATATTAATTATATAATATTAATATTATTGTTTCAAAATTCTCATTTCCGTTCGAATATATATATTAATTCCAAAATTTCCAATACATATATTACCTCTAAAATTTCCTTTCTTTCCTTTTCCGTTCGAATATATATTAATTCCAAAATTTCCAATATATATATTACCTCTAAAATTTTCTTTCGTTATTCCCCCTCTTTAACTTTTTTTTTTTTTTTTTTTCGTTTTCGTCAATTCCTACAATTGTTTGATTAGTTCATATATATTAAATAAAAAAACAAAGGCCATTTGTTATGTGTTTATCTTTTCCTTAAATTTATGGAAAATTTTCCAACCGTGTTTAATTTTAAGATAATTGTTAAAAATTTGGTTATGTTGTGTGTATGAGTTATTTATTTATTCCGAAAATAGTTTTATATTATTATTGTGTAAAACTTTGAATTTATTACCTATTTTGATTTCTGAGTTTTCATCGGATACTATGTTGTGTATTTCGTAGGGACCCTCCCATAAGGAAGCGAGCTTATTTTTCCTGGTATGGTTTTTTATGAGTACCTTGTCGCCAACTTTGAATGTTTTATGGCTTGTCCCTTTGTCATAACACGCTTTAGATTTTTCCTTTTTGTCCTGCAATATGTTTTTAGCAATCTTGTAACCGTACTGTAGGCGGGCTTTTAGTTCGTTAGCGTAGTTCTCATAGTTGTATGACGTTTGCGGATTTATGCTGAGCGAATTCGGTATTCGTGCAGGAAAACCATAGAGTAATTCAAAAGGGCTAAATGCGGTGCTACTGTGCGGTGTGGTGTTATACACAAACATTGAATATGGTAGCCAAGTATCCCATGAGAGTTGGTCCTTGTTAACGTAGTGTCTGAGATATTCGGCCAACGTTCGGTGGCTACGTTCTAAGGCTCCATTTGTTTGGGGATGATAAGGTGTTGTTTGTATCTTTTTGGTTTTTAGAATCTTGCATATTTCTTTAAAAAGGTGGCTTAGGAAATTGGTGCCTTGGTCCGTTAATACCGCGTCGGGTATTCCGAAACGACATATGATTTTCTCCACAAAACTACGAGCTATGGTGGGTGCTTCCGCATTGGGTAGCGGTATAGCTTCAGTGAACTTTGTTAAGTCATCTTGGAACGTTAATATGTATTTATTACCTTCGTAACTAGTTGGGAGCGGGCCAACAATATCTAGAGCTACTCGTTCGAAGGGGGTTGTACTTGTTGTTGTGATTTTCATCGGGATTTTTCTGTTTAGCGTTAGTTTGTTTCTTTGGCACGAGTCGCATTTGCGGATGAATTCTTTCGTGTCTTTTATGAGGGTTGGCCAAAAGTACCTTGTTTTAACACGTTTGATTGTGCGGGAGACTCCCTGGTGCCCTCCAAAAGGTGAATTATGGAAGTCACGGAGGATTTGAGCGATATCCTGTCGGTCTTCGATATAGATTCTTTTGTCAGAGTAAAGATACACGGTGATCTTGGTTTGTGCGAATGTTTGTATTATGGCATTTTTAAGGCGGGGGTTTATTGGATCTTGTTTTGGGATAGAAATGTCGATATGGTTTACCTTTTCTTTTTTACAATAGTTATGAATTTTGCTGAGTGTTTGTTCAAAGCTGGGTTCGGTTTCTATGTTTAGTGGCAACGTAGTAACAATATATGAAGGGGATTTAGTCGTGTTTGGGTATAATTTTATTTCGTTTGGATTCGGACGTGTATAGGTAGGGATGGTTTTAAGTATCTTTTCGGTTTGGCCTTCTTTATTGGGTAATATAAAGATCTGAATGGGTGACCGGGTTTTGGCATACTCTATGGGTTTAGAAATTTCGATTATCTTACATTCGGTATGTCGGAGAGTAATTTCCTCACTAGCGGCTACTAATTGTTCAGCGGTGCCTTGACCTCTTGTATTGCTTCTAGTGGTAACTAGTACCTTGCCTACCTCTTGTGTGTCTTGGAGGTGAATAGGGAGGCGGCTAAGTGCATCTGCGTTGGAGTTGTATTTTCCGGCCTTGTAAATAATTTGGTATTCATATTCTTCTAGCAATATTCTCCAACGAGCCAATCTTGATGTCGGGTCCTTCAGATTTATGAGCCACTGTAGTGGTTTATGGTCTGTACATATTGTGAACCTTCGTCCGTAGATGTAGGGGCGAAATTGTTTGACGGCGTAGATGATTGCCAGTAGTTCCTTTTCTGTCGTGCTGTACCTGGATTCGGCGTCGTTAAGGGTACGGCTAGCATAACAAATAGCTTTGTCCTGGCCAATTTCTCCCTGCGATAAGACCGCGCCTATTCCAACATCGCTAGCGTCCGTAGTTACTATAAAGTCTTGATTGAAGTCAGGGTAAGCTAATATGGGAGGTTCTATAAGTTTATTTTTTAACGTATGGAAGGCTTCATCACAGAAGGGGTCCCATTTAAATGCTTCGGTTTTCTTTAGTAACTTCGTTAGTGGCTTTGCTATGGTTGAGAAATTGTCTATGAATCGCCGGTAGTATCCTATGAATCCGAGGAATGATTTTACTCCCTTGACATTCTTGGGTGTGGGATATGTTTTAGCAGCTTTAATCTTATCGGGGTCTGGTTTAAGACCGTGTTCGGAAATTACATGACCCAGATACATTAGCTCCTTCTTCAGAAAAGTACATTTATCTGGTTGAAGCTTAAGGTTATTCTGACGTAAACAATTAAAAATTCGTATAAGCTTTGCGTTGTGTTCTTGGAGGTTATATCCGTAAAGGACTATGTCATCGATGTATACAAAGCATTCGAATCCTTGTAATCCCATTAAAACGTTGTTCATTAAACGTTGAAAAGTTGCGGGCGCGTTTCGTAGACCAAACGGCATACGGTTATATTCATAATGTCCATAAGGGTTACTGAAGCCGGTTTTGCACTTGTCTTCATTGTCCATTAGGATTTGATGAAATCCGCTTGCCAGGTCGAGGGTGCTAAAATAAGTTGCCCTCCCTAGTTGATCTAGTATGTCCGTGATATTTGGTAACGGATATGCATCGGCAACAGTTACTTCGTTTAACTTACGGAAATCAACCACAACTCTCCATCTCTTATTACCTTCCCTGTCAGCCTTTTTTGGTACCAAGAGCAAGGGGGAGTTCCAAGGACTAGCACTGGGTTGGATAATACCACTTTGTAGCATGTCATTCACCTGTTTGTGTATCTCGGTTTTTTGTGTGTCCGGGAGCCTGTACGGTTTGGTAAATACGGGCGGCTTGTTCGGGTCAGTAATGATTTTATGTTTCAGCGCTTCTGTGAATGAGAGGTTGTCACCTTCGAGA
This sequence comes from Microdon myrmicae, assembly GCA_963931805.1. Classification (NCBI taxonomy): domain Eukaryota; kingdom Metazoa; phylum Arthropoda; class Insecta; order Diptera; family Syrphidae; genus Microdon; species Microdon myrmicae. The sequence goes on from OZ007499.1 coordinate 134,347,894, forward strand.
AAAAATAAATCATTGTATTCTCTACATATTTGAAGGATAGATTGTTTTTCTTCACAATTACAGTGGCTGAGATTGATTATTGATGTTAATTTATTTAACCTGCCTTTGATTAGGTCGTCGGATTGACTAGAGATTAGGTTGAAATCACTTAGCTTGTCCCATTTGAAGTCAACGTCTTTAGTATTCACCGTTTGTTCTGCTTCCGAAGTGTTCATCATTAACACCTTTAATTTGGAGCTCTTAGGGCTGGTTAAGGTTTCGCCCACGTATATTCCTGGCATGATTCGTTTTTTTTGAATGATTATATCGCCGGACATGTCCTGGTGTTTACTAGTTAACGGAAAGTCTACAATTTGTTGGCTTCTGGGTTTTAAAGTGAAAGTTACTCTTTCAGTCTTATGTGCTGCTGGAACATTTTGTACTTCAGTCTTTGCTGCTGAAACTTTGTCACCCAATCTTCTCTGTTTTCGCTTTCTATTCTGTTTAGAGCTATTACTTTTTCCTTTTGATTCGAACTGAAGGTCTGAACAGGTGGCTCGTGATTCATTTGTAGAGCCGTATGGCTTTCTTCGATGCTCACTATCATTACCCTTTGACATTGGAATCTTCAGGAGGTGTTTCTTGAAATCGATTACACATCTATATTTAAATAAAAAATCGTTTCCTATGATTCCGTCATAAGGCAGATTTATTTGTTCGGTGAGTAGGTGGAAAGGATGATCCATGAGCATGGTATGATCCTGGGTTTTTACTTCTAGGGTACCACTTACCGTCCCCAGGGTTTTCAAAGAATCACCTGCTAGTGTGGATATTGTGTAGATCTTGTCATCTTTTTTCTGATTCTTTAAGCACGATGATTTTAGAAGGCTTAGGTCGGCGCCGGTATCAATTAAAAGAGTCGTGTACATATTGTCTGCGGGACTAACTCTAAGACGTATCGCTGGTTCTTTTAATTCGGGACAAAAGGGTACGTGAAATCTTAGATTTGGTGTATATTGATCATTACAGTCGTTCGAAAGGAATGGCTGTGTGTCTCCTTCCGATTTGCCTTGTTTCCTCTCTATCTGAGTCGACCGAATACTATAGATTGAAGAGTGCCGTTCAGCATGATTCTGTTGGCGTCTGGCCTCGTTTTCCGACTCTTGCACCCGAGAAAAGTGCACATTTTGTCTATCGTTTTGTCTATTGGTGCTCCTAGAATTTTCACCAAAACGATTTTCAGAGTTTGTAGGATTATTTCGGAATGGGTTACGCGTTGTTGTACCTTGTTGGTAATTTGTTGAAGCCGATTCATTCCTAGATATCTTGTATCTACACTCATTCTCTGTGTGATTATTCCGTCCACAGAAATTGCATAAAATGTTATATTCCCTTTTTATGGGTTGTCTATTCGGAAAAGTGGACTGCATGTTTCGATAACATGTGTCCTGTGTATGCCCTGACTTACCACAGGTTTGGCAGACTATACGATTGAATGTAGGTTTTTCGTTATATTGATATGACCTGGGAGAGTTGTCCATTCGAGCAGCATGTGACACTACATGTGCAATCGACTGTTTTAAATTGTTTCCCCCATGGGCTTTAGCTAGTATCTTTAGCTGTTCGTTGTTAAGTCCATCCTCAAATGTTTGTACGGCCAATTTTTTGTTTTCTTCCATTAAGAATTCCCTAACCACCGCGTCTGCTGTTATTTCACACGTGGCAGAGTTTAGAGTCCTTAGAGCATTCGCGACTCTATCGCCGTATTCCCGGACGGTTTCTCTGTAGCGTTGTTTCAGAGAAATCAACTCATTGTGTGCCGTCGACCGAGATTGCTCCTCTTTATATTCCGATTCGAGTTTATCTTTTAAATCCTCCCACTTTGCGATTTGGCTATACCTAATCAGATCGTAAGCATGACCCTCTAGTCTATTTTTGACTAGCTCTAAAAACGTCTCGTATATATCCGGGTCTGCCTTCTTTATGGATCTAAATAAAACGTCTCCCCCGGAAATAAATTTACCTAAGTCGCAGGGTTTCCCGTCAAAGGTAGGGACGATTCTGAAAACATCAGAAATTCCGACAGACAGAGCCATTTCAGGGGTTTTACTGAGTATCTGTTGATAGTGGAATTGTTCTTCCCCCTGCCTAGCCGCCTGTCTCGTGTAATATGGGCTCGTAATATTGAAAATTTGAATTAAAGTATGGCGAAAATTTGTTATCAATTCTTAAAAATATGGTTTATGAAAAAATGGCCTTTATGTTATTATTCAATATATATATATATGGAAACGATATGGTTTGGACCCAAAACTGAAAAGAAAGAAAATTTTCGACGAGAAGGAAAAGAAACGGAAATGTCGTCAAAAAAAAACTGAAAAGAGAATTTTCAAAATTTCTATCGAGAAAACACTTTTTTTTTTTTTGAAAAAGGAAAAAAATTCAAGTAAAATATTCCTACAAAAAAAAAGGAAGAGAGAAAAAACAAAATATTGAAAAAATTTCTTACTACTCTAGATGTTGATAGAAGTCTTGTTGAATTTCTTATTGTTGTCCCTTTTTTTCTTCTTTGTTGTGTCGTAGAGTTCCTCTTTGTGTTCCTTTCTTTATTTTATATTATTTTGTTATTCTTGCCAGGCAGACTTCACGCCCTAGAAGTTGAATATCCTGGTCTTTTGCTGGATTTTTTTTTCGTTGTTTTATGTTTTTTTTCTTCGTTGTTTTATGTTTTTTTTTTTTCGTAGTTTTGTCTGGTTTTTTTTTTTTCTTGAAAAATTTTTTTTCTTCTTCTTATTTGGTTATTTCTCTTGTGTTCACTTTAATTTTTTTTTTGTTTTAAATTTTTTGTTTACTTTGTTTTTCGTTGTTTTATGTTTACTTTTTTCTTCTTCTTATAAACATTTTTTTTTGTTGTTTTAAATTTTGTTTTGTTTAAAAGAAATTTTTTTTTTTCTTGTTTTTTTTTTTTTTTCTTCTTATTTTCTTCTTTTTATTTGGGATCCTTTGGTTGTATCCCACCGCTGCCACCAGTGTTGAGGTCCGGAACGCCGTGCTTCCTCGGTATGAGGGAAGAGCGTGGACTTATTATTTTTTCCTTTATTTAATCTTCTTTCATCAATTCGCGTTTTGTTTTATTTCAATTCTTGATATAAAGTTGTCCGTTTTTGAATTGAAAAATTGTTTCTTTTCTTTTATTGTGTGTTACTTTCTTTATTTTTATTACAGCTTCTCCTTTTTTTTTTTTTATAACAAAACTCAAACTAAAACTTACAATTCCAAAACGAACTTTATGAACTCCATTTTTTTTCTATTCTGTTTTTCCTTCTGTGACTTTTCACATTCAATGCGGACGAAAATCCAAGTTGCTATGTTTTCAATAAATAAAAAGGTGCAGGTTATTAAGTGTGCTGTAACTGGTAATATTGTGAATGTTTATGAATGGTATGTATTAAGTGAGAATGTAATATATGTTAAGTGAAGTTTTTAAGGATGTGTTAGGAGATTCAGTGTTAAATTTAATAAGGGTAGTATTCTGGAATACAACATCTTCCCAGATATTTAAATTCTTTAAATTTTTCAAATATCTTGCCTCTGACGTTTATATGTGTTCCCTGAATCATCATCATTCAGTGCTTTTGATTTTGCGAATGTAGGTGTCATATGGGACTAAACTATTCTAGCGGAAGGTGTAGTAATAATAATACCCTTGCTCTCAGGTAGGATGTCTCCTTATCCTTAAAACGATGAGGGATCTCTTTAGACCTGGCTCCTCGATAGTATAGTGGTTAGTATACCCGCCTGTCACACGGGAGACGGGGGTTCGATTCCGCGTCGGGGAGCCTCTAGCGCAAGACTAATGACCTTGCCCGGAAAAAACAAATCATTATGGAAAATTTAACATGCCTCAGGACTTGCTAAATAAGGCCAAGACCGGTTCCCGGATGCAGTGCCGATGATGATGATGATGATCTCTTTAGACCGCTCCTAAGAAGGCCCGTTGGGATCGCCGCCGTGCTTCCTCAAACCTGAGAGAAGAGTAGCGACCTATCATAGTGGACTCTAACGCCGCTAATTCCAGATACAACAGTCATCGGCCTCCTCTGGGGTTGCTCGACACGAGGAAACTAGTAAGGGATTGTTTTTGTGGGTGGACCACAGCTCTACTTACCAGTCGTCAGCCAGAACTCAGTAAATTAGTAAATAAGTTAGCAGTTTTACTTAAATTCTTTTATTTCTTCTATTGTAGAGATGTGCTTCTGGGGTACTTCCTCCAGGGAAAGAGAATCTAAAGATACTGGCTGCGGAGATCACGATGCATGCTCCTTTTAAACGGAAACAAATCGAGATTTGTATATTGAAATGATCGATTCGACCGCAAAATCTCGATTAAGATACATTGGGTGTGGTATCCAACGTTTGTTTTGAGATAAGAATTCAGTTTTATGAATTCTCATCAGATTGTAGTGTATATGAGAATGTGCACAGGAATTAGGATTTGGTTTGCGTATGGCAAATTGAACATCTGGTTCGATTTGCCATAGGTTTGGTTTTGTTTGGATTGTGAGGAATTGGGTGTATATGATAAACGAATATGTGATTTGTTTAGGAGGGATTTTATTTTATCGGCAAAATGTATTTGTGGATTTGAGTTAAGGGTTATGGGGAGTTGGGAACAAGGACGATAAACGAATATTTTATTCGTTTATTGCGAATTTCGAATTTAGATGAATGTTTTGTATTAATCTAAGTTTAGGTGTAGAGATTTGGATGTTTGTGTAAAGAGATCGTAAGGCTTTTCAGAGCACTACAAAGGCGAACAAAGGTAAAGTCGAATGATTGGGTCACGTAAATAATTTCTTAGATCAGAAATTCACAAATTTAAGAGCAGAGCTTGTCTTAAGAATTCTCTCATCAATATTCTAAGAGAGAGCTTAGCTGCTTGTTATATAAGGTGCTATAGCGTTTACGACGTCCGCGAAGAGCGCGTGATTCGAACCGACGCTATCACGATTAGAATCATTAAAAGATAGAACCAAAGCTCAATGCATCAGGCCACTGCCCCGTGTACGAATTCGGTTTCTAAACTCAAGTACACACAACTGATGTGAAAATGCTATGTTATCAGCTTGGTATACGGCTGATGATTTTTCTTATTCGATTTTCTTTCGGTGTTCTTCAACTATTTGCTTGTGTATTGTGTGCGTATCTGTTAGAAACGCCACACCAGTCACCTTCTAGTAACTATCGTTACGATCAACTTTGAAATGCGAACGACTGAGCGAGAGAGCGAGCAAGGGAGCGATCGGGAGAATGTCAGAGCAGTCGAGTGAGCCGGTGCCCCGCGTAGAAGTCTTGCGGCTGTAGTAGTAAAGTTCTGTGTGCGTATGGGAGTGTGTGTTATGCCGTACAAACCACGTGGGATCGTTGCGTTAAGCAAGGATAGTGAAGACGGTGATTTGAGCATACGATGAAACGGGTGAAAAGCGAAGCATTGAAGCAACAGGCTACTGCCGGGTGTACGAATTCGATTTCTAAACTCAAGTACACACAACTGATGTGAAATTTCTATGTTATTTGCTTGGCTGTTGCTTTTCTTATTCGCTTTTGTTTCGGTGTTCTTCAACTATTTGCATGTGTATTGTGTGTGTATCTATTAGAAACGCCACAGTGCTCCAGTCGCGAATTGTTTAAATATATGCTATCGCCCGAAGGAAAATGATGCTCCCCCATGGGAAGATTATTGATTAACATTTGCTGATGTTAAGTTCGAGACAGTTATTTTGATACCAAACCGAAAAACTATTTGAAGTTGGCAGGTTTCGGGTGGAGAGCAAATAGTATTCTAAAGTTTGATCTCATCAGCCTAAAGAGAGGTAGAGTGTGTTTGATACTAGTGTTAAGGTATGTTCCTTACGATATTTACTTTGATACCTTGCCCGGAGTGCGGGAGACGGTGTCGCTCCGCTTCGCTGGTCTCTGACGGCGGGATCGGTGCTGAAATGGGTGCCCGTCCCAGCTGGGGGTGCGGGGGCAGTTTAAATGGGTACGTCTAACCTCTTTGGTGGGAGCCTCCCTGGCCAAGTAACGGACACTTCCTTCAGGGGTTCGTTGTTCCAGGCATTAGCCCCCGGCAGGTGATGGATGTCAATGGTGGTGGAGTTTGAAACAATAGAAGACGGTTCCCTTTTATTGTTTATTATGATTTAGATTTAGTTATAGTTGGGTGTCTGAATGAAAACGCGTTTTATCTATTGTCGATTTATTTTTGGTTAAAGGGGTTCAATTATTCTTTATTTATTTTAACAAGGTTCAACTATTTTTATGGTGGCATTTAGATTGTATTTTTTTGATTCTGCGTTGGCCATAGGTTCGGCCTCTGGAATTGTTTTTTCAGTTGAGAATTGGCAACTATTTGGGTGTAAAAATTCCAAGAAGCACACACAAGATTTCGTGTGCTTCAATTGGAATTTTGTTCTAGGAATTGTTTAAGGATTTATTTGGATGGGTTCTTGGAAGGGGAATCATGAAATGCGTTTTGAATTAAGCATTTCATGATGTCAGGATTTTGGGAATTGAGTCAATGTGCGACGAATTAACTTTTGGTTTAATTCGGTGCTCATGTGACTCAATATGGAATTTGGATGTAGGTTAATGGGAAATTGAATCAATGTGCGACAAATTAACTTTTGGTTTAATTTATCGCTCATGTGATTCAATATGGGATTTGGATGTAAATTAATGATAATGTGGGTTATTATTTATATTAGGGTACCGGCGTACGGCACAGGTTTACTAAAAAAACACCCAATGATCGACGATGTTAACCTGTTCTCACACGGAAAATGGGGTAGTAAATCGTTCCGCGAAGGAAACAAAGAAACCAGCACACAAGTTGATCCTCAAGGCAGCAACGGAGCACAAAATTAAACACTTCACTTTGAATGTAGTTTGTATATTTTTATTACTTGTGTATTATCCTTAGTTGTTCACAGTAAGTTACGGTTACATATTAATTCAAATTTTGATTACACAGGAAGTTCGTTGATAGGGTACATTGTAACAAAGTAACATCGAATAATACGAAACAATTATGCGAATACTCGGCGTGACATAACATAACCGTCTAACATTACACTTGACAAACTATGGGACACGCGTAGTGACGTAAAATAAACGTCTAACATTACTCTTGGCAAACTATGTTGACACTCGAAAATCCTTCGTCTCCCCGGCACAAGATGACTCCTTGAATAATTGTATCTGACTGCGAAAGGAAGGTGCGCGTACCGCAATGGTTATTAACAGACTCCGGGAGAAATCGTCCTCAACATTCCTTGTAGTATCGGATACCTCTGGCGTACCAGGGAAATTCCAATACACATCTGGTCAATTAGAGGGACGAAAATTTAGGCTGGCAGAAAATGCAGTCATAAATCATGAGAATGGTTTTCCCATGGTGGTGATAAATATCGGCAAAAAACCCAAGGCTACCTGAGAGCATGAATCTTTTGACTACATTGTTTATGTAGGAAATTGCCGCCTGGACGAAAACGTTTTCTTTTGTCTACATCGGATAGACAGAAGTGTTTCGTGTAGCATAAGGGAACAATGCTGGCAGCGGCAATTAGGTCTTCTGTGATGCAACATAGAAGATCGCTTGCCATGGCAACTAGAAAAAAAAGGCTAATTGGTCTTTGGGTTATCCCGCTCATTATGTCCTATTGCAGGGCTATGATGTGCAAGCCAGCAAATAGCCCGGCATGTATTTTTGGACGCTAATGGGCTGGAGACTGGTGGATGTGTAATCTTTTATTCTGCTCAAGGTAACATTCCATCGGGTGTGTGGTATTTTTGAAGGACATACAGTCGGTTGCAGGTAGTCAACGGTGGCTACTCTGCATGTCGTCGATAGAACGATCGGTCGATGGGTCTGTAGCTACGAGGTAAGTATACAATGCCGAATGTGGGGAAAAAGCTCCTCGGCTATGATGGAATATTTATGACGGTTATCCAAGAGGATAACCGAATTGTTTTCAGCCATTTTAGGACGGTGGTGAATACTATGGCAAGGTTGTGTGATCTTGCCAGTGATTCGACTTAAGGGTAGATATGGGGTTTATAGGGTTTTTATGGGGTTAAAAATGATGCGAGAGTCTTCGGGCCCTGAAAACCCCTACAATAATATTGCGGATTTGGATAGGAGTAACGATTTAGGATCGCGACACTAGTGTCATCATTTGCAGTTAGAATAAATAGGGGAGGGTGGGAGAGCAGGATTACTTGGAACATATCTGAATCTTACCGTATAAGGACGATTATTTAGGTACGAAGAAATCTTTTTAATCACTAGGGGTTCGAATGCAAGGGAAAATTAAGTTTGGAGGACATTTTTTCGAAACTTATTACTGTGTGTGGGCAACTCAATTTTGTGTTAATTTAGCCTAACGGCAATTACCTTCTCACAATTGATATGAAAATGTAAATACTCACGTAGGCTAAAGAAGGGCTTATCTCGTCACCTATTTTTCCTGAAATTCTTTAACAACTGGAAAATCGGATAAGGACTATTTGAACTATCCAACATTATTCGAAATGTATTTATGCCCGTCTTAAATAAATGAACTTGCCCGTTCATCGTTTCATTTTATGTTGCGTATTGTGAGGTCCTCGGCAACCTTTGATCTCGGCAGTACAATCGGTTTCACTTTCCTACTGAATTTAATACTTTTGCTTGTGATTGAGTCCGTTAATCGATGTGAAAAATCTTAGATCAGTAATTAATAACGCACACTACGTAATTCAAGTGTCTTTTTTCATTCACGTCAAACAACGACTGAGTCCTGAACGAGCATGGAACAATCATGATAAAGAAAGTCAAGTGGAAAATCAACGCGCCATCATTGTGAGGTGAGCTACACTTCAGCGGATTATGTTTGTGGATTTCCGATTTAATTGGAAAACCACTGAAGTGTACGGTTTGTGCTGCTTTTCATCTGTTCGACTGTTTCATTTTAGCAATCGATGTCGGTGGCGCGTTTACAAAGAGAGTATCAGTGTTGCACGGGCGGTATTGGTACAAAGGCTTCACATACTGTCCTTCGAACAATGGTATCATGTTCATTAGCCGCTTTTATGTGATCTACTTTGTTTGAGGATATCAAAAGAATGAAGAGGACTTATCGTTAATTCTATTCCATGAAATCGACCAATGAATACAAATAGTATGGGACCTATACATAAATTATTGTTGTTACCACTAACAATTTATAACTTTCTAGAGAGAGGGTGGAAGAGAGAGACAGAGAGATGGGAAATTAGTTTCCAGATTATCCGAAGAAAGAATTAAATGTTGACGGTAATGTTTAAAGTTGGCAATTGGTTGGAGTCAAAGTGATATGAGGTATTGTTTTGTTATAAATGACAAGTATACTATTTTATATGAGAAGTGTCCATCGTAGAATAGATAACGTTATTAATATTCGCTGATTGGTCAACATTGTTTTCATCAGTGGAGGGAGTATCTGCATTGATGAAGTTCAACCATTCAGTTCAGGGTTTGAAATTTTTCAAAAGGTTTAGGGTTTTCCACAATAAAAAGAATACCAAAAATCAAATGATTCAGTTAAAAAAAGGAGAAAGACCATGCTTACCACTCTTACCTACAACAATAACAAAAATGCCAGATTTCCTAAGTCGTCACAATTTTCATTAATTTGTTAACCGACCGCCACGTCAGCATAAAGCTGAACTTAATATTCCGTCGTCTTTATATATAGTCTTATCTTTATGATTTTCTTTTCACTAAATAAAGCAATTACCTAAAAGTATATTATTTATTTAAATATATATAAATTAATTAAACGTGAGCAGGTAAGATATTTGAAAAAGTTAAAGAATTTAAATATCTGGGAACGATACTGACGGCCAGTAACGAAATGTCGAAGGAAATTAACAAGAGACTGCATTCTGGCAACGCGAGTTAGCACGCAGTCAGTAAACTACTGAAATCCAGACTGCTATCACGTAACATAAAGCTCCGTGTCTATAGAACCATAATCATGCCTATTGTTCTATATGGATGCGAAACATGGGCTCTCACAAAACGGGAAGAAAACAAATTCCGCGTATTCGAGAATAAAGTTTTGAGGGGCATCTTTGGAGGTAAATATGACGAGGAGGCAGGACAATGGAGGAGACTCCATAACCACGAATTGGAAGAGCTATATCGCAAACCTACAATAGTGAGAGTAATCAAGTCGCGAAGATTAAGATGGGCCGGACACGTGGCGCGAATGGGGAACGATAGGACCGTGCGTAGAATTCTTGACGGTAGACCAACGGGAAAGAGACCGGTAGGACGGCCGCAACGGAGATGGGAGGACAATGTTAGGTTTGACCTTGAGGAGATCGGATCGAATGGTCAAGCGTGGAAGGAGAGTGCCCAGGACAGGGAACGATGGCGAAGACGAGTCGGTGAGGTCATGAACTTCCGGGTTCCTACAGGCCAATAAATAATAATAATAATAAATTAATTAAACACATTTGCCATACATGTCTCTAATGGGTTAACTGACTTTAGTTTAAAATTCTATTATTAAAAATTTCTATACATATGAATTTATATTAATTTTGGATAATTTTTAACTGTCCTATTCAGAAGCAACAAGATTATTCAATTCAAGCTAGTTCAATATTTTCTAAATACAACTTGGTTTAAATGTTTGACTATACTACAGATGAAGTTTAGAACTGGGAGAAGTGTGTAAAGTTACCTGGGTATTATATATACAATAAAATTCATTTAATTCTTTAGTCTTCGCCAAGTAATAACTGAAACACCTTAGCTAAGGGTGAATCACTTTGTTGTAATATTACGTCTTATTATTCCGTTACATGAAATATATTACATAAAATTTATTATTAAACTACAACACGCATTTATATTATTAATTTTCAGTCAAGTTTATCTATTCTTTATGTTTGGAGGAAGGCTTTTTTGTGATCTTGAGAAGAAAACAAAAGAAAAGTAACCTCTTGCTTGAAGTGCGTTTTTATCAATTTTCTGCTATATATTTGACACTGCAATGACTATGTTATTTAGCGATGGTATTGCCAGATAATAGGCAATAGTGAGAATTAGTTGTTAGTACTTTTCAACATTCCGCCCACCATGTCCAGTTATTGTGGGGAAACCCCTGGCCGCCCACCGTAGAGTCATTGTCAATTGAAAGCAGGACCAAATTTGAGATAATTCGTTTCAATTTTTCATTTCATTTTTGCAACATTTTTTCATTTCGTTTTATATTCTCAGTTTCTAATTTAAATCATCATCATCGGCACTACACCCGGGATCCGGTCTTAGCCTTATTTAACAAATCTCTTCACCGGTCCTGATTTCGAGCCGATTTCCAGTTTGGCACTCCCAGGGTCTGGGCGTCCTGGTTTAGGCCATCCCTCCATCGCAGACAAGATCTGCTGTGCTGTCTCCTTCCATACATCCTGCCACAAAGGACTTTCCGGGCAGGTCCCTCTTCGCTCATTTGAGCTAGGTGTCCCGCCCACCGGGGTCTACCGAGCTTGATTTTTCTTACAACATTAGCTTCAAGGTAGATTGCGTACAAATCATGGTTGTAGCGCTCCGGAATCGTCCTCCCTCACATACGGGGCCAACAATTCTCCTTAAGACCTTCCCCTCGAACTCGGCTAAGAGTTCAGAGTGCCTTTTATTGAGCACCCAGGTCTCGAATCCATACACGAGTACTGGTATGACCATGGTCTTGTACAGTAGTAGCTTGGATGTTCTAGATAAATTTCGGGATTTAAAGAGCCTTGATAGGTCATAGTAGGCTTTGTTGGATTTGATCAACCGTTCGCGTAGTTCTTCTTCCATATTGTTATCGGCTGATACTATTGACCCAAGGTAGTTAAAGGATTGCACTACTTCAAATTCGTGCTCCACTACCCTGATAGTTTGACCAACGTTAGGTCTTCTCTTTGCAGAAGTTGCCACCATGTACTTAGTTTTCCCCTCATTAATGCGCAGTCCCAGTTTTTGTGCCGCTTGCTCGATCTGGGTGAAGGAATCCTCTATAGCCGATTCGGTTCTACCGATGATGTCGATGTCATCTGCGTGGGTAAGTATCTGGCTGGACTTGGTGATAATAGTCCCTCTAGTTGTGACGCCAGAGTCACGGATTGCTTTCTCCAACGCCAAGTTGAATAGGAGGCGGGCCAGACCGTCCCATTGTCGGAGTCCATTAAATATGTTAATTCGTTTGGACAGCAATCCCACTTGACTAGTTACGTTGGTCATGGTCAACCTACAAAGTCGTATCAATTTGTTTGGAATGCCGAACTCTCCTATGCCATTATATAGTTCTACACTGGCTACGGTGTGGTACGCGGCCTTAAACTCTATAAATAGATGATATAGTGGAATCTTAATAGATGATATAATGGAATCTTTCCATCGCCTGCCTAAGGGTGAATGTCTGATCAATCGCTGATTTGCCTGGGATGAAGCCACACTGATATTGACCAATGATGGCTTTAGCGTATGTGGCTATTCGGTCTTATAGGATAGTGGAGAGTATCTTATAGGCGATACTCAGCCATGATATATCCCTATAGTTGCTGCACTCCGTGATATCTCCCTTTTATGTATGGGGCAAATTATACAGCGAGGCCAATCTTCCGGCATCTCCTCTTGCTCCCATACGTGCACCACGATCTCATGAATTGCGTGATGTAACGCTGTCCCTCCTTGGTTGATCAGCTCAGCTGGTATGCCATCAGCTCCGGGGGCTTTATTTGATTTGAGCTGTCTTATGGTTTTAGTGTTTCCTCAACGGTTGGTGGCGGCAGCATTTGGTCTTGATTTTGCATTGTTGAAGCCTCCATTTCTTCTATGAGCTGACCATTTACCAATTCATTGAAGTGCACTTCCCATCACTCCAGAATGCCTTCAGTATCGGTGATCAGATTACCCTCTTTATCCTTGCAGTAAGTGCAGCGTGGTGTGTACCGCGTCATACTGCGGATTATTTGGTAGAACTTCCGCGCCTGGAGCGGTTCTCGCTCTCTACTTTTCTCTATTTTACAGACAAGGATTTTTTTTCCCAGGCACTTTTCTTCTGTCTGTGTAGTCTTTTTTCAAATCTTCTGAGCTCTTTGTATTTCTCCTTGTGTACTCGCGTCCTATGAGACTGCTGCATTGCCCGGTATACAGCATTCTTACGTTCAGTCGCTAGTTTGCACCCATCATCAAACCAGTCGCCCCGATCTCTACGACTACTGCCTAAGATGGAGTTGACAGTATTCTTAAGGCGTGTCCATTTCTTTTCTACGTCCGGCATTCTGGCCCCAGGACTTACTCTCCCTCCGTCGAGCTCTTCGAGGGCGAGTCTTAACGCATGACCAAGGTGTTACTGGTATTCTCATTGCGTAAGGCAGCCGTGTTGATTTGAACTTGATCCGCGGATGCAATACGTCTCCGTAAGGCAATCCGCGCTCGGAAAACTGAACCAACTAGATAGTCATCAAGCTCGAGGAGTAGCGGCGATCTATCAACACGTGGGCAATTTGGTTGCGAGTGGCTCCATCAGGTGATACCCAGGCGCCTTTGTGGATATCTTTACGCGGAAACCTGGTACTTGCAACGACCAAGTTTTTCGATGCTGCCAGTTCGATCACCCGTAGTCCATTGTCATTAGCGTTCTCATGCAAACTATGGGAACCTGCGTAGTGCCTGAAAACCGGCTCCCGACCTATTTTTGCATTCAAATCGCCAAAAACGATTTTCACATAGAGCATGGCCTTTCGTTTATTGTACTAAAGCCGATAATGGCAGGCTTCAGTGTTTTGTTGACTAGAAAGCCTAACCCGAGCACATGTTTTGCATGACAGCTGTAATAAATGTCATACTCGTATCTTTGAATAACGCCAGTCCCCGTCCATCTTATTTCTTGTAATGCTGTTATGTCAGCTTTATATTTGGACAGGTCATCGGCTAGCTGCTGTGCAGCTCGAGTTCGGCTCGAAATGGATACCGGTGGAGAGATTTGTTAAATGAGGCCAAGACCGGATCCCGGTTGTAGTGCCGATTATGATGATGATAATGTTCCCCAGATCTATTGTATACTCTATTCTACATATTTACCATTGACCATTGCTCACAACTCAATTCATTCGTTTACTGAAGTTAACAATTTACTAATTTCAATGTGCTCGACTAAGCATCTCGATTTTTTTAATCAACAACATCTTATGGTCAACATATTGAGTTCCGATATCGTAAAGATTATCTAACCGAGTAGAAAGCAATGCATCGAAAACCAAAAGTTTCATCTTGCCGTCAAAACTAAATTTCTTGTACACGAACATGCAACTATGGCGGAAAACTCTAAACCAACTACACGCAGCAATGGTCTGATGTGTTGAGGCTTTGATTCTAATTTTTGTTCTGATGATAATCATCATGCCATTGGTTGGAATTTTCAATTTTTACTTTTTTGTTTTACACTAACGCGCGCCCAAAAGGGGATTTTGGAGTAGTGATTTTTATCACAAAATGTTTTAAGCCCATTTTCGACGAATCTCAGTTGTATCGTCGAATTGAAGCTCTTAATTTTTGTCGATCGAATTAATTCGACTTTTAATTTCAGCAACCCCAATTTGATACAGCCAAACAGAGAGGCAAGAAAGGATGCACCCTATCTGACCTGAACGTAACTTACAAGGGATACATTTGTTCTATAGCGAAATTTGATATACACATCATAAGGCGTCTCAATCCCGCCATGGGAACACCCAGAACATTGAATGGAAGCACTTTTCGTCTGAAGCTTACATTGTGTTTTTTTCTCAAGATTACCATTAATTTATATCCCGCCTTGTAAATGTGACAAATTTGAATTCCATAATATGTTTACTAATTTCCTATTCCGCAAACGTTCGAGTTTTTGTAGCAACCCAACTCTCCAGTTTTACAATGAGGGTGCAACACCAAATAATCACTTGATGATCTTTCAATACATTTCGCTGCATTAAATCTGATTCAGAAATCTGCATGGGTGTGTTTTAATCCCGGTCTCTGTTAACCCCCTTCAGCAAGTAAAGTGAGAGTAAGCACATCATTATCCTGTTCAGTTGTTGTGTCCGTTACTATAAGTAAACCAAACGACGCATGCCATGTTAAGGATATTCATGTGTTTTAAGTGTCCTAATGCCATTATTACATTGCACCCGTTTTGATTTTGATAGCTTTATCCTTCGAACGTATTGCGAAGGGAATCACAGCACACAAAACAACAACCTAATATGCGAACATATGTATACCCACTTGGGTTGTAATGAGACGACCTCTCCGGTTCGTCTTTTTATTCTGCAAGTTTTTAAGTGAAATCAGATTACCCTTCGATTATAAAGTCCTAGGCAACAACTTACAAAGGGGTTGAGATGAACTGAAGTGTATAAAATGTTATAACAGAACTTCGTTGAATCCTTTATCCCTTTGACATGCATTCTAATCGCAGAGGTTCGTCCCAATTAATTTAATAAATTTGTTTATTTCTAGCAAAAGTATCCTGTGGTGTACGCTGCATATCCTAAAATATCGATCAACCACTTTGGCACAGTTGGATACAACAAGGATACGAAGATGCTACTGTTTATTGATAACAATGGACAAGGGTGCACGTTTCAATTAGACCACCTTGAAATTGTAATAGGATTTTCTCTCATGGAAAAAGTAAACGCATGCCTGTGATGTGTTTAAAGGCTCAAATATCCTTTAAACATTCATTCAATAACTCAAAGGCGGCAAGTTTGTTCGTTTGATTTCATATTTATGTTCGTTCTAGTGAAAGAAAAAGGATACTTTTTGCTGAAGCGCACGCACGGTAAAAACATATAGGTCCTTATAGAAAAGGATCTTAATTTTAATATTTTAGAATTCGGTTTTGTCGGATGAAAAAATTGTATAGTTAATTGTAGGGTATATATTTGAAAATTAGAATTGTCTAGACATCATGTGGGTTATTTAGATGTGGCTGTTTTATGGGTTGCGGCTTTCCTTTCATTAATTTAAATACTAGTAGTCTTGGTATTTTTTGACAATATAAATATGTGAAATAGAATGGGTAACAGTCGGACCCTTGGGGAGCACCATTAATTTGATGAGAGGCAGATATGAGGTTAACCAAAAATTCTTATAGCGAAACCAGACATATAGTCTTTTGATTGATTGGTTTTGGGTCATGAGTTAACTTTTGCTCCTTTGTGGCACGGACGTTTGTTACCGTGGTGCGCAAATTACAAGCAATCGGACACATGTACACAAGGCCAGGAGCTTTGTATCAGTTACTTCTCGAATAAGTTGCGCGAACGCGAGACGAAAAATCCCAGATACTGACAGGAGACAGGTGACAAGAAAACACAAAGGTAGTCCTAGGATGAGAGTAGAGTAGGAGATACAGCGCCGTTTTTAGTACGTAGGTTTGGGCCTCTTTAGAAGATTACATATCTTTTGCGTAACCGTAAGGAAAGCGCATCCGTGGATGCGTCACCATGACGACGAAAAATAATAACCAAACATTGGTGCCGTAGGTGAACAAGGTCCAAAAAAAGGTAAAGAATGCGAAGCATCATTGCGAGTTCTGATTGGGGAGTTCAATGCGTGAGTTTTTTTGGCTTAGGATTTTAACTGTTATATTTCATCTTTAACCTTGAAAATAAAATTGTAATCAAGATTTAGATATCTGGTGTTATTCACGAAGGAAGACACTCCATTTTTCTTGCTCTTTTTGTCCTCCCAGCAGCGGTAAAGGGTGCTGGAGGCCAGATTTTTTTACGTACACCTGAGGGATTTCCTGTCGCCACTGGTAAAATATTTTCCGTAAGGGTCGGATCTACGGTTGGAATAGTATTACATATCACGATGCATTGACCCGGTAGTATACGAGACCCAGGGCTAGAGGGAAGGCGTTATTTGGTTTTCCGTCTAATTTCTGGTCTGTTTCCAGCCATTGTGTCACCAGTTAAATCGAACTAGGTTTATAAAGTTCCCTAAAGATTAATGTGTCTTCCTATAAACTCAAATGTCACCACCAACAAGATTTACTTGCTTCCTTGAGTCGGATGTTTGGTATTAAAAAGCCGCCCGGAACTAGATCGTAAAGACAAGGAAGAGGTTTCCGTGTCCCATAGGAAGAGCATCATCTATCTAATCAGCTGCGTCATCTATCTAACCGGTAGCGCCAGCACTATGTCAGATGCTCGTACAAAAGACGGGGTATTTCCCCATTGTCTTGTAGGACTTTAGATCGTACCTCCCGCTTTGCACACATTGCCCATCATATCAGAGGAGAACGTTTCCATCTTAAATTAAATGACTCAACCAGAAGAGGAACTGAGAGCAAAGTGAAGGATACCCAGAAGATCAACAACCAGCAACAATTCAAGATTATTTAGTGCCATAAAGTTCGTGGTTCCAAACAGCAAAATAGTGGATATACCCTTGTGAATAGGACGTTACATACTCACACCTGGGCCGGGTTGTCGTAAGAGGCGATTAAAGGCCGAGTGTTAGGTGGGGTCCCAACGTCCAGTTACCCGTTCAAATGCCACCCCACCAAGATATAGGCTCCGTGAAATGCTTGGGATAAATCCCCGGTCATTTTTTGGAGTTTACATTGGTGAACTGAAAAGTTTCCGACCTCAACGTGAATATAGCAGCACTCGTGAATAGTGAATGTAGTTGTGCATTTTTTGAGAGTTACTGATTAAAATTTCAGCCATTGAGTGATTCGATATGAGTGTTTTTGTGATAATGGATAAAATTGAGTATCGAGCTGTCATTAAATTTTTGTTTTTGAAAGGCAATCATCATCATCATCATCGGTACTACAACCGGGAGCCGGTCTTGGCCTTATTCAGCAAGTCCTGAGGCTTGTTAGATTTTCCATAATGATTTATTTTTTCTGGGCAAGTTCATTAGACTTGCGCCAGGGGCAATACGCCTACGCAAATCAAAGATGAGTTGAACTCTGTGTATGGAGACTCTGCACCATCATTTACCTCATTGAAATTTTGGGCAGCTGAATTTAAATGTGGCCGTGGAAGCTTGGGAGACGATGCACGTTCGAGACGTCCAAAAACTGCCACAACTGACGATAACATCGATAAAGTTCGCCAAATGGTGCTAGACGATCACCGAATCCAAAGAATGTGTTTGTCACATATTAAATCAAGATTTAGGCATGAAAAAGCTGTCCGCGCGTTGGATGCCGCGTTTGCTCAAGTTAGACTAAAAACGTGTTCGAATAAACATTTCAAATGTTGGCGCAGTTTAGGCGCAATAAATCCGAGTTTTGGCGCCGATTAATTACTATCGATGAAACTTGGATACACCATTATAGGCCCGTATCAAAAACACAGTCAAAACGTGGACTGGAAAGGAGGAATCTAGGCAAAAACGGTGTTTTCGGCTGGGAAAGTGCTGGCGACTGTTTTGGGGTAGTCATGGAGTTATCTTAACCGGTTATAGGAAAAACCATTACAGCAGCATACTACGTCTCACACCTCAGCAGTTGCCATGGCGAAAATCCACGAATTACGGTTTGGACTGCTTGACCATGCGCCTTACTTACCAGATCTAGCCCCCAGCGACTTCCTTTTGTTCCCTAATTTAAAAATTGCGGTCGGAGGACAGAGAATTTTGTCAAATAAGGAGGCAATCACCTTTTTGAACATTTATTTTTGAGAGAAAAACACCAAGTACTATTGGACAGGTTAGAGAGATGGGAGCATCGCTGTGAGAAGTGTGTAGAGTTAAATTAAATTTTAAGAAAAAATGTCTTGTATCTTTGTTAAGTCGGAAATTTTTCAGGCCATCCACGTAGCTTTGTTTGGGTGGGGTAAATCGGTCCAAGATAAGATACCACCCCGTCTCGCAGTTAATTCCGCGATATCACCGGGAGAAATTTTCTACTATGTTTCGGAGGTATGGCTGGTGGCCCGGACTGAAATGGAGATAAGTGATGATGGTACCTTCTGAGATAAAGAATTTTGGAGGCAATGTAGTACCCCATTCATTTCTCCAAGCGGACTATTTTAACAACATCATACATTTTGATATATAACCGAACTTTACGAAGTTATTGTTCTCGTCCTTGGCGATTTTAATGTAAACAATTTCGGCTGGTTGGTACATTCTAACAGTACCGACGAAGCTGGGAGCTTGAGGGAGATGTTCGCTGTTAGACGCAATTTGACTAAACTCGTGGAGGAACCTAAGGGAGTGTCGGATACCCGAGGTGATTATGTCAACACCCTGGATCTGTTTTTCACATCCCATCCGAGTATTTATACCGTGGAAGGTGCTTCCCAACTGGAAAACTCAGATCACTGCTTGGTATCGGTCGCCCAACCATTTGCATCTCAAGCGGCTAACCCACCTAAGCAGTTTCGCCATGTATGGAGGTATGGTGCTGCTAACTGGGCGATTTGCGAGATTTCTTCGCATACTTTCCGCGCTTGAAGGGGTGCTTTAGAAACTCCGATGTTACAGCATGGACGGAATCACTCACGGAGATTATTCTTCTCGGGGCAAAGATTTAGAGTCGGCATTCCGTCAAATTTATCTGATACACTTTGGTTTGATAAAAAATGCGAGCAGATTACAGCTGGCAAAAAATAAAGCTTTTAAGTAATGGCACTCCAATCCCACCGAGGTCTACACAACGATATTTGTTAGAATCAGAAACGCGTGCAAACAGGCGATTGATACAAAGAAGGAGGCTTACAACGACTGAGTGACCAAAAAACTCCGTGAGTGTCCAACTGGTTTGTGTCCCTTCTGTTAAATGGCAAAGACTATCACCAGTAAGTTCGCTTCCTCCTCTCTTCCTTCGTTAGTGACGGGGCAGCCGAACACTAGTCACAAATTCAAAAGATAAAACTAATTGTTAGTGAGTTTAATTTCCTCGAATTTAAACCTCGGTAGCGGTCCTTTGGAGCCACCTGAGATCGCGCCGGCTTGGTCTTGGTTGTGGGATGTGAGGTTCTGCCCGCGTACTATTCAGCACATTCTACGTGGACTGGACTGCAAGAAGGCAACCGACCGGGACGGAATACCAGCAATAGTCCTTAAGAACCGTACTCCAGAAGTGTCGTCGGTTCTTGGCAGATTCTTTCGCTTATCTTATGCACGGAGGATGTTTCCTGCCTGCTGGGAAATTGCTCCAATTCAGTCAATCCTAAAGAAGGGGAAAATGTGTCACCAACAAAATTACCGACCGATAGTATTGCTGTGTATATCATATAAGGTGATGGACAAGGTCATCAATGCCGAGTTAAGTAAATATTTGGATTGCGACGGACTTCTGAATGATCGTCAATACGGATTCTGTGGCGGGCGGTCCACGGGAGACCTTTTGG
Organism: Microdon myrmicae; assembly: GCA_963931805.1. NCBI lineage: Eukaryota > Metazoa > Arthropoda > Insecta > Diptera > Syrphidae > Microdon > Microdon myrmicae. Next base: position 134,368,309 of record OZ007499.1, read on the forward strand.
CCCTTATAACCGATATATGGACATCTGCGATTGAGGGGCATGTTAAGTCAAGCGCGGTCGGATTGGATATCTCCAAGGCTTTTGACTGCTTTTGGCATAGGGCATTGCTGAGCAAGCTTCGTTCCTATCGCTTTTCCCAGCAGCTTTGCGACGAAGGGCTTCCTCGAAATTCGATCTACCGGTCCAGATTTCAGCCGATGTCACACAGTTTGGCACTCCCAGCCTCCGGGCGTCCTGGCCTGCCACGCTGTCGCCCCCCATTCATCCCGCCAAAAAGGTATCCCACTTACCGGAGTCTTGGGGGGTTCTCTATATTACATGGAGAACCAACCCACAATTCCAACCTTATACTAATGTCATAGTGTCATACTAACCCCTATCTCACAGTTCGGTATTTACCTGAGAATCATTGTTTTCCCAAAGGACGCATAGCTAAACTCATTATCCTATGCAGATAATGCACAATTGAGTTTAGCTACCCTTTTGCCACACGGCAACTCCATCTTCCTAGCCCATGAGATTTCCATCGGAAATCACATCATGTCGGTTAGCAACAACAAGTCTAACCAAACGACGCTGTTGCATCATAGCAAAACCGCTGGGGTTATTTCAGCGTTTTAGAATCTGGTTCTCACGCTGATTATTTCCCAAGCATCAGCGGTGTCCTATTGCTTTTCCCCAGACATGCCATTCGCTTGGTATCAACGATCTCATTTCGCAGGTGAATAGCACCGGTCACATTTCCTCTCCTCTATAATTCTGTCTCCCTACGGCTCAATGCACTCTGAGATCACCACAGCCGTAACACTAGGGTAGTAGGTCATTCTCAGAAACTGCATTTGATAGCGGCGCACAAGCTAAGAAATTTTCACCCTTCGCATGTCCAGCGACTGTTGAATGATGCGGGATTATTATTCGCCTCACTGAGGCATGCGAATGAGAAGATTCATGAAAAGATCGCAGTGATAACTGGCTAATAGCTGTGCAAAATCGAAATTCAATTTTCCATCCTTAATTCGAGTCAGTCGTTACTCAATCACCATTGTGGGCACAATACAGGCACAATAGTTGCAGTAGCATCAAGTAAAATAAATCCAAATAATATAAATCTCATTCACCACTTATCGATATGGATATCATTTAAAAATAAAAGAAACTTAATATCAAAATTACACAGTGCGTTTATATTTTCTTCTTAAATGGTGAACATTTCTTTCGGCGAAACATCGTTGGGGAATTAGTGAAAGTTGTGTCGTACGTCGGCATTCTTACATTACCTTAGCTTCGAAATAGATCGCGTATAACTCATGGTTGTAACGTCTCCGGAATCGTCGTCCCTCACATGCGGGGCCAACATTTCTCCTTAAGAGCTTCCCCTCGAACGCGGCTAAGAGTTCAGAGTGCCTTTTATTGAACACCCAGGTCTCGGATTCATACATGAGTACTGGTAAGACCATGCTCTTGTACAGTAGTAGCTTGGATGTTCTGGATAAATTTCGGGATTTAAAGAGCCTTGATAGACCATAGTTGGCTTTGTTGGATTTGATCAGCCGTTTGCGTATTTCTTCTTCCATATTGTTATCGGCTGATACTATTGACCCAAGATAGTTAAAGGATTGCACTACTTCAAAGTGCTCCGCAATCCTGATAGTATGACCAACGTTAGGTCTTCTCTCCGCTCTGTAATGAAACGAGTTCTGATGCAGGGATGTTCGCGCCGTAGGGAGATGAACCACAAACGGGTGCGATCCGTCGGATTGTCTTGTGGAGCGCATAAAAGCCGAATTGCGTGGAACAATACCAAGAATCTCCGGAGAACAGCATGCGTGATAATATCTGTAAAGCAGACAGAGGTCAGCTACGCGCCTTCGATGTGATAGCGACTGTAGTCCCGACGCCAGCGCCGAGTCCTAGATCAGGTGGATCGCTCGTCTCTGTATGCTCTCAAGCAGGAGCCGAGCTCTAAACAGGAGAGCAATATTCGAGCGCGGGTCTAATTTGGGATTTATATAGGAGAAGAAGTTGGGCCGGAGTAAAATATTTCTTGGCTCTAAAGAGATAACTCAGTTTTCCTGAGGCTGACCTGGCGATACTCGAAACGTGTTTATGCCATGATACATTCCCACAGACCGTGACGCCGAGCAATTACAAGCTTTCTCCAGATTCGAGGGCCTGGCCATTCATCATCAGCTGGGGAACCGATGATCCACTTTTCTTTGTGAATGTTGTATACTGGGTCTTCGTTGCATTGAAGTCGACAAGATTGGCCTTTCCCCACTGCAGGACCGTATCCAGATCCCGATTCAGAGAGTCAATCTGTCTACATCTCAGCCGATGCAACGTAGATGCACCAATCGGCCGAACACTCGAAAAAGAGGAAACAAGCGTACTATCATCCGCAAAACTGAACACTTTGTTATCCGTTGTCTCCAACAAATCATTGATGTGAATCAAAAACAAGATTTAAGCCCAAATAGAACTTTAGGGTACCCCGAATTAACAGGATATAGATCCGAACACTCGCCGTCCACAACAACCCGGATTGATCGATTCTCGAGGAAGCTCCTCGTCCAGTCGCAAAGCTGTTGGGAAAGTCTATATGCACGAAGTTTGCTCAGCAATGCTCCGTGCCAGACGCGGTCAAAATCCTTAGAGATATCCAATGCGACCGCCCTTGGCTCACCATGCCATTCAATCGCAGATGTCCATATATCGGTTATAAGTGTCGAAAGGTCTCCTGTGGACCGCCTGCCACGGAATTCGTATTGACGATCATTCAGAAATCCGTTGCACTCCAAATACTTAACCAGCTCTGTATTGATGACTTTTTCCATTGCCTTAGATAAAATAGACAGTAATGGTGTCGGACGGTAATTTTGTGGGAGACACTTTTTTCCCGTCTTTGGGATTGGCTGAACTCGAGCGATTTTCCAGCAGGCAGGAAAGGTCCTCCGTGCATAAGATAAGCGAAAGAGTCTGCCAAGAACCGGCGATAGTTCGGGAGCACAGTTCTTGCTAGTATTCCGTCCGGGCCGGTTGCCTTCCTACAATCCAGTTCACGTAGAATGCGTTGAATAGTGCGCGGGCGAAATCTCGCATGGAAGACCGTATCGGCGCGATTACAGGTGGCGCCAAAATGCCGGGATCGAGGTTTGAATTCGCCGACAATCAATTCGCGAACACATTAGCTTTATCCTTTGGATTCGTGACTAACGTCCCGCTGTCTGTCACCAACGGAGGGAAAGGGGAGGATGCGAAGTTACCGCTGACAGCTTTTGTCATTGACCAGAAGGAGCGTGAACCAGTTGGGCACCGAAGGAGCTTATTGATCACCCTGTCGTTGTTAGCCCTCTTCGCGGTATCAATCGCCTGGTTGCACGCGTTTCTGGTTCTAACAAAATTCGTTCTGCTAACATCGGTGGGATTGGAGCGCCATTGCTTAAAAGCTCTATTTTTTGCCGCTGTAATCAGATCGCATTTATTGTCAAACGAAGATTTATCAGACGAACTTCGTCCGATAGAATGTGGAATATACATCTCCATCCCCAAAAGAATAATCTCTGATACCGACTCCGCGCATGCGTTAACATCGGAGTTTCCGAAGCACACACACAGCGAAGAAATCTCGCAAATCGTCCCAGTTAGCGGCCCCATACTTCCATACATGGCGAAGCTGCCTAGGCCGGTTATTCGCTTGATATGCAAGTGTTTGCGCGACAGATACCAAGCAGTGATCTGAGTTTCCCAATGGCGCAGAAACCTCTACGGTATAAATACTCGGTTCGGATGTCAAAAACAGATCCAGGGTGTTCGCACAATCGCCTCGGGCATCCGCCACTCGCGTTGGCTCTCCCACGAGTTAAGTCAAGTTGTGGCTTACAGCAAACATCTCCGCCAGCCTCCCAGCCTCATCGGTTCTGTTAGAATGTAACAACCAGCCGGAATTGTGCACATTAAAATCGCCAAGGACAACAATTTCAGAAGCTGGGTGGTTGATCTGTATCCAGTCGACGGTATATGAAAGATGTTCGAAAAATGTCGCCGGTCGATCGTCATTCGGGGAGCGGTAAAGACAACAAACTCTCATGGCATTATATAGTTCTACCCTGGCTATGCTGTCGTAGGCGGCCTTAAAGTCTATGAATAGATGGTATAACAGAATCTTAAATTCCATACATTTTCCATCGTCTGCCTAAGGATGAATATCTGATCAATCGCTGATATTGACTAATGATGGCTTTAGCGTATGTGGCTATCTGGTCTTGTAGGATAGTGGAGAGTATCTTATAGGCGGTACTCAGCAATGTTACATCCCTATAATTGCTGCACATTGTGATATCTCGCTTCTTATGTATGGGGCATTTTATTCTCATTCCGATACTGTCCGTTGTAGGTTTTCTCGTCAAAGGCAGGGGCTCCATCGATAATTGATTTAATTGTTTATGTGATGAGCGCGAAACAAAGATCATAGCGTCTGCAGCTGACACATAGTTGCAGGATCATGCGACCAGTTGATAAGGGTCGGATTCGGCTGTCACTATAGCGCAGTAAACTTCCGGATACGACCGCATACGTTGTTGATGTGGTATATGATCGATGAGAAGGAGGATGGTGCGGAAGAGCTTCAAAGATAGGGATGATTCCTGCTGGTTTTTTGAACGTCCAACTGTACGCTTGTTGGATATGGTTTGTTTTGTTGTTTGGTTTGTATGGTTGCTGTCATCATCATCATCATCATCGGCACTACAACCGGGATCCGGTCTTAGCCTTATTTAACAAATCTCTCCACCGATCCCGATTTCGAGCCGATGTCATCCAGTTTGGAACTCCCAGGCTCTGGGCGTCCTGGTCTAACCCATCCCTCCATCGCAGAAAAGATCTGCCGCGCTGTTTCCTTCCATATATCCTGCCAAAAAGGGCTTTCCGGGCAGGCTCCTCTTCGCTAATTCGAGCTAGGTGCCCCACCCACCGGAGTCTACCGAGCTTGATTTTTCTTACCACATTATTTTCAAGGTAGATCGCGTACAACTCATGGTTGTAGTGTCTCCGGAATCGTCTGCCCTCACATACGAGGCCAACAATTCTTCTTAAAACCTTCCTCTCGAACGCGGCTAAGAGTTCAGAGTGCCTTTTATTGAACACCCAGGTATCGGATCCACACATGAGTACTGGTATGACCATGGTCTTGTACAGTAGTATCTTGCTAGTTCTGGATACATTTCGGGATTTAAAAAGCCTTGATAGGCCATAGTAGGTTTCGTTGGATTTGATCAACCGTTCGCGTATTTCTTCTTCCACATTGTTAATGGTTGCTACCATTGATCCTAGGTAGTTAAAGGATTGCACTACTTCAAATTCGTGCTCTGCTACCCTGATAGTATGACCAACGTTAGGTCTTCTCTTCGCATAAGTTACCACCATGTACTCGTACTTAATATTTCCCTCATTAATGTGCGGTCCCAATTTTTGTGCCACCTGTTCGATCTGGGTGAAGAAGTCCTGTACAGCCGAATCGGATGTACCGATGATGTCGATGTCATCTGCGTGGGCCAGTATCTGGCAGGATTTGGTGACGATAGTCCCTCTAGTTGTAACGCCCCACGGATTGTTTTCTCCAACGTCAGGTTGAAAATAAGGCAGGCTAGACCGTCCCCTTGTTCGAGTCCATTAAAGATATTTAATTGTTTGGGCAGCAATCCCCTATTTTTACTTGACTAATTACGTTGGTCATGGTCAACCTACAAAGTCGAATCAATTTGTTTGGAAGCCGAACTCTCTCATGGCATTATATAGTTCTACCCTGGCAATGCTGTCGTATGCGGCCTTAAGGTCTATAAATAGACGATATAATGGAATCTTAAATTCCAGAAATTGTTCCATTGTCTGCCTAAAGGTGAATATCTGATCAATCCCTGATTTGCCAGGGATGATACCACACTGATATTGACCAATGATGAATTTAGAGTATGAGGCTTCGATCCGATCTTGTAGGATAGAGGAGAGTATCTTATAGGCGGTACTCAGCAATGTTATACCCCAATAGTTGCTGCACACTGTGATATCTCCTTTCTTATATATGGGGCAACATTTTCCACGACGCCAATCTTCCGGCGTCTCCTCTTGCTCCCATACGTGCACCACGATCTCATGAATTGCTTGATGCAACGCTGTCCCTACTTGTTTGATTAGCTCAGCTGGTATGCCATCAGCTCCGGGGCTTTATTTGATTTGAGCTGTCTTATGGCGTTTAATGCTATGGGACAAATTATACCGCGACGCCAATCTTCCGGCATGTCCTCTTGCTTCCATACGTGCACCACGATCCCATGAATTGCGTGATGTAACGCTGTCCCTCCTTGTTTGATCAGCTCAGCTGGTATGCCATCAACTCCAGGGGCTTTATTTGATTTTAGCTGTCTAATGGATTTTAATGTTTCCTCAATGCTTGGTGGCGGCAGCATTAGGTCTTGATTTAGCATTGGTGGAGCCTCCAATTCGTCTATGAGCTGACCATTTAGCAATTCATTGAAGCGCACCTCCCATCGCTCCAGAATGCCTTCAGGATCGGTGATCAGATTACCGTCTTTATTCTTGCAGTAAGTGCAGCGCGATGTGTACCGCGTCATACTGCCGATTATTTGGTACAACTTCCTCGCCTGGTGCGGACCTCCCTCTCTACTTTCTTCTACTTCACAGTCTAGATTTCTTTTCCAGGAACTTTTCTTTTGTGTGTGAAGTTTTTTTTCAGACCTTCTGTGCTCTATGAATTTCGCCACGCGTACCCGCGTCCTATGAGACTAGTGCATTGCCCGGTATGCACCATTCTTGCTTGACAAATTTGCCATAATTAGCCTTGTGCCAGCGTTTCTCGAGATGTCGCTGCATGGATTGGTTCATAACTTGGCGGGTGCCACAGTAGCTATCCAGGGGTGTCACGTGGAGACTGCATGTCAACTTAGATCGAACAGGGACAAGGAGCGTCCTGGCCTTTGTCGGGTTGAAAGCAATCAGTAACTTTGCCACGTATGGTCGCTTCCATACCCCCGGTGGATCACCATGGGGCTGCCCCCGGGAGTGGTGGGTGCTTCTCAGGGGTCAAGGGATACTGGTGATGCAGCGTTGTATAGCACGATACATCGAACCAGTGGTATATGATGGGCTGGGATAGATTAAGGGTACATTCTCATCAGTTGGGTCAAATTTTGGTCAACATTTTTTTTTGCGGCATTCGATAGATATAACTGTCTAGAATATCATGTTAAAAGGAAAAACCGAAATTCGTAACGGTTAAAAATTATGAGCCTCCGAGCCGACTGAGTCAAAGCAGGTAGCGATCGTCACTTAAAACTTTAAACGTGTTTTCTGGAAAACAACGTTTTCCGAGCTGGGGACTGTGATAACTCAGTCAATTTTCAACGAATCTTAATGTTTTTTTTTAAATACGCGTAATTGAACTCTCTATCGCATGACCCATAATTATGCCGATACGTTGTAAATTGATTTTTTTATAAACAAAAAAAAAGAACGAAAACATTCATTAAAAGCGCACATATATTTCAAAACGTCGCCACATTGTTATTTTTGGATAGATTTCATTTTTCGTGGTTCATGCCATAACCACACTCATACTAAATAAGTACACTTTTTCAATTTTTTGTTTCAGATAAATCTTATGACCTGTAGGACAGTCGCCATCGAGGTCCTTTATTTCGCAGCGGTCTACGGCGCAACGTGCCCCTACCTCGTGGTTATCATGAAATTAATTGAACATTTTTTAAAAGCTACTTAAAAGTACAATAAATATACCTGAAAAATCGCGAGTGTCTAGATTTATTCATCATCATCGGCACTACAACCGGGATCCGGTCTTGGCCTTATTTAACAAGTATGAGGCTTGTTAAATTTTGCATAATAATTTGTTTTTCTGGGCAAGGTTATTAGCCTGCGTCTAGATTTATTACTTTCCTCAAAAAAAGGCCTATTTTTCGGCCTTACTGATGAGAATGTACCCTTAAGGCGCTCTTTAGTTTAGGTACTGATCTCTGGTTTTTTCCAGGCATTTTTGTTGCCAACCTTAAATCGTGGTCGCCGTATTTTCCCCACCCGCATACGCTTATGCTACCACGTCACTGTCTATATCGTTTACAGACCGATAAGGGTCACGCTTGATTTACTCACCATATCTTATAAAAAAATAAGCCATCAATTAATTTGCATTTGGCAAAATAGCAATGAAAACAAAATATCTGCCTGCCTTCAAACCAATTCCGCCTTTTTTCGAGCAGAATAATTTGAAATGCCTTCGAGATCAACAGGGTTCCCTAATTCATTACAGCACACTTGAATGGTAACAAATGCGAACTTATTTAAATCTGAAAATTGCTCCGAGCGTTAATTTCAATTTTGATTTCAATTCGGACGTAGTTTCCACTAAGTATATAATTGGTACAGAAAATTGCCCTTACCCAGTAATGCCTTTTCGTAAATTGTTGGCATCAGTTGCCGCAGTTTGTTTTGTTGGAATTCTTCTACTTGAACAATTTGGCGCCAGACGTTTCGAAGCTGAGAGAGTTTTCCTCCGCTGTCAACAATTTTCCCAATAGACGGCAGGTAAATTGAATTCTCATAATTTTAATCCCACTGGGATCATCCGGCAAAGGGTATAGCCGGGTTCAAGAACGGCTAGGTTGTAACTTATTTATGAAAATCATAATTTCAATATTCATGTAGCCATTTTAAGGTACGGGGAAGATTCAAGACAGAAGATAGAATTTCAATGAATTAGTAATACAGATAGTTTAATTTTCTTCAAAGTCTTCAGGTATTTATTTTTGTTTCAATAATTTCATTAAGATCTATTGAAAAGTCAATCGCAGGCTCCATTGTAGAATTCAAGCATAGAGTTTGGAAAGTCCTCTCGCAAAATAAGGTAATAAGTTAGTTTGATTTGATTAATGGATTAATTATGTAACTACGTATCAGTTTGGTTGTTTTTGACGATAGGAATGTCTTTCTAAAGCAGCTACGTCGACTTTTGTGGTGGAGTATACGAGTATCAGCATTATTTGCTATATGTTAATAAAAGTCCTTTTCAATTGAATACTAGTTACATTTGAAACCTCTGTTCCACGGAAATATTTTTAAAGCGCTGAAGCTATTCTTTTTATAAGAAATGTACGCAAAAGAGGTTGTTAACCACCCGAAAATGCCGATAAACAGCATATTAAAATAGTATACATTGGTATTCAAACTCTGTTTTATAAAATAGCGTAAACTGGTATTCAAACACTGTTGGCGGCCTTTGTGAGGAAAATGAACACAACTTTCGAGTATACTTGATCAGTGTTTAGGATGATGTATGTAAAATATAATAAGGATTTTAAAGTCTAGTGTCTAGGCCTCATATAGGTTTCATTCTTAGATTTTACAGGCTTTTTGAGTAAGTGTAGCATGATTCTGATCAAGTGCGGTGATTGAATTACAGCTTTGGAAGAATACGTCCAACTTATGGTTAAAACGAATGGGGTAAAAGCATTTTGTTGCACACTTACATATTACATTCTGTACCAAAATAAACCGGAAATGATTTAAAAAAAAACACAAATGGTTAATTAGATCTTACAAAAAATATTTTATTTATTCAAAATAATCTTCTTGAACTGCAATACATTGAGTTGCTTGCTTGACAAGTGCATCTAATGACTTTCATGTGCCATTGATTGTGGTGCCCTGCAAACCTGTGGGGAAATAATTTGGTGTCGTCGTAACAATGGTTCCCTTATTTCCCAACACTTGTCCGCAGAAACTGTTCACCAAATTCCACAAATAATAGAGAAAATGAATAGCACTGTGTTGTTAAGTGGTGAACTCTTTATTTTTATTTCTGAATCTATTTTCACAAATGATAATCTGGAACCACAAAGTTCTCGTGCACTTAAACTACTTTTTATTTCTCACTACGGTATAACTATTGAATAGGTCTATATTATACAAGTTAAATTTTACTTATTGCTTGTTCCCGATCGAAAGCTGAAGATTCCCACGGTTCAGTACATGCCAAAGATCCTCGGGGTTTTAGAAACACACTCAATCTGTCTCAAATAGTCAAACTCACAAAACACATTCTTAATTTCGCCGATTTCGACAAGGAAGATACTCCGAAGATCACCGAAATAATTCGTATTTTGCCACTTCATCCTAGTCGCGGAGAAATTGGACCGGAGGTAGCATTTTTACTTTCGACACGTGCAAACTCTTAGTTGTTGAAATTAAACTCTGATAAACGCCACGTCCCCGGTACGTGTACGCTTCGCGGTGGTTACGATCTGATTCTCCGATGTAATTCACATCCATCAGATTCGATGGCTGCGAATTGCATCGATAGGGGAGGATTGTATATGTGTCCGTATAGGACAAGTACGTTGCCCTTCGGCCTGCATATCGGCAACGACGATAAACATGGACTGGTGTGATGAATTGTAGGTATTATAGAGATACGCGATAGCGAAGATCGTCAAAGGGAGTAATAAGTTTCTGTGTCTTAAATAACCAAAAACGCTGTTTCGAGGGCCATAAATCTTTGATGACCTGAGCCTGAGAACGAAATAGGTTTTTGCTTTTAGATACACAAAAACGCTATTTCAAGGGTCGCGATGATATGCACATCGTGTTTACTCAGACGTTCATGCTAATGCCGTTGTAGGCTATATATTCCGGTGAAGATAGGTCAGCCGAAAATTTGGGTCTTGTTTACAAGACGGTGCCGGTACATGAGTATAATGGCGTGGAATTAGCCTTGCAGATGTGCAAGCGTACATCTCGCCCAGGGCTGCCATAGACCAGCGGTCGATTAATAGGATAAACACAGTGATGCTACTGTGTGTTTGTTTGTTTAACAGGACTGAGCATCGTTAGGCAAGATCTGGGGTATGATTGTCTAACGTCAATCATATTAGTGCCCAAATCCCATGATCGGTAGATAACCGATAAAGGAAATTGGTCGCAAGTGTTGCGAACCTCGGGACTGGGGCAATAAATGGCTATGAACCGTAGGAAAACCCATCGGCTACAACTGTGTCAACAATTACGCTGGTCAGCAAGTATTTATCTATTATAATTTCTGATAAGCTGAGCCGATGAAGATATGGTACGGTTCATATAATAATTCAATGTGATGCATGGCTTGATGAGGTTTAACTTTCAGGTGTGACGCTGCAGGGGAGCTTACGCTGCCCCTAATTGCAGGTAAGTACTATGGGTTTGGAAGGTGGTTCATTTAAGAGGATGGATGGCTCTTTGGGAACGTATTAAAGAACCGCCACAAACCCCCATCATTTCCCTTCTATATATCCATACATAAAAATCAATACCCCCGATTAATAAATAAAAATAAAATGTCTATGTCCCACCAAACAATGCAATTTTTTGTACTGTCCTCTAGAGTCCGAGTTATTTTCCAACAAAACACATTTCTTTATTAACTTAAACTAATACTTCACATTCGTTTAGGAAAAAATAAATGCAACTTAAACTAAATGTTTAACATTTGCCCTGAAATGGAAACGGAACTGAAGTCAGTTAATGTATTTAAATTTACCAAAGCCCGCCGCTGCTGCTGAGACAAACTTGTCTTCCGTTATCCGCGTTTTTTCGTCAAAGACCCCTGTCCTGTGTGTCTGCTCTCCGCCACGATCCAGGAGGTAAAAGAACGAAGGCAAGAAAAACCGGGAGGGGGTCGAGACATGGTGGCTCGTTCACTGGAGTGCAATATTGTAGCGCTCTCTATTGGTCGCTACAGCGCTCCCCCCTTTGTGGGAACAAAATGTGATGGTGGTTTGCTTGTCCTCCCGGACTTCTTCGGTACTCTTGGATTTTTGCGTGCGATGGTGCGACTTCTGGTGAGGGGCTTGACTTGTCCCAGCATTCTGAGTTAGATATTCGGGAAGCTGGCTTGAGTTGTTGGTTCGAAACAGAAACTTGTTTGTCGGTCCAGAATAAGCTGGTTGGAAGGAGGGCTGCACTTGGTCGTTACAGACATAGATATGCAATGTAGTTTTTAACTCCCTAGGGATAAAAATGGGCTGTGGCATGTTAGAATGCGCTGGTGCAAGTCATTGTAGAGTCTCTACCAAATTCTGTACGAAACTTACCGGTTCTTTTGAGGTAGTGGCTGTTTCAAAAAAATTTGCTTGCAGGCGTAGCACAAGTTGGGGAGTTTTTTTTTTTTTTTTTTTGGTTGTGATAAGAGGGTGGAAATCTTCAAAAGATACATCTGGACCGATCCAGAGGCATGCCAGATTCTTACCAACTAAAATCACCTCCCACAAGGCACATATTCCCGAAAATGCCCGCGGAATTTTCTTTCAGATATTCCAACCCGGAGCGGGACGGAGTTTAGCTGTTACTCGGCTTGCCGCGTCGCAACTGTTGCGTCATGTCACATAGAATATCATTTTCTCCGGGCCATGCTTGTTTGGAAGCATGTATTGTATTACTCCTATCGTGGTAACTGTTCGTCTCATATGTATGTCCAAAATCGTTCATGCGGTTTCGAATCTCACGCACTCTGTGAGTGCTTGTTCCGCATTTTCTATTTTGCCTTCGTAATACAAGCAGTATGGGTGATTCACATGCTTATACTTGTGCAAGTATCTAAATCATTAAAAATCACTAAAAATGTAACCAATGCTCAACACATCAGGCCAATGCCACATGTATGAATTCGATTTCTAAACTCAAGTACATTCAGCTAATGTGGAATAATTATGTTATCGCTATGGTATACGGCTCTGATGCTTTGCTTATTAGAATTTCCTTTCGGTGTTCTTCACTATTTGCTTGCATATTGTGTGTGTATCTGTTAGAAACGTCACACATCCATGTCCTGATATTAACTGCGTCAAGTGGTAATTCAGCTCGCCATGTTTTCTTTTCACCCATGTTTCTACATCAGGTATCGTGTTGCGGGTCCATCTTCCTTTGGTGGAAGAATCCCACCTTCGTTGCCATTCTCTTAGGCTTGAGAGCTCTAATTGTGAGCTACGGCGATTCTCTTGTGAGACTACAGCGTTTGAAATAATAGTGAAGAAGAACGTGTGATTCGAACTGACGCTATGACAGTTTGAATCACCAAAAATTAAACCTAAGCGTTACCTATCACGCTACTGGCCGATTTTATTATAGAATTTGATTTTTAAACTCGACTAAACTCCACTGATATGAATTGTTATGCTATCGCTTGGTATACGGCTCTGATGTATTTTCTTATTCGACTTTCGTTCGGTGTTCTTCACTATTTTGCTTGTGAATTGTGTGTGTATCTGTTAGAGACGCCACAAGACCTTATGCAACACAACGTTTTTTGTAGCTGCAATGTTAAGTGGTCTCCTTCCGGCCAAGATATTTATACATAGCATACTCTTAGTGATACCAGCCTATGTGCTGAGTTCACTCCCCTCATGTAGGACTTATATTGTCCGCCTCCTGTCCACATGTGAGCTGCATACATTATAATGGAGGTGTTGACACTGGTTATCAGTTTCCTTATGTTGGGGCGGGGTCCACCAATATTGGGTAGAAGTCTCGCCAAAACTTTGCATACTCTTTTCGTTTTTTCACTCATTTTCATCAAGTCTTCCTTGAAGCTCAACCTGTTGTCAGGTATAACACCAACATATTTAATATAGGGACTGGATCTGATTGTTTGTCCTTCTATTTCCAAATCAAGGTGTTTCACTTTCTTGCAGTTGCTTATTAAAACTGTCTCCGTCTTATGTCCAGCTAGTTTCAGTCCGGCCATATCTAGCCAGCAGTTAATGCTCTGGATTGCATGTGAGCAAATATTCTCCAGGTCATCTAGATGTTTAGCTACGGCCACTATCGCCAAATCATCCGCGTATTCAATGATTCTAACTCCTTTTGACACATTGGCCCCGAGCACACTATTATACATGACATTTATATAACAGCGGACCTAATACCGATCCCTGAGGTACACCCGCTGTTATTTTAAATTCCTGTTGTCCCTCATCTGTGTCATAGAGCAGTCTTCTATGCGAGAAATAGTTTGTTAGTATATGCACCAAGTGGAGTGAAACTTGTAGATCGCCCAACACCAGGTGGGCAGGTTAGGTGGCGGATTCGTTGACCATTGAGCGGAGTCCGAGGAGGACCACAGGGAGTGAAGTCACCCAACCCTTAGGGCTGTGTGTTGTAAGTGCTGTTTTTAGTGAGCGATATCAGCTCTCCACCACCTCGTTAGTCTGAGGATGGTAGGCCGTGGTGTGAATACGTGCGCAGGCGAGAATCTGACAAGGGGAATGAAACAAAGGGGATTCTAATTGGCGTCCCTGGTCGGTGACCAGTCACAGAGGACAGTCAAATCGTGCCACCCAGTTGAAGAGGAATTCGTCAGCGACCGTAATAGCCGTGGTATCGCCTTTTAGCATAGCTTTCGGCCATCGTGTTGCATGGCTGATGTATGTGAGTAGGTAGCTAAACCTGTTAACTGGGGTCGACGATATCGATGTGAACGTGCTGCAGTCCTTCAGCTGGTGCCAACGTTCCCAAGGGCGGGTTGGTATGTCTGTGCCCTTTACTTCGCTGACAGTCGTGGCAGGTTTGTGGCCACTTTCCGATGTCCACTTGCCTTGATGGCCAAAAGAAACGAAGGTCGATGGTATTACGAGAGACCCTTGCCCCTGGGTGGCTGAGGTTGTCCACTGTTTCGAAAGCAGCACGCCTGAATGCCTTAGCTATCTAAGGGCGAGCTCGTTCGGCAGTTGTTTCGCAGACCGCCTGTGTTTCGGTACAAGGAAGAACAAAGTTGGTGAAATTTATCTTGTTTACCGGTTGCGACTTTTCCGACAGACTTGGCATTTTGTGCTTTAGTAGTCCTTGTTTATCGGGAAAGAAAGTGGTTATTTGCTTTCCGAATTTACACTTATCTTTGTTTAAGGTGATGCCGTTTCGGTTGAGATGTTTGAAAATCTTCTCTAGGTGCTTCAGGTGTTCCTCTGCGAGCTTGACGCTATTAGCATGTCATCTATAAAGGTGAAGACAAAATCCAAGTCGCCGAATATAGAGTCGACGAGGCGCTGTTGGGTTTGGGTGGGGTTGCGTAGCCTAAAAGTCAAACTCTCAAGCTTGTATAACCCAAACGGGGTTATAATTGCGGTTTTCGGTACGTTCTCGGATGCCATGGTGATTTGGTGATACGCCCGGGCCAGGTCCAGGCGAGTGAAAATCTACTTATCCGGTAGCATCAGTTGGAAATCTGTGAAACGTGGCAGTGGATACCAGCCGAGGAGTATTACGGCATTGCGACGTCTGTAGACACCGTAAGGTCGAATTGTGCCGTCCTTCTTTATGAAGATGTAGGGGGGACTACCCCATATCTAGAAGGTCGACGAATGCCTTCGTTCAACATGCGTTGGAATTCTGCTTTTGCCAGAATACAGTAATTTGGTAGAATGACTTGCGCGACAGTAAACCACGGCGTCAGATGTTTCCAGATGATGAACCTCTGAATGTTGTGGTGATGGGAGTGTACTGAGCGGAAGGATGAGGGCGGGGTATCACTAAAGCAAGCTCGTGTAGACGTCCTTAAGGTTGATGGGACTTAATAAGACCTCGTTTGATGGCGTGAGAAGAAGTGAAGTACTGCAGTTGGTCCACGAGTCAGCGACCACGAATATCGACAAGTAGTCGGAAGACACTCAAAAAATCTGCTCACAATATTGAGTATGGGATTGTGGCACGGGTGAAGGTCCAACGAAGAGTGGGTCCGATGCCAAAGTCCAGCACAAGCGTTGTCGTACCAATAGTGCTTATTTTGGTGCCATTGACAAACCGTAAGCGATTTGACTTACCAGCAACTGTAGAGGCCTCACCTACAGGTGCTAGTGGGATTTTCCTTGTTTGTAAGTATATGGTGCGGTGCAATTTCTCGCTTTAATATTTCGCCGTATTTTTGATGGAAACAACAGTGCCTGAGAGTGGTGTTGCGTTGACTGCCTTCTGACTTTGGCCGACCGCTTGCTGTTGACGGATGTGTGGGTTTTGTTTGTTGCTTGAGTTGCTTCTCTATCGCGCTCAACTCGGCGGATGTCTTTAATTGCTTCGCCACCAGAATCCTGTACTGTTGAAGATGGTGAGGAAGAGTGGCTTATGATTTTATTCCCCACCTCGGCAAGGGTGTTAAGGTCGCCTGCGACAGATCAGAGCATCGCCCGCACATGCGAAGGTAAATGCAACAGCCACATGACTTTAATAACCATATCTGGAGCCGTGATGTTCCGCAGAGGTCGCGGGTGCGCCGAAGAAGCTGAAAGGACTGTGAGTCTCCTAAGTCGAGTCGTTCTATGAGGCGTTGCACTCGTTATTCCTCATTGTCTTTATACAAATTGATGGGCCTTTTTTAGACCCCACCGTATTTGTTGGAAGGTGGGGGGGCTCAGGAGAATGTCGGAGATTCATTCTAAATCCCTCCTTCGGTCGAGATCCTTACTTCGATGACATACTGGAACTTTTTGTGTAATATCGTATTATACAAATCGAGCAGGAATGAAGTCCAACATAAAACAAGGTTCCCACTCTGATTCTCTTAGGATTAATCAATTTAATCCCTACTTAACATGCATCCGATTTATTTACTCATTTAAAACATCACTGTAAGTGGGCGTTGGTACCGATAGCTAATGAGAAAGGTTCTTATTACGGATGCCCAAACACCTTCATTACCCGTTTGAAAGTATCTCTCCCAGAGGTATAAAGCAGCTAGATTTAGAAGGACAACTTCAAATGTTTAGCCAACAACGTTCAACAAATCGCTTCACAATTATAACACAAGCATTTACCGCCTCTACACGGGCATTGAAAGCAACAAAGTAAACCGAAGAGATTATTTGGAAACACAATTCCATTTACTAACAACAGGACCTTGTGTGGAAGAAGCCGATTTAAGGAATTAACAGATTAACATTCATATGTTCGCCAACAGAGCTCACATGAAAGGCAGGTTTTTCAAATGTGGAATCTTCTAAGGAACAGTAAGAAAGAAAAAACTTTGGATTGAGGTGTAATGCAGCGTATGAACCTCGCACGGGGTACTCAATGTGTGTCCATTCGTATCAGATTTCTATTGTTGTGCGTCCGTAAATATTTAACCATTAAAAATGAAAACTATGGGCATTCACTTTGTATCTTATTAATGTGACGTCCTTTGCATCTTGTCCATGACCGCCACCAGAGGTTTTGTCTAGGACAAGAGAATCAGAGCGGTAAATAGAAAGCAGAACCCACAGGACACTAGAGAGGGATCTGTTATAAGCGCATTTCTTGAATTTTACAATTGTGGCTTCGGCGTCCTGTCAAAAGAGTGAAAGGTAAAAGGAGGATGTTTTCATGTGAACTAGATGCAATCATAGGTAAGTGCGATAGGGGAACTTCTGTTTAGAGCGTCACTCTTGTATCTCCAATGAAAATATATGTTACGAAGACTCTGTACCATTCAGAGTAGATTAAATGGTTGTGTCTATTCATTTTTGCTGTTCACTTCAAGTCGCAATAAGGTTATGTATTTTGTACCATGGGTATTCGAACGCACAAATATATTTGCCGTGTGTCATGGTTCTGTGCTCTTAGGAATACCGGATGTAATCTTCTCAGAAAACTGCGGAAATGTAATTGGTTTTGAATACCATGTGAATATAATGTTATTAGAGAGATACACTCCGCTGAATACATCTGGCAAATGAAAAAAAGGCGAAACAATGTATGAGTTCCAATTCCCAAATGATTTAAAGACATTGTTTTCACATAATTGTGGAAGGAAACATTAAACAATAGTTTCGTGGTAGAACAAATTTTACATTGTTTCTGCAAGTGCCTTAGGGGCAACCTGAACCAATGTTTTGGTTTGTACTTGCAAAATATTTGCTTTACTAAAACTGTTGCTTGAAAAACATATTTCAAGTGAGATGTATTTTGCGAGTGTTGTACGAGTTTCGGTTCTTTTTCTTATTACAACTGGAATTGTATAATACCAATGTGTACTAATTACCTTTTTATGTTAAACATATTTATAAATATATCTCTATTTACTATACCATTATATTCTAGTTCTCGATGGTACTGATCTTCACAAAATTATACTTATATGGGTATAAGCATAATATACAGGGTGGAACAGAGGAACTTGTTGATTTAAATTGGATGCCTTAAAGATGAGGATGTGCGGAAGATGGTGAGGAAGAGTATATTTGGACCCACTGTACAGCAAGTTTTCGTCACGTGTGGCTTGGTCACTTTTATGGAGCGGACGAAGGTGGAGCCCGTATTCTCCATCGAGTCGTTCTTTTCTAGGGGTTACTCATATCATTGAGAAGAGATCCGCAGTAGCCAGCACGCTCGCTTCAATTAACCCCTCTCCGGTTCTGTCATTTTTTATAGGCCTATCTCTAAACCCTCTTTTACAACTTTCAATTTAGAGTTATGACTTACCTAAAGAACAACATTCGGCAAGGTTGGCCCTAACACACCCATCGATATGTTGGAGAGAGTTGAACGAAATTTTCGAGTTCGTTTAAGGCAGTCTGTTGATAATAATAGACTGATATCATCTGGAAGACTACTTAAAGTAAATAATGTGACGCATATGACAGTCATTACTGGAATCTTCGGGAAAGTCCAAAACAAAGTACTGGAAAACTGGAGACTATGGATAATAGAACATTCAAGATTATGGAACGGACGGAAACGAAACGCCGAATCAGAATAAGCAAACGGTATAAATACGTCGCACACAGACTAAGTAATGAGTAAGAAGTAATAAGTGTGGAAGCGATAAGTACGGAAGCGATAAATGAAGAAATCGTTAAGTGTACGGTAAAAAGTAACGGTTGTGATTAACGGACTAATAAAGTCTTATATTAATTCAAAAATCAATTTAACGGCTCTTATTTATTCAAAATAATTAATCCAGCGAACCCTAAGCTCGCTACAATTGGTGTCAGCAGTGGGATTAATTATTGGTGAAATAAATAAGTCTGTGAAAGTGTGTTGTGACTATGTCAGATCGACATTTGGAGGATATTCGCGTTCCTGAGTTGAAGAAGGAACTAGAGGACCGGAATCTGGATAGCAGAGGACAGAAGCAAATTCTTCGACAGCGTCTACAAGCAGCAATGGAGGAAGAAGGTATTGATGTTGACACATATGTTTTTGCGATTGTGCCAGACTGTCCGGATGAAGAAGAAACACCAAGTCAAGATGGTGCCAATGTAACGGAGAAGAGTTCGACACAGTTGGGCATTTCGAAGATGCTCAGGATGATGATGATAAAATTGGACGCACAAGCTACAGATGTTAATGCAAAATTCGACACCGTAAATTCAAAATTGGACGCGCACGCTACAGATGTTAATGCAAAGTTGGATGCCCAAAATTCAAAATTCGACGCACAAGCTGCAGATCTGAATGCAAAATTGGATGCTCAAACGCAGTGGATGAAATGTAATTTTCAACACTTTAAGGAAGAAATCCAGTCAGAAATTCGAAACGAAGTAGAAAATCTGGATCTAAAAGTCACCGAAGAAATAATGCGAATCGAAAAGAGACTTGAGTGTGTTGATAGAAATAAGACATCGCCTAGCAATCAACATGACTACAAAGATACAAGGATGCAACCGCCAACCTTCGATGGAACGGGACCCTTCTCCGTGTTTATACGTCAGTTTGACGCCGCGGCCAATTATAATAAGTGGTCGGATGAGCAAAAGTCAACATCACTAATCTTGTCACTCCGCGGGGCGGCTGCAGAATTGCTACAAACCATACCAGCAGAGAAGCAAACAGATTTCCAAGCGGTAAGAGACGGCCTTGAAGCTAAGTATGGAGACAACCACATGCAGCAGGTCTACCGCATGCAACTGCGGAGCAGAACGCAGAAACCTAGAGAAAATCTTCAACAGTTGCAGGCAGACATTGAGCGA
The DNA here is from genome assembly GCA_963931805.1 of Microdon myrmicae. Classification (NCBI taxonomy): domain Eukaryota; kingdom Metazoa; phylum Arthropoda; class Insecta; order Diptera; family Syrphidae; genus Microdon; species Microdon myrmicae. The sequence goes on from OZ007499.1 coordinate 134,388,300, forward strand.
TTGGCAAACTTGTCTTATTCAAATATGACTAAGGAATTTCTAAACGAGGTAGCAATGGATGCATTTATAAACGCACTCCAAGATCGGGACTTGCAACAGGCCGTTCGTTTGGCAGGAAAGAAGACGACTAATGAAATACTGGCGTTCGCATTGGCATATGAATCTGCTAAACTGGCTACCAGGAGTACATATAGAGTCCGAGAAACGTCCGTCCAGGAATGTTCCTGCCAAAGAATCGGGCAAGTACAACGGAGAGCCCCGAGACCTGTTATGAAGTGCTGGACCTGCGGCGGAGTCGGCCACATCTCTGTTGACTGTGGGAAGCGTTGACGAATGAATGAAACACCGAGTGAGAGTTGTTGTTCATGCGCTTGTCTTAAGAGGAAACTATCAACGGAACAACCTGAGGTGAAGAAACACATTGTACCTGTCAGAGTACTAAATGCGTCCGAAGAGCCGGTCGCAATAAGAAAAGGAGACTTAACCGCAGAATGTGTACCCGTATCAATGATAAGCTCAATTCAGCAAGGGAAGGTGCATAATAACGCTGATGCTCTATCAAGAAGACCATGTAAGCCAGATTTTAAACATTGTCATAAAGCGGAAGAGAAAGAAGAGGCATACGACCTGCGAAATGTACAAGTAGCAGTACTAGATGGGTGGACGAATGATGCTATACGCGCAGCTCAACTTCAGGATGAAGATATGTCGCTAATCCTGGAACAGAAAGAAAAGAACGAGCGGCCAACTTGGAACAATATTTCCGACAAGAGTGAAACATTTAAAGCATATTGGGCACAATGGAATTCCTTGCTGGTGTTGAAGTCCGGCGCCGTGCTTCCTCGGTTGAGGGAAGAGCGGGGACCTTTTATTATTCCTTTTCTTCTTGAAAAATGCTGGTCCTGTTCTACATTTCGTCTTCTGGTTGAAACTTATCACGGGAATATTATGCAGATGGCTATGTCGAACTGTCACTAAAGATATATTACTTAACTCTCGCTTGGTGCCTTTCCTTCTTCTTAGATTTTTATTTGCAGCCGGCTATTTAAAAATGTCCATATCAGTTTTATTTTATGTCGGGCTTTTATTTGATCTCGTTGCAAAATATTTTTATAAACACAAATCTCTGGTTATTGTATCTTGGAGTGAATATTCTATTAAAAATTATTATTAAATCTATTTTCTCTAGAGTAGAAGTAAACGCCTCGAAGTATTCAAGGCAAATAGAAGTTATCAACTGAATTTTTTCTCTATGACTTTTCACATTCAATTCGGACGAAAATCCAAGTTGCTATGTTTTCAATAAATCAAAAGGTGCAGGTTATTAAGTGTGCTGTAACTGGTAATATTGTGAATGTTTATGAATGGTATGTATTAAGTGAGAATGTAATATATGTTAAGTGAAGTTTTTAAGGATGTGTTAGGAGATTCAGTGTTAAATTTAATAAGGGTAGTATTCTGGAATACAACACTGGTGGAAGATGGAATTCTAAAGCGTAAATGGGAAGCCGCGGACGGAAAATCCCATCGAATGCAGATTCTAGTCCCACCATCAAAAGTGAAGGAGGTTCTAACAGAAATGCACGACGGGGCCTCCGGTGGACATCTGGGAGTTAATAATTCACTTTCAAAATTACGATCTCGATTCTACTGGCTTCACATGAGAGATGACGTCGAGTCTTGGTGTAGGAAGTGCACAACTTGCACTGCGACCAAAGGACCAACAGCAAACCCAAGGAGCGCTATGAAGCAGTACAACGTGGGTGCCCCTTTCGAGCGAATTGCGATTGATATCTCAGGACCATTCCCCAAAACAAACGACAACAACAAATACATGTTAGTTAACATGGATTACTTCAGCAAGTGGGTGGAAGTCCTTCCAATTCCAAACCAAGAAGCAACATTCTCATGAGCTATAGATCGGCTAATCACGATACGACGGGCCATTCTCCAGCAAGAATTATATTTGGACGGGAGATACGATTACCAGCCGATCTGCGATTCGGAATACCTCCAGACGCCATAGATAAGACCGAAGACTACGTAGCCGAATCTAGAAATCGCCTCGACGAGATTCATCATTTGGTTCGAAAGTAAATCAAGGTATCCAGTGACAGGATGAAAACAAGGTACGACGTTCGAGCCAACGCATCCGGATTTAATGCAGGCGATAACGTATGGCTTTATAACCCTCATCGGCAAAAGGGGAGGTCTCCGAAGTTACAGCAACATTGGGAAGGACCATATAAGATTCTCACAAGAATTAACGACCTTGTCTATAGGATTCGGCGAAGACCGAACGCCAAGATGAAAGTGGTACATCGTGACCGACTGGCAACTTTTGTTAACCCAGAAGACCAGTGAACTTATTTCGGGACGAACTAATCTAGGCGGAGGGCAGTGTGACGCATATGACAGTCATTACTGGAATATTCGGGAAAGTCCAAAACAAAGTACTGGAAAACTGGAGACTATGGATAATAGAACATTCAAGATTATGGAACGGACGGAAACGAAACGCCGAATCAGAATAAGCAAACGGTATAAATACGTCGCAAACAGACTAAGTAATGAGTAAGAAGTAATAAGTGCGGAAGCGATAAGTACGGAAGCGATAAATGAAGAAATCGTTAAGTGTACGGTAAAAAGTAACGGTTGTGATTAACGGACTAATAAAGTCTTATATTAATTCAAAAATCAATTTAACGGCTCTTATTTATTCAAAATAATTAATCCAGCGAACCCTAAGCTCGCTACAATAATAAAAATATATTAACTTTAAATATATTGATTGTTGAAGAAGAAACAATTAAATAGAAAGCGGTGTTATTGTTTTTTAACTAATTTTCTAGATCTAATAGTTTATCTTCCCTTTCTAGATTTAATACTTTCCTCTCAGTATGTAGCGAAGTTAGGCTTTAAAAAGACACCTCGCTAGATTCCGTGACAAAATTTCATTACAATAATAAGCAGTCACGTAAAAACATAAGCTCCATACAAGTAAGCAAAATCCAGGATGAACATCTTAAGCACTCCTCCACATGTTACATTAAGCTTATTATGTAATAATGTTCGCGAATTTATTCTCCGCGCATTCAAACCTCGATCCTGGCATTTTGGAGCTACCTGTGATCACGGCGATACGGTCTTGTGGGGAGGAAGTGTGGGGGCTCTCTATACCACATGGAGAACCAACCCACAATGCCAACCAATCTTGACCGCTAACAGCGCGTCTCCTCAGCCCAATTCCCCATCCCAAGCCTGCCATACACATATTCGCAACCATGCAAAACCTGCAAGCGCACCCATCCCAATATGCAACAGCATCCGTCCCCAATCCGCAATTGCATATATTCCCCAATTTACCAGGAACCCATTTCCCAAGCTGAAATAAATGCATATTCCAATTTACAACGGAATATTAATCATTTCCCTCAATTACATCACCCCACATACATTTTCCCAAAATTGCTTCGGTCAATTCTCTACTTAATCCATATTCCCTCTTTGCGACCAAGCAATCTTAATTTCCCCGAAATTCATATGCCGTAACTAACGCATATTAAAATCCACAGCGGAACATTAACCATCAACACCAAATATACCAAGCCGCATACATTTCCCCGAAATGACCTCGGTTAAAATTCTATCTAAACGATATCCGTTGCTTGCGCCCAAGCAATTGCTATTTCCCGGTATACACAACCGACGAATCCGACTAGGCTTATACGGCCAGGATTCGCTGGAACTGAATTCCTATGCAAGCATAGGAATTCTATTGGAAAGTAGAATACATTTTTTCCTTCATCACTCAGTCGTCCTCCAACTACCACCACGCGCGTATCGATTCCCCTATAACCGCCGCCCCCGCGTGCCAAATAAAGTCCGTTCTAACGTTTCCTAAAATGAATAGAAGAGAAAACATTCGGGCGCAGTTCGTGAATAAAAACTAAACAACTTATGAAAAATCCTAAAATGAAATAAAAAGACCCTTATGGCCAACACCCAGTGTTTCATTTTTTCCTTGCGTCTGTGGACACCTTCGCTGGTGAACAACTTTGTACTGGGGCGACAGTTAACTGGTGCCATACGTTGGTACATCCACATCGTACCTCCACAGAAGTATTGTGCCTGGCACGGACACTCCGTTCACTTCCTCCTCCATAATAATTAATTGTTCCCTCGAGCACTACACGATTACGACAAAGCAAAGAAAACGCCAAACACCGGACAAGTAAAAATATAAAATACAGCATTTATATTGTTTATTTTTTTTATTTTACGGTAGCACTACGTGAAAATTACAATGTGAAGTCAATAAAAACGCAATCTTCGAAGACTGCAGCGAATGGGGCACATGATTGTTACTTATTTTATTGTTTCAAAATTTAACACACCGCGACTCGGTGATTTTCGCGTCTCCGCGCGCACCGGAGAGCGGAATTCAGCAACAACCATGGCGGTCGGCGGATGTAAAAACGACTCCCCGAGGATAGAACTCTGACATGGATTCCATCTTAGGTTAGGGTTAAGAAAAGGGAAGAGAGAGAAAAACTTTTCTCTTAAGGGTGTGGCCGCCACAGAAAATGCACTCTTTCAGTGCAATGGTATGCGTAAGTAAATGTATCGCCATTAGGAAGAAGTGCTAATGGTTTTTCTATTTACACAATGGGATATGTGTATCGCTAGTGATGCTAAACGGATCGTATACATGATTACCTGCGAAGAAATTCGTTTTATGACTCTAGGGTAAGATGAGAGTGTTCGCTTTTGGCCGATGGCCAAGGAGCTGCCGCGGCCGTGAAAATGCCAGGGACATGTGGTATGCACATGTACGGCGGAATTGCATTGGTGGAACAAGGGTGCTTAATGGTCGGGAATCTAAGGTGCATATGCACGTTAAAGAATTGTCTTTAGGAAGTTCAGGGTCGATAGCGCTAATTGAGTGCAGCTGCTGGTATATTATTGCTGGGAGAAAAAAGTCACCGACCAAGGTGTGCGTTCAGAGATGTATCATACACATGACGAAGCTGAAAAATGGACAGCGCAATGTTTATTGCCCCTGGTGAAGGTTACATTGTATGTAATTCAGATCCTTTTGTTTACAGAAATTCGTCTAGGGAGATTTGCTTGGCAAACAATGGTGGCGGAATAGTTTTCCTGCGAATTCTAGTGATGTATTGGACTATGAATACTAAGAGTTCTTTGTTGGGAACATTTTGGCCGATGCGTTGATGCAAGGAAAAATGCCCCTGTAGGTGAAACTCTTTTTACAGGTGCTAAATGTAATTCGCAGCAATTAGCAATTATGAAACAATGGAATTTGAGGGGCTTCAGCACAGGAAGCTTGGGGGGTAATTGGGCAAGTAGGCAGTGGCGTTTTCGGAACCGCCACAGTCTTCCATACTGGATGTGAGATTTCGTCCGCGCACTATTCAACGCATTCTACGTGAACTGGATTTTAGTAAGGCAACGGCCCGGACGGAGTACTAACAGTTGGCCTTAAGAAGTGTGCTCCAGAACTCTCATCGGTTCTTGGCAGACTCTTCCACTTATCTTATGCACGGAGGACCTTTCCTGCCTGCTGGAAAATCGCTCGAGTTCAGCCAATCCCAAAGACGGGAAAAAGTGTCTCCCACAAAATTACCACCCGATAGCATTACTGTCTATTTTATCTAAGGTGATGGAAAAAGTCATCAATACAGAGTTAGTTAAGTATTTGGAGTGCAACGGACTTCTGAATGATCGTCAATACGGATTCCGTCGGGTCCACAGGAGACCTTTTGACACTTATAACCGATATATGGACATCTGCGATTGTGCGGCATGGTGAGCCAAGGGCGGTCGCATTGGATATCTCCAAGGCTTTTGACCGCGTCTGGCATAGGGCATTGCTGAGCAAGCTTCGTTCATATGGACTTTCCCAACAGCTTTGCGACTGGACGAAGAGCTTCCTCGAGAATCGATCGATCCGGGTTGTTGTGGACGGCGAGTGTTCGGATCTATATCCTGTTAATTCGGGGTGCCCTGAAGTTCTATTTGGGCTTAAATCTTGTTTTTGATTCACATCAATGATTTGTTGGAGACAACGGATAACAAAGTGTTCAGTTTTGTGGATGATAGTACGCTTGTTTCCTCCTTTTCGAGTGTTTGGCCAATTGGTGCATGTACGTTGCATCGGCTGAGATGTAGACAGATCGACTCTCTGAATCAGGATCTAGATAAGATCCTGCAGTGGGGAAGGGCCAATCTCGTCGGCTTCAATACCGCGAAGACACAATATACAACATTCACAAAGAAAAGTGGATTATCGGTTCCACAGCTGATGATGAATGGCCAGGCCCTCGAGGGTGGGGAAAGTTTGAAATTGCTCGGCGTCACGGTCTTTGGGAATGTATCATGGCATAAACACGTGTCGAATATGGGCAGATCAGCCCCAGGAAAACGGAGCTATCTTTTTAGAGCCAAGAAATATTTTACTTCGGACCAACTTTTTCTCCTATATAAATCCCAAATTAGACCCGCGCTCGAATATTGGTCTGATATTTGGAGCTCGGCTCTTAAACATACCCTCGACGTACTTAACAGCATACAGAGACGAGCGATCCGCCTGATCGGGGAATCGACGCTGACGTCGGGACTACAGCCGCTATCACATTGAAGGCGCCCAGGCGACCTCTGTCTATTTTGTAGATATTCTCCCGGGTACTGTTCTTCGGAGATTCGTGGTATTGTTCCACGCAATTCGGCTTATATGTTCTCCACAGGACAATCCGACGGATCCCACCAGTTTGGGGTTCATCTCCCGACGGCGCGGGTGTCCCCGTATCAGAACCCGTTCTGTTACAGAGTTTCCTTCCTACGCGAGTGTTCCCGGAGCGTTACAACCTGCAACTGTTCAAAAAGAACTGCAACAGTTATTTGGTAGCATCTCGGGTGCCAACTCGGCGCTATAGGTTCGAATCTCCCGAAAGAAGTCTAATAAAAAAATTAAAATTAAGGTATTACAAGCTAAATGCGAGAGGTGTTCAAAAAATAATGAGAATTGAGGGGGGAAGTCCCTGTAAACAATTTTTTTTGCTTTAAAAATGTATTTAGGATCTGAAGAATGTATTTCTAAATTTAGGGCTCAACAGAAAGTCCTAGAAAGCCATTAAAGTGATGCACATAAGTACTGATAGCAGGTTAGCGGACGCTCGCTCTTTACGCCCTCTAGCGTTTAATTTCTGAGCCAAACAAGTTTGCTAGGAGCTTGTTTTTTTGAAAATTTGGGGCACATCCAGCCCCTCTACACCAAGAAATACAAAAGAATATAATTCCGATATACGGAGATTTATCACGAAACGATCTACTGGAGCATTGCATTAGCGGCTTCACTGAAAATGCTAGCTATGTTCGCCTTATCACGCGGAAATTCATCTGAATAAGCTTCCTGGTGTAGTTCTTGGTTCACTTCGATCCTTGATGGGATCCGTCTCATTCCAGGTACGGTTGCCAATCCAGATGGGTCACACAAGATCTTTTCCAAAGCAAATCGTTCCGTCGTATGCACAATTACCTTGGGTCACAGCTCGATGTAATCAAAACTGCGCTAATCGGTTGTGACACAAGATAACACCTCTAGTGTAGCGGATGGACAGTTATTTTCGAAAGTCTTACAATGACTACTCTCGTTACCACCTGTTGCATACTGCTCAGTCTTTTAAGAAATTATAAGAAAAAATCCAAAGCAGCGATTGTGGTGGTGTCAAAAAATTGGTCATGCGTTTTTTTAAGGGGTTTCAGTATACTCTACCCAAAAGTCCCGAGCAGTGTCCAGCATTGAGACCGGTCTATTCCATATTGACGGAAATATCTGTGCTCGAATTATGATGATACAAATATGATGGACGAAATGAGAGGATCCACGAGAAGGTTTAAAGAGTAGGCTAGGTGGTTACTGAACGGGGTACTAAAATAGATCATGCTGGCCAAGCCAGAAATATTGAATATAATACCAATTATGCAAAGGAAAGAATTTTTCCAAGATGTTGGAAGAAATGGAGTCTGGTTCTGATACCAAAGCGTAATAAACAACCCCAAAAATCATATAATCTTTGTGGAGCACAGCTGCTAAAATGATGGATACCGTCGTCCTCTCGAGACTGGAGTAATACACGGACGAAGAAGAGGACTCTCTCAAATGCCGTTCCTTTTCAGACTAGAATGATGATATGATTGTTAGAAACGTAGTTAGAGATAGAACCATAGCCTCAATACATCAGGAAGTAAAATCAAGGTGAAGTAAGAAATGCAGCTCCACATTTATTTTACCGATAATCACAAGTGGCGTTGCTCTACGGAAAGGTATAATACAATACGATACACTTTACCCTCCTGCATTGTCTATTAATATTTTTACCCAACTTATTTGTAATTATACCTACTTGAGCAATGCTCACATAATTTAAGCTTTGGTTTACACAACTCGATAACTCTATAATTCTTGTCGACATAAGTCCATTTATACTACATTCCTCGCCAGTAATCTGTTTATTGGAGAATTATTTGGTCATTCAATATAAATTGTGCAGAACTCACATCGATTGCGGACCTGTCCAGCACTTAACTCCTGAGTGTTCATATTAGGTATGTGTGTGCGTATCGAAATTCGGAATTACAATTAATACAGGTCGAAAAGTTCCGGCGGAGTGGAGGATGGTTGCATTGCAGACAATATTAAACGATCCATTAACTTTAAATGTGGGTAAGATGCCTCATAACGTTTTATACTTACCGAGACTGGTAGAGAAGCGTTTTAATACTGAATGGAAAATCAAACAAACAGAAAAGATTCAGCGTTGAATTAAGTTAAGTACTTAAATAATATTGTTTAGTTCCACTTATTTAATATGGTAAACTGGGTAAATTCATAATGGATTATGGGTTTTTCAGTTTTCTGGGTTTCCTGTGAAGCTGCTTTTCCTTGGATTTGCTTTCATATATGAGGGTGAAACAACTATAAACGGTAATCTCTTTTTATACATTTATTGAATAATGTTACACACTAACTATACTATCAACATTTTTTTATATAGTCTCCTGCGTGATCTACACACCTTTGCCACCTATTTGGAAGCTTTAATATCCCTTGTTCATAGAAAGATTTAGGGCGAGTTGTTAGCCAATTGCGCACGTTTTCCTCGACTACTTCACTACTTTCGAGTTCCTTTCCTCTAAGTGATTCCTTCAAAGGTTTGGCTATAAGGAGGGTGTTCGAGGGTTTCCCAACCCATTTCATCCAATGTATCTCTTGTCAAGGACGCGGTGTGAGGCCTGGCGTTGTCATGTAGAAGGATGACACCTTGAATGGGTATAACTCGTCTTTTGCGGCTTTTGTCCACTTCTGAGGAGAATTTTCGAACAGTTAAGCGGCGATCACTTTCAATAAGCTCTCGAACCGCACGGATGTTGTCATCTGTACGACTTGTCCTTGGGCGTCGATTATTACTTTCGTTTTCGATACGTTCCCGCCCTCTTGGGTTGGACGACTTCATTTGTTAAAAATTTTATGATAATCCGTTGGGCAACAGACGTATGAACCTCTCGATGACTCATGGCTGTACTGACTACAAAGTCGAGCGAGTTAACACCGAAACCTCCTCATACTCACATTCATCACTCTTATCTAGAATGATTCATCACTACAATGGGTCATCACTCTAAGCACATTCATATTGTTACGTAATTTTAACAATTACATTTATCGACTTTTAATGATTCGATCTCTGGATTGTGAATAATCCAATTAAAATTCCAAAGTTGGTTCTTTTTACTTTTCTAGATTCATAATCTTCTTTATTACTTTTCACGTTGTTATTTTCTCCAATTCAATTATTAACTGACTCTTATTATCACGCTGTCAGTTTTGCTTGCTTCTCTATGTCTCCTATCCCACGCTAGATGTCGCGTTTAATCTTGTATGCTATCACTTCGATTGTAAATTCATCACAATATTTTATCTACAATGAGTCATTACTGCAACGATTCATCACTCTGAGCAAGCATGGATAACACTCATATCTAAATCACAGCCACCTTATCTACAACGAATCATCATCTCGATTATCAGAAGTCTCTACAGATAGAATCATCATCATCGGCACTACAACCGGGATCCAGTCTTGGCCTTATTTAGCGAGTCTCTCCACCGGTATCCGGTCCTTATCCGAGACTTGTTAAATTGTCCATAATAATTTGTTTTTCCGAGCAAGGTTATTAGTCTTGTACCAACTATAGATAGAAGCCGAATATAAATACCGAACCAGATCCATCTAGAAGGAGAGGCACTCAAGACCTACCGGTCTTGTACGATTTCTTTCCCGCCATCCCTTCACCCAAGTAGTTAGAGAACACCTGGACTACCACTGTCCACACTATCCTTAGATAACCCCCCCCCCCCCCCCGCCTTTTTTTTTTTTTCTTTTTCAGATATCTCGAGACCGAGCCCGACATCCTCGCGGATGTGGGTGATTCTGGCTATCGCAAAATGACCAGACACCAGAGACAAGATGAAGGACACATCTGTCCTTGTCTCGCCAAAGTCTCCCTCTCGCCACCAATTATTTTTTTTTTTTAGAAGGAGACTCTCAAAGTGACGGCCATAGTAGCCACACCGAAGAATAAATCATTGTCGTTTTTAGTTATATAAAAATATTGGATTTTTTCTTTTTTAGCTTCTACTTACCTCAATATCAATTAGCAATGTATTATCTTTTTGTTACACTAACGCCCGCACAAAAGGGGATTTTGAAGTACCTTTAAATGTTAGAACACATGGCGAGCGGATGAAGAGGAAGGGGATAAGGAAAGGAGGTGTCGGTATATAAGGCTTGAATGCCTGGACATCACAACGACAAGGAAACAGATGATCAAGTAGAGCATTCCACATTCGTGTGTTTGAGATAATTTTTCTTTTGTCCCTTAGATAATATTAGCTCTTATATTTTGGTTTACATTTTTTTCTTTCTATCACCCACCACCCCAAGTTGTTAGTAGCTGGCTAGCTGTCGATATTATTGTGGTAGAAATGCCTGCGATAATTTTCAGTAGATCTTATAGCGAATCCGAAATATATCTTTATATTTACCAACTAAATAAATTGATTGTTAATAAAACATGTTTGTTGATAATTTTTTACATTTTATATGTAAGCGAAGAGATGCCAGACGAACAAATGAACAATTTATACCGATCTGGCTCGATGTTTCAAAAACAACACCGCGAAACGTTGAACAGAATTCGATGAAGTCGATAAATTCTCAAATTAACAATGGTGACTTAAATACGCTTACCTGGTCACCAAGTAAGACTTACGTCCGTTCTTTGGTCGTTGTTCTCGATGTCCATCCAGTAATCCGTGAGCGGAAAACTGCTGCTGTTGATGATCCCGCTACTACTGTTGTTTCTGTTGAGATGAACTCACTCGCAGCTGCTGACACTTGATTAATAAATCCTGATGATATTGCATCTGGGTTCGTTTTCGTGGTATGTCTGCTTTGGGTGCCAGAAAGCGAAAAACCGACGAAAACAAATACCCGACCCGACACTTTATTTTCAGCTTTTATTCGATTTTCTCTATTCTGAATGGTAACGATTCTAATTAGATTTCTTTTTCAACACCTGGTTTTTGTACTTGCTATAGGTCCGGGTCGCCGTGCTTCCTCGTTAGAGGGAAGAGCGTGGACCTTTTATTTTATTTTCTTTAAGTATAATTCATTATTTGCCGAGTCTATCGCAATTTGTGAGAATTTGAATTTCTCTCTTTATTATTTAACGCAAACTCCGTTATTTCGCCAGATAAATAGTTTATAAATAACGCAGTTAAAATATCACTTTCCTTTTTATCAAATCAATTCGAAGGTTAATCTACTTTCACTTTTATACGTTTTTATCGTTTATTAAAATTCGTATTTATTCTCGTCTCTCTCGTCTCTCAACTATTGTTTCTCAACTCTCAACTTTTGTTTCTCAACTCAACTTTCTTCAACTGACTTTCTCTAACTCTGTATTTCCCAAACTGACTTTATAATAAAAAAAAAAAAAAAAATTGTGGCGAGAAGGCCGAATTTAGCGAGACAAGGATATATGTGTCCTTCATCTTGTCTCTGACTTCTGGTCATCTTGCGATAACCAGAATCACCCACATCTCTAAGGATGTTGGGCTCGGTCTCGCGATATCTGAAAAGAAAAAAGGGGGGGTATCCAAGGATAGTGTGGACAGTGTTAGTCCAGGTGTTCGCTATCTACTTTTATAGAGGGATGGTGGGAAAGAAATCGTACAAGACCGGTAGGTCTTAGGTGCGGTAGTAAACGCAGATCACGTCTTTGGCGTCTGATAATCTGCGCTTTGGTCGGTGTGTATGTTTGTGTTTGTGCCATCTTGTACTGTGCGTTCGTGTGTGTGGTTTGTTAATAGTAGACCCTATGGGATGGATCCAGGAATCCTCTATTGTAGAGGGGAATGTTGTTGGGAAGGGTGCTTTCTTCAGTTTTGTACTGAAGAAGAAATTGTGTGGGTTTGATCCGAAGAGATCGAGAGAGAGGAGGGTCAAGAACGCAAGAGTCCCGTACAAGTAGGTTCTCGCTGTTCTGAATGTTTTCGAGGTACTTATATGCTAATTGAAGCAAGTACTCGTCGATAGGGGTAATGGAGGCGTCTTCGTATAGGTGAGAGTTGGGGTAATAGCGACCGCCAGGCCTTCTAGCGTGATTGGTGTATCTTCTGAGGAGTTTCCTTTCGAAAACTCGAAGTCTTTCCATTTGAGCCGAAGATATGCAGGACCATATAGGAAAGGCGTACGATATTCCAGATCGGATTAGCTGCTTATAGCAGAGAAGCTTAACTTTGGTGTTACCTTTGTTCCTCTACTTCAAGATGTTGTGCAGTTGCTTAGACCGACCGAGGCCCCTTTGGAGAATGTGGGTCACGTGTTTGATGAAATTCATTTTTGGGGTATAAGTGACCCCAAGATATTTCATCCTGTCCTGTGGTCTAATCGTAGTATCTCTCATTTTTATTCGAATATTCTGTGAATATCGAGAAGCAGGTTGGGAGTGTTTACTACTCAGAATTAAAACTGACTTTACAATAAAATTTTCCTTCTTCTTATATAACTTTAAGCTCTAATCTACTGTAAATTATAATTTGAACAAAATCAATTTTATCAAAGTATTACTTACTCTACTGTGACTTTTAATTTTGAACAAACTTTGAACGAAAATCAAAGAGCCATGTTTCAAATGAAAAAAGGGGCATGTTATGAAATGTACTGATACTGATTTGATATAGAATATTGTGGATGTTTATTTATGATATGTATTAAATGAGAATGTTAGATATGTTAGGAGAATGTTTTAAGGATGTGTTAGATAAATAATGAGATTCAGTATTAAACTTAATAGTTATAAGGACAGTAGTATTCTGGAATACTACATACTTGACAACCACTACCAGTTCATTTGTTCGATCTTAATAGTTTGTTAGATCTTATCTGAGATAAGATCAGCAGTGGGCTGATCTTTGTTTACTTTTTGGGGTCACCGACCACCCGTTATCAGCTGGCAGCTGCTAAATCGCGAATGTACTAGAATTTCCCGAAGCGATTCCCAGCTGCTATAATTCGGGGATCCACAACATTATACTTCCCTGTTTTTCTTATAGGAGTCCCAAACTATTTCTAGTCCCATTGTTGCACGTTGGAACTAGTAGGTGATGAGAGTGTTCGTGATAATGTTTGGTGAGATAACTCTCCACACTCTACACTCGAAGTATTATCTTGTATCACAAGCTCTAAGCTTGATCTCGATTACGTTTAGTTGTGACACAAGAACTACTGGGGCGAAATCAAGAAAATGGGACAATAGTATGAGCAAAATCCTGCGGGATAGTAGAGGACAGGTGGAGGAGCGATAATACATAAGATAGAACAAGTTATTAAAAAGTCGAAATTCTCCAAAATCAGAAAAAAATAATTGATTGTCGAGTTAAGATAATATTGTATTATCCGAAGTACGCGTGCTTGACGATTATCGGTAAATTAGAAAGGAATTAATTGCAAGGAACTTGAGGCAAACTGGTGACAAATCATACGGATTAATTTATGTTGTCCCTGCAGTGTTCCAGCTAACCAACCTACATCCGGATTAATCCACCTCATCGCAGCAGTGTTCCGGGTAACCAAGTGACATACCGATTCATCGCATCCACAGTTCGGGCTAAGCACTACCTCAACACCAATAATGATGAGTAGTACGAAATACAATTAATTAGGGACAATTACAATATTGAAATAACCAATAAACAATAAAATTTTACAATAAATATTATATAAATATAATACCCTGAATTTTATTTATGCGCAAGACTAATGACCGTGTCCGGAAAAACAAATCATTATGGAAAATTTAACAGGCCCCAGGACTTGCTAAAGAAGGCCAACACCGGTTACCGCTTGTAGTGGCGTTGATGATGATGATGATGATGATGAATTTTATTTACGGATCGAGAGTTTCACTTAATAATGTAATACAATACGCGAATAGCACGCCAAAACACAGGAAAAAGCATTTGGTTCTTCGACCCGGATACTCTTTATTGTGCTACACAATCGTGGTTTCGGATCTCCGTGATCACCTCAACAAGATGAGTAAATCGCTAAGCCAATGTGCTGCCTTTTATGACACGCGATGAGGTGAACTTCAAGAAAGCGAATAAGGAGGCGAAGGCCTCAAAGAATTAGCTCCAAAATCGTCTAGCGATGCTGGAGATTAACCTTCAGCCAGGGGTAGCAGCTAGCACCAGTGCCATCGCAGAAGTGATGGTTGAAGCCGAATTGCTATCTCTGGAGGAGACAATCAGCAGAATGAGCGGATTATACGTCATCTATCGCGCCTCTTTAATGCATGCACTAGATAAGATAAGCGACGTGCCTTCCAGGAATACTGTCGGGTATGCTAGATGTAGAACGCATGAATGGGTAATCATACTCAAGATTAACTTGCCCTCCTTCTCAGGAGCTTATGAGGACTGGACATACTGATTCATCGCATCCACAGTTCGGGCTAAGCACTATCCGAACACCAATAACCGCGAGTAGTAGGAATAACAACAGCGGTCTTGAACTAGTTAGTTATTTAATTACTATTACTTTCTGTTATTAATTGTTATAATTTATAATTTATTTTTGTTATTGATTGTTAGTCTTAATTCGTTATAGTTTTGTAAATACCTGCATGTTTGGCAGCACTGTTTATGTTTGTTACTGCCATTTGTTATTTAGCTTTAGTTGTCATTTTTGAATTATGTAAATGAGATTAGTTTTCGTTCGTTTTCGTAAGCAATTAGTTGTTATTCGTTCGTTGTCAACCAGTATTTCTGTGTTGTGCAATAAAGATAGTTTTTTCGTTCGTTTCGTAATAATTCGTTTTCGTTCGTAATTTCGTTGAAAGTTAATCGAATTGTCGTTTGACTTTGTAATTTCGTATTGAATTAAAGTTCCGTTGTGTTAAACATTTCCTTGTACTCTTTATAAAGATTTCGTCGTCGCTCGTTCCCGGTAAACGCACCGGGACTCAACAACAACCAATTAGGGAATGTATGAACGAATGAGTAAATGAATGGATGAATGAATGAATGAATGAATGAATGGATGAATGAATGCATGAATGAAGTGAGGGCATAAGTGGTATAAACATATAAACCTATAAATAGACTTACGAACTAACTTAAAAACTAAGGCATGGCGGCTGGAGGGGGGGGGGGGGGGGATTAACTTTAAAGCAACTTAAAAACTGGGGAATGGGGAACTAAACAAAGATGGGGCGGTTTTGAGAACAGCAGAGGTGAGATTGAAGTCAAAGAAGGTGGGGTAAGAGTATGCTTACCCCTAGATTCGCGAAATAGGCTCATTAGAGCCGTAAGAGGTGTGATGGGCGGGCAAAAAATCCGTCGGGGATACAATCCAGTGGTGGAAAGAGCGCCGAGGCTCTAACATCCCTACGCCGACTAGCGGAACTAGCGGCTAGGAGAGATACAAGAATAAGCCGTTATAACAAAATAAAATAAATAAAAATATTGTTTCTCTTTTTCCCCGTTATCGATGGTGGAGAGGACGTGAAGATTAAGGGCAACTGAGGAATTATAGGGATCTATTGTAAGCACAAGGTCAAGTTGCCTCTTCATATGTTTGGAACATTACTTATTTGACGTAGGCTTGAGTCAGTGAGACCGCCTATAAAGAGATATTCCTTGGTAGTAGTGGGGTTTGAGGTGTAAAAGGACTTATGGTCTGACAGGGTTCATTGGAGACGAAGGAGGTTAAAATCGTCAATAACAACGGTATCGTCAAGGGAAGTACTTAACTCGGTTAAGTTTAAGTTTAGTGGGGCTACCATTCCATTTATTGGTTTAATTCAACCAACATAATTACCTACATCTAAAGTACGAGGGTGAGCTGAAAAGTTTGCGACCTAACAAAGATACAAGACATTTTTTCTTAAACGTATAACGGTGTACCCAAGTTTCATCGACAGTAATTAATCGGCGCCAAAACTAGGATTTATTGCGGCTAAACAGACCGTTGGAAATGTCCATTCTAACACGTTTTTGGTCTAATGTAAGTAAACGCGGCACCCAACGCGCGGATAGCTTTCTCATGCCTTAATCTTCATTTAATATGCGACAAACACGTTCTTTCGACATTTTCATAGCCTCTGCTATCTCTCTCACTTTAATTCGGCGGCCGTCTAGCACCATTTGGTGAACTTAGCGATGTTATCGTCAGTTGTTGCAGTTTTTGGACGTCCGAGCGTTCATCGTCTCCCAAGCTCTCACGGCCACGCTTAAATTCAGCTGCCAAAATTTCACGGTGGTAAATGATGGTGCAGAGTCCCCATACACAGAGTCCAACTGCATAGGCGTATTCCCTTTCAAAAACAAAAATTTAATAGCAGAACGATTCTCAATTTCGTCCATTTTTACAAAAACACTCCCATCGACTCACTTAAACGACTGTCAAAAAAAAAACGACGCTTCCAAAAAGGCTGACATTTTGGTGAGTAACTGTCAAAAGATGCAGAACGAGTTATTGATGAGTGGTGCTATCTTCACGTTGAGGTCGGAAACTTTTCAGGCCACCCTCGTATATATAAGCTACAAACTAGCGAGCTTAAGAATTATCTTAGCTAGGCTTAACCTTAGTTTAGGTGATCAACCACTGCTATTGCGAATTTGTATGACACGATCGGTTGCGAAGAAGGTATATAGAAACATATGATGTATAAAGACTTTGGGCGTTGGTCAATTATTTTTGCGCATAGTTTAGATTGGGAGAAGAAGAGATGGCAATGAGAGATGAGGCGAGCTTATTATAGATGGCAACCAGCACACCACGGCAAGGTGAATCCGGACATATATACCATCTTCATCACGAAAAACGTTAAAGGTGGAAGGGAATAGTTGTTGACTGTGAATACTGGGGACAAGGTTGGTTTCTGTTAGTGCGTATATATCAAAAGAGAGGGTATGAGCATTTTGCAGAATCCATTACGTTTTAGAGCGGATACCTCTGACATTTTGATAGTAGATGGTTAGGGGCAGAGTATTGAGAGTCTTAGAGGGGTGGGGGGAGGGGTGGTTGATTAGGGTACAAAAGACTTGCCCTTATTGGAAGAGGTCATTTTCTTGTGAATATATAGACGAAAGTCCGAGAGATCTTTCGACACCATTTGTGGGAGGATATTGACATTTTTGTGGAATTTCAAAACTGGGTTGCGAAGGCTAGGCAAGTCCGTAGGCAGCCCTCCTGCTGAATTAAAACCGCGACGCTGGATTTCGTCTTACTTCCATAGCACACTGGATCAGATTAGTCATGTAGGTACAAAAGATAGAGGCGGACATTTTCGTGGGTCAATTTGTTTCTGAGTTTAGACAAGGCGTAGCGATCAGATGAATTGATGCATTGTTCTGTGATTTTAACAGTTGGAGGTAAGAGGGGATCGATAATTGGTCGGGTGGAAGGGGCGTTGGGCAAGGGCGAAATGTGGATGTGCAATGGAGGGGGGGGGGGGGGAATTCGGCCTTGAGTTGGGTTCGATGGGCGAGTGGGAAGTTTCTAAAGGGGGGGGGGGGGGGGTTATTGGGATTATAATGTGTTCTCCAATAAGGACTTGACAACTTTTTTCGGTAGTAAATTTTTATAATTTGCAGACGTTGTTCGTTCGTGTACTTAACTATGATGAAAATGTTGAGTTTGCTGAATAAATTGACAGTGACAGTTCGATGATTAGTGAAAGGGTGCTCTCACAAATTAATTCAAAGTTTTCAATTCCCTATTGGAAAACCCGATAGATGTTGATCTGTGGAAATTGGTATACTTCGCAGCAAGTTTTGAAGTCGAAAGGGGGGGGCGGATAAGAGATAGGGGCAAAATGTGGTGTGGGGCCGAGCAGTTATTTCGTGAATAAGAGGGAATTAAGTAGGGCAGGTGATAAGGAGGGTCTACAAGGCTGAAGCGGTTAGAATAAGGGACTCGTGTTGGATTAGAATTTGGCTTGGAATAGGATTTTGTGGTTCGAGTTGTCATTATTTTGGGAAGAGCGGTGCAAATGTGACCAGATTTGGAGAAGGGAGGATAAATAACCGATATGCATTGCAGGGAGGAGAAATAACCGATACACAATTGAAATAAACGATAACCACAATTTTAGGGTTGTTGCAGTACAGCAACATGGGCAAACAACAATTAATTTAACTGTGGTAGGGTTAGGTCCAATATCTAACCAATTTGGTTGCAGCCTGTAGCAAGAACGGATTCTTCAGAAGCGTACCATCATCTAGGAACGTTATTGCATACAACTGGCCAACAAGTCTCATATTACCACTTATATCTGGTAGAACTCCACATTTAGTGCCTGAAACTCATATGTCAGCGAATGGATCTACAATAAATAATCAGACAACTTCCAATAGATTTGGTAGCTGAATAGAAGAAAATGAGTTCACGTCCATTCATTTACAAATAACCGGAAATGAATGCGATACCAAAACTGATTATAAGTCCGATATTCATTAACATCAACATCAATACCAACAAGAACACCAATAACAAAATCTAATCCAACAACCTGATGATGATAAACGACACCAACGATCGTCGTCATTTGCAACTCCAAAGAAAACAACAACATATGCTCTTCAGCGTTTTCGAAAGGAACGGACTCTGGTTGTTGACCTCAACAACGGGTAAGCAAGACGATGAAGAACCTGTTGTTCTGATTAAAGGGACCGGTGATTTGAAGTTCGACAAGAGGCAACGAGAATGTGCGGTTGTTAACGTTTTGAACTGGGAATGTGGGGGTACGAAGTTGCGACGTCGCACGGGCGGGAGTTCTACCTCGTCCCCACAAACACTCCGTTGTTTCGCCATACACAAAAGGACAAGTACAAACACCGGACAAGGACCCAGGAAGTGCAGCTGGGAAAGAAAACACCATTGTATGTCGTTCGCAATTAATTCTTTAATTTTATTCACTTCCAATCGAACACTGGACTCATTAATTTATACCTGACAGTCAATTTTTTTAATTATTAGAAGAAAGAAATTCGCTTGCAGTTTATTAATTCCGTAGCATTTCACACACGATTCGCTATAAACGCATCTCCGCAGACGGCGGAGAGCGGGAGTGAACCGACCGCCACGGACGGTGGTTGTAATTAGACTCAGCTATAATTGTCTCGCGCAGCGATGATTCGCTTCTTGGGGTGAGTTTATGGTGTCGTGGTAGATATCCTCTCCAATAAGGATATCGTTTTTACCTACCATCAGAGAAACGTAAAGTCTCTCTTGGTGGTATGTGTGTGATCGTTCAGATCCGTGTGGTTTACACGTGCTCGAGGGCAATGGGTAAACGAAGCAGACAGGCGGTAAAGACAAGAGGGAGAAATGACCAAATGCGCCGTTGGGAAAAAAGGTGCTAATAGGTTGGTGGACGAAACAAATCCCTTGCTAGCATTTATATATGAAGGGAAATCCGTTTGTGGGAAACGGATTCAATATTTGCATTGTTTATGCTTTGAATTCAATTGATGCCAAGAGACGCGGAACGCGTATTTGCTTTGGTTTGCACATTGTGCGAGTCAGAGAATTTTATTGCTGGGAGAAAAAGGTCGCGGCCAATGTGTACATAAAGAAATTTATCGTGCACATGATGAAGTTGGAAGATAGACGGCGCAATATTTATGATCCCTGGTGAAGGTCACATGTTATGTGAACCGAGGTTTTCTTTTCAGGGATATGCTGTTTGGAACAGAATTCTTAAGGGGAATTTTGAATTCAAATAAATGAATGCAGGAAAAGTAAGTTTTCTTTCGCAGGGACTTTTTAGATTGCAGATTGGATCTGTATAATGCGTGAAGCATTAAAGATGCTAATGCGAATTGCATTAACGAAAGCTTATGCAGACTGGGTTGTGGTTATGGGGTTTTTAAGGTAAGTGTACCATGGGGTTTGGCGGCACCGCCACAGGAGCAAAAGGTCGTTGCGGGTTTTTGAAGATAGCGTTGAGAGTGACAGTGGTCTTTTATATTACAATTGAAGGCCAATTAAAAATACTGGAGTGCAGAAGTTGATGTGCTGAAAGTGAACTGGAAGAAACGTTTTTTGATTTGTTGTTGGCGAAGATACCACAGTGTGTACTTTATACGAGGGTTCCCTTTTATATTTCGGGATTAGAGAACAAAAACAAATATTGATCATCGAAAATCACTTTATTGTTTTTCAAAATATTCCCCACGAAGATCTATACACTTTTGCATGCGTTTGAACCAATTGTCGAAGCACTTTTGCCACTCTGATTGAGGTATCTCCAACACATGCATTCTGAATACAGCAACCGCTTCTTCAGGTGTCGAAAAACGTTGACCTCTCAGTTTGTTTTTTACGTACGGGAATAAAAAGAAGTCATTCGGTGCCAAGTCAGGACTATACGGCGGATGACCCATCAAATCGATGTTTTGGGTGCACAAAAATGCAGTTGTCGCAGCCGGTGTGTGGGAGCTCGCATTGTCGTGGTGAATAGTGATCCGTCTTCGGCGGTTGGTTTTCCTGATTTCTTGGAAGACAACTGGCAAACAAATGGTTGTGTACCACCCAGAATTGACTGTTCTGCTTTGTTCTAGTGGTACGGTTGCGACATGTCCAGTTTTTCCGAAAAAACAGGCGACCATTTGCTTGGAAGTGCTTCGTGCGTGAACAACTTTTGTTGGATTTGGCTCATCTTGAAACACCCAGACAGTCGACTGCTGTTTACTTTCGGGCTCATACGCGTAAATCCACGATTCATCACCTGTCACGATGTCATAGACGTGTTTCGAAGCACCGCGACCGTATATTTTGAGCATTTCTTTCGACCAATTGACACGAGCCTTTTTTTGGGCGATTGACAAATTGTGTGGGATCCAACGCGAACAAATTTTTTTGACAGTCAAATGTTTATGCAATATTGAATGTATGCTGGTCCCACTAACGCCTAAGGTTGTCTCAATCTCACGACAGGTCACATGACGATCTTCCAATATCAGTTCACGCACAGCATCAATGGTTTTCGGAACAACAACTCATTTTGGACGACCTTCACGAAGTTCATCTTGGAGTGAACTACGACCACGATTGAATTCACCATACCATCGATAAATACTGGTCCTTGATGGAGCTTCATCGCCAAAAATTGAATTAAGTTCATTCATGCACTGTTGCTGAGTTAATCCACGCCGAAAGTTGTAAAAAATAATCGCACGAAAATGTTGACGATTTAATTCCATTTTTGGGCCGAGATGAATCTTTTAAGTTACTGTAAACAACACAAATAGCGCTCGTATGTCAAAACGTTCTGAGTGCGTATAACCTCAAAAATGTCCAAGTTTACGACAGAGCTGTCAATTGCCGGATTGCAACACTAGGGTTGCCAAATCCCGAAACGTAAGAGGCAACCCTCGTACTAATAATGAAAGTGAAGTTGTTCCTGTTGTAGTCCGGCCGCCGTGCTTCCTCGGTATGAGGGAAGAGCGTGGACTTATTATTTTTCCTTTTCTTCTTTTTCTTATTTCAATTAAATTGATGTAAAACAAATCAAGTATTAATCTAATTCCGTTCTTCTTTTAGTTACTTATTTCTTGCTTTATTTCTTCTTCATATTTTCGGTCTTTATTTCTCAATTACTTTCTTTCTTCCTTCTTTTTTTAAATTCAAAATCAATCTATAATTTTTTTCGTTCAGAACTATTCGGAAATGAATTTTTTCTCTCCAACGAACTTTTTTAACTGAACTTTTTTTTTTATCTATTTTTTTTTCTGTGACATTTCACATTCAATTCGAACGAAAATCCAAGTTGCTATGTTTTCAATAAATCAAAAGGTGCAGGTTATTAAGTGTGCTGTAACTGGTAATATTGTGAATGTTTATGAATGGTATGTATTAAGTGAGAATGTAATATATGTTAAGTGAAGTTTTTAAGGATGTGTTAGGAGATTCAGTGTTAAATTTAATAAGGGTAGTATTCTGGAATACAACATCCCACCCTTCTTCGAGAAAGAAAATTATCCTTGAAGAGAATAATTTTCTAGTAACTATATATTAAATTAAGATTAATTAAAAACTTGGATTTTCGTTCAATTACATTACAAAGGTTTTCAAAATTAATCTTTCATCAAAGGTTACAATAATCAAAAAGTTCTTAATACTAGAAAATTAATCTATTTACATTATATATTAACTAATTCTTAACAGTAGAAAAATAGCCCAAAATAGTCTATTTACATTATATATTAACTAAATTTAAATATTTCTCCTTGGATTCTTTTCTTTTCTTATCTAAAAATCATTATTACTTATTATATTAAATATATAATATTAATATTATTGTTTCAAAATTCTCATTTCCGTATATATATTAATTCCAAAATTTCTAATATATGTATTACCAATAAAATTTTCTTTCTTTCCTTTTCCGTTCGAATATATATTAATTCTAAAATTTCCAATATATATTACCTCTAAAATTTTCTTTCTTTCGTCCCCCTCATTAACTTTTTTTTTTTTTTTTTTTTTCATTTCCGTCATTTCCTACAATTGTTAGATTATTTCATATATATTGAATAAAAAAACAAAGGCCATTTGTTATGCGTTTATCTTTTCCTTAAATTTATGGAAAAGTTTCCAAAACCTTTCTGGGCCTATTACTATGATTATTGTATAGAAATGCATAATACCAAAAATCTTCTTAAGAACTGATTTCAAATGTCCTAAATGATTGTGTAACTTTTTATTTTTTTGTATTTTGTGTTTGAATAAATGTTTATTGTTGAAAAAAAGAATTTGTAATGTACTTATATGGTTTTCCTTTTCCGTCCCTATTTTAGTTAAATTATTATTTTCATTATTTATTATTTCGTGTTTGAGTAAGTGTTTGTGTTTGTTTTCGTTGTTTAAAATATTTATTGTTTTCGGCTTAGTGTTGTCATTGTCCATAGCTTTAACTGCTGTCGGAACGTCTACCTTTTCAGTCTTACTCACTGCTGATGGATCGTTTAGTTTCTCAGTCTCATTTACTGATTCGAATAGTTCTTCAGACTTATTAGCTGTTAGAACATCTTGGTTCCCAGTCCTATTTGCTGTTTGAACTATTTCTTCAGTTATATCTGCTGTAGAAACATTTAATCCGTCAGTCTTTGCTGCTGAAAAGATTTGTTCATCAGTATTAGCTGCTGAACTGACTTGGGTTTCGACTTTTATTGCAACTATTGGGTCTTCAGTCTTTAACACTGCTGAATTTTCAGTCTTTGTTGCTGAAGTGCCGTGGTTGTCTATTGGGATAGCCGGAATATTAGGGGTTTCTGTTTGTATATTTTCTGCAGGATCCGAATTTTCAGTCTTTAATACTGCTGAGTTTTCAGTCTTGGTTGCTGAAGTGTCTGCGTTGTCAATAGGGATATCTGAGATATTAGCGATTTCAGTCTTTAATACTGCTGAAAATTTCGGATTTTCAGTCTGTGTTGCTGAATTGTTTTCCAGAATGGGAGTATGAATCGGAGTCTTTATATTAGGGACAGGGTTATCTTCGTTTATATGGCTTGGTTTATAGGAGTATGTGGGCTCAGGGTAAATTTGGCTAGGAGCTTCATTAAAATGGTCGTTATCTATTTCCAAAGATCTAATGCTGTAAATAGAAAACTTTGGTCTGTCTTCCATAAATTTTGGTTGGCGTCAGGCCTCGTTTTCCGACTCTTGCACCCGAGAAAAGTGAACATTTTGTCTATCGTTTTGTCTATTGGTGCTCCTAGAATTTTCACCAAAACGATTTTCAGAGTTTGTAGGATTATTTCGGAATGGGTTACGTGTTGTTGTACCTTGTTGGTAATTTGTTGAAGCCGATCCATTCCTAGATATCTTGTATCTACACTCATTCTCTGTGTGATTATTCCGTCCACAGAAATTACATACAATGTTATATTCCCTTTTTATGGGTTGTCTATTCGGAAAATAATTGGATTGCATGTTCCGATAACATGTGTCCTGTGTATGCCCTGACTTACCACAGGTTTGGCAGACTATACGATTGAATGTAGGTTTTTCATTGTATTGATATGACCTGGGAGAGTTGTCCATTCGAGCACCATGTGATACTACATGTGCAATCGACTGTTTTAAATTATTTCCCCCATGGACTTTAGCTAGTATCTTTAGCTGTTCGTTCATTAGTCCATCTTCAAATGTTTGTACGGCCAATTTTTTGTTTTCTTCTATTAAATATTCCCTAACCACCGCGTCTGCTGTTATTTCACACGTGGCAGAGTTTAAAGTCCTTAGAGCATTCGCGACTCTATCGCCGTATTCCCGGACGGTTTCTCTGTAGCGTTGTTTCAGAGAAATCAACTCATTGTGTGCCGTCGACCGAGATTGCTCCTCTTTATATTCCGATTCGAGTTTATCTTTTAAATCCTCCCACTTAGCGATTTTGCTATACCTGATCAGATCGTAAGCATGACCCTCTAGTCTATTTTTGACTAGATCTAAAAACGTCTCGTATATATCCGGGTCTGCCTTCTTTACGGATCTAAATAAAACGTCTCCCCCGGAAATAAATTTACTTAAGTCGCAGGGTTTCCCGTCAAAGGTAGGGACGATTCTGAAAACATCAGAAATTCCGACAGACAGAGCCATTTCAGGGGTTTTACTGAGTATCTGTTGATAGTGGAATTGTTCTTCCCCCTGCCTAGCCGCCTGTCTCGTGTAATATGGGCTCGTAATATTGAAAATTTGAATTAAAGTATGGCGAAAATTCAATTCTTAAAATATGGTTAACTTAAAAATATGGTTATGGAAAAATTGGCCTTTCTTTTGGTTATTCAATATATATATATATATAGGAAAGAAAAATAAATTGGTCCCAAAACTGAAAAGAAAGAAAATTCGACGAGAAAGAAAGAAAAGAAACGGAAATGTCTTCGAAATACTGAAATGAGAATTTGCAAATAATTTAGATAGAAATTTCTATCCAAAAAAAATGTATGTTAGTAAAAAGGAAAGCTTCCAAGTAGAAAATATTACTAAAAAAAAATTAGAGAGAAAAGTCGCAAAAAAAAATTCTTACTCCACTAAATGTTCATTGCTGTCATACGTAATGTTGATAGAAGTCTTTGTCTTGAGTTTCTTATTGTTGTGTGTTCTTCTTTTTTTTTCACTTTTTTTTTTTTTATTTATTTTAATTATCGCCAGGCAGACTTCACGTCCTAGAAGTTGAATATCCTGGTCTTTTTTTTTCGTGGTTTTATGTGTTTTTTTTTTTTCGTTGTGGAGACGTTTTCATTTATCCTTTGGGTTTTTTTTTCTTCTCGTTTTTCTCTTTTTGTTTTAATACAAAACAAAAACCATATAATTTATTACAAATAAAAATATGATTGTAATCTTGCTATGCAATAATAATAAATAATTTACTTCAAACTATTAAAGGAAATTCTTACTTCGGGCGTAATTTATATGTCGTTTAATATTTTTTTTTTTTTTTGCGTTAAAGATTACTTTTTTCTTTTCGTTGTTTTATGTTTAAAATTTTTTTTTCTTGTTTTTTTTTTCGTTGTTTTATGTTTAAATTTTATTTTTCTTGTTTTTTTTTTCTTCTTATTTTCTTTTTATTTGGGATCCTTTGGTTGGATCATCCCACCGCTGCCACCAGTGTTGTAGTCCGGCCGCCGTGCTTCCTCGGTATGAGGGAAGAGCGTGGACTTATTATTTTTCCTTTTCTTCTTTTTCTTATTTCAATTAAATTGATGTAAAACAAATCAAGTATTAATCTAATTCCGTTCTTCTTTTAGTTACTTATTTCTTGCTTTATTTCTTCTTCATATTTTCGGTCTTTATTTCTCAATTACTTTCTTTCTTCCTTCTTTTTTTAAATTCAAAATCAATCTATAATTTTTTTCGTTCAGAACTATTCGGAAATGAATTTTTTCTCTCCAACGAACTTTTTTAACTGAACTTTTTTTTTTATCTATTTTTTTTTCTGTGACATTTCACATTCAATTCGAACGAAAATCCAAGTTGCTATGTTTTCAATAAATCAAAAGGTGCAGGTTATTAAGTGTGCTGTAACTGGTAATATTGTGAATGTTTATGAATGGTATGTATTAAGTGAGAATGTAATATATGTTAAGTGAAGTTTTTAAGGATGTGTTAGGAGATTCAGTGTTAAATTTAATAAGGGTAGTATTCTGGAATACAACATTCCTCATCTAAATAAAGTGAATTAGAGTAATTGTCAGTAATTTTGTGTTTTTATATGCTCGTTTAAAACACAACAATAGTAAATTTTATATATTATAAATATAATATCCTGAATTTCATTTACGAGTTGAGAGTTTGATTTAATCAATATAATACAGCGAATAGCACGCCGCAACATAGGAAGAAACACCCATTCTACTGTAATCCGTTACATATCGTAACCCTCGTAATATTAGAACCTATTATCCTATCGATCTTATTATGAAATCAACGAACCATTCAAATTTATCAATATTTTCATAATCACAACTCCTTGTTTTTCTCAATCACTTTGAGTCTTACCCTCTAGATTAATAATTATTGTTAACCACTTATTACACTAGAATTAGGATTATTCAGTTTAGTTAAGAATTCGATAGAACTAAGAAATAAGTTTATTATTGATTAGCAAATCTAACTTCTACCTGCAAGGTACCCAAAGGGCGTAGCGACCTAAAATATGACGTAATATAAGCTATAATTGGGTAGCATGCCTGGTATTAGGCCCCACAACCAATTGTTCTATCACAGGACTCTAGGAGCTTTTGTTTAGTCTACTTTTCTTAAGAGGGGCGGTAACTATTGCCTTTTTTTCAGAATAAACCCTGTGGCAGAAAAAAATTGGTACATGACTGCCGGAGCCGTCGAGGGACGTGCTGCGAGTTTATACAGTTACCCCAATTCATAACTCCGCATATCGCACAACTTCTTCAGATTTACACTGCCAGTCAGACTTAAAGGCTCTCAAAGAGATTATTATATCTCTTTATTCAACCGAAGCGAATGAGTGTGTCTTAAGTCTTGGCACCACGTTCCATAGACTGGTATTCGCTACGAACTATACAAATTAAATACAAATCCCTGAATAACAACTCTTGGTTCCGCCAGATATATCAGCACTCTTCAAATTTACTGCCCTTGAGGTTACACACCAGTGAGGCGCGGCTACTAATTGTGATATCTTTTGGTCGAATACCAATTTACTCACACACGAATTACAATAGCCGCACGGCTTCACCACGAACTACCATTTTATGTGTTAAAATTTATTCTCATGTTCGCCATAATTCGATGAGGGCTATATAGCTGTCATAGCCTTAAATTGTTATTTTTCCATCGGTCAGGTTCGATGAACAAATCCACCCTCTTCGTGTTGCGGAGTGAGTGAGTCAGTGGGTTTCCTGCCCTCAATATGTTGTACATATGACGCTGTGCTATCAAAAACATCAAATACACGCAATAAAATTAAAATGGAAAATATCCAATTTGTTTAAATAAAGACGAAATGTGGACTCCGCATCGTACACATTGAGGGAGTTCTCTATTCGGTTGGCGGGACCATTTGGTGAGAGTCCTTTGTCTGCATGTGTGAGTTATGTAACTGAAATTAAAAGGCTTTTCAGCACGACACGCTAGGAATGCGCTCATAAATTTCCATAATCTCATAAGGATTGGGGAGTAAAGGATTGTTTCTGAATATAAAAATACGAAGTTTTATATTGGGAACATATTCGAAAGTAGACAGCAGAGTAGAGTATAAGAAATCCTATAAATCTGTCTCCTTCAAAAGGATAATGTGTTCTATTATGTTTTTAGCTTACAATCGAAGTTGCATACAGTAAGTATTGTATATAAGATCAATAGGTTAGCTGAAAGCTTTAGTAATAGCTTTTAACTCGTTATGCGAATCTCATAAGAATCAGCTCTTTTTAAAAAATTGTAACAATAAAAATCTGTTTAAAGAAATATGTAATGGTTAAAGTAAATGAAATACCTGTTAGTGTCAAATTACAAATAGAAAATGTTATTGAATGAGTACAAGTCATTTGCTGAATTAAGGAAACCAATACGAAATTGATCATCCATTGCTGCAGTGCCACTACACATTACGTGGGAAGTATTTGACTATTTGTCAGTTTCCCACACTTCTACATAATATCACCTCATATTACGTTACGTCAAATTGACGAGTCGTCATTCAATTAGAGAACATTTATTTATCATTTACCTTTTTCAGCTTCCAATTAGCCCTCAGCAGTTGCTCCAAGTCTTCGACTCATCTCAGTTTTCTAAAAGACTGAATTTCGATCCCCTAATTCCTCAAAAATGAAGTGATGAGTTTTAGCTAAGAAAAAAAGAAAAAACGATTACTAATCTGGATACTGGATACAGAAGCTAACAAAGAAGAATGTTGAAATCCCTGCAAACAATTCCAATTCACCTCTTGGTAACAAAAGGACAATTGTTGATGTAATATCGCACCTTAAGTGTAATCCTTATCACGACTGCAAACCCATACATAAATGGATGACGATCCTTAAAGATGAGAGCGAAGATGGGATGAGGTTTTGTTGAAGAATAACATTGAAAGGCACGCCTAATGGATCTTTAACATTTGACAAATCTGGAACATCTAGATCACAATCGGATTTAGAAGGACAAACGCCTTTTGATTTTTAGTTTTTCTTAGAGAAGAGGTCCTGTTAAATCTATTGTCTATGGTTGACATAATTGTTTTTTCCATGAATTCAAGTTGCGTTTGAATGCGTTGAGGGAGGAGAGAATCAATATTTTCAAGAGGAAACACTCAATTCGAAGGAAGATGGTTTTTAAGTTGTTTTATTTTATTTTTTAACGAAATGGGGGATAGGGAAAATTCGTCCTTAAGAGTTTTATCTTTGTCAGTTGTCAAACGAAACTCCGTTGGATAAAAATCACCTAAGATCGAGATTTATAGAGACGTCACTACAATTTCCGATTCCCGCAGAATATTTTATGCGATCACTTAGAGAAAATATTCGAGGAAGTTTACTTTATAGGAAATGTATTCTCAGTCTTGAGACGAGTCGCAAAACGTTCAGCGTTATCAATTAAATTTATGGAGTCAATTCTAATGAATTCTCTCCAAGTTTATTTGAGTTATATTTATTTAGTTAAATGTTTTAAAATGAATTCTGGAAATTGGGTTCAAATTTCTTAATCAATATTTATTTTTCTCCGAGTTCTTAACTTTTTGAAGCTTGAATTCTGTATGGATTAATTTTTAACTTGGTTGTTTTCCACTCAAACATATTTTAACGGCGAAAGCTTAAATAACAACCGAACGACACGGCTTGCTACTAAAATAAATATTTTGGGGGCAGCGTTCTAAGGTCTACAAAAAAAAAAAAATTGAATTGAACTTGTATTAGAATACTTAACCACCGCAAGTTCAACAAAATTAGGTGGATATGATGGAAAATTTAACAAGCCTCAGGACTTGCTAAATAAGGCTAAGATCGGTTCCCGGTTGTAGTGCCGATAATGATGATGATGATGATGATGATAAAATTATATTAAATAATAAAACTGACTAATGATCATTTTGTTTTATTACTTATTTTTCCTTTTAGTCGTGATGTTCATTGTCTTCTTTTTTGTACATTAGTGTTATTAGTTGCCTGCCAATCGGATATTTAATTTTGGACTGGTTAAACCGTTGATGAAAATTTTGGACAGAGCTAACGATTTTTAATAAATTTTTATATTTAAATGGTGGAATATATTATTCTGTTAACGCTCGGTGTGGGTTTTCGTCCCTAAAAAATCTTACTTTGTCCAGTTCGATTTTCGGGTTGATTACTAGGTATCTACGCATAATAAATGGTAGTCGGTTATCCTATGCCGGAAGTTATACAAGGTGGCGCAAAATTAAAAATTCAATTTTGTTTTTGAATTACTTCTTTACTAAATATAAAAAAAATATTTTGAGTAATGGAAATCTTTATCTGCACCTTTACAATTTTTTCTGTTAAGTGGAAAAGATGATATCCGTCAAGTGGCTGCCGCCAGTGTTGATACACATTTGTACCCGTTTTATCGCATTTTCCATAACTTTCCGGAAGATTTCCGGTGATAACTGTTCGCATTCCTGTCGAATATTCTCCTTAAGAGCTGCGATTGCCTGAGACTTGTTGGCATAAACTCGCGACTTCAAGTAGCTCCAAAGAAAGTGTGGGGGTTCTCTACATTACTTGGAGTACCAACCCAAAATTCCAACCACAATGTCCATTTTATTTCGACCGCTTTCAGCGTGTCATATTATCCCCTATTCCACGCTATTCACCTGAAATAACATGTTTTCCCCAAGGACACATAGCTATGCAGATAATGCATAATTGAGTTTAGCCACCCTTTTTGCCATACGGTAACTCCATTCCTCTAACTATGAGATTTCCACTGAAAATTTCATTCATGTTGGTTAGCAAAAACCAAGTCGAATCAAACGACGCGGTTGCAGCATCATTCAATGGCTTGGGTAATTACCAAAATTCCTTAGCGTTTTTCCCACGGTACCATTTCCCTAGCCGATGTAGCGTCCTATCGACTTTCATCAGATCATCCATTCGCTTGGGATCAATGATCTCTTTTCGCAGGTGAATAGCACAAGCTAAATTTTTCTCTCCTCCATAATTCTGTTTCCATACGGTTTAGTGCTCTCTGAGTTCACCACGCCCGTAACACTGGGTCAGTAGGTCATGCTCAGTAGCTGCAGCACACACAACCAAGCCGCCTCAAGATCACAGTGCATCGTGTTTCTGTTCTCTCATTGTCCACGTTCGCCAATTATCAATTAACCGATACTCACCATACTTTGACGGGCGTGACAATGAGAGAGCAGAAGCTTGATCTCTTTTGGTTGTCCTGTGTGCAAAATTGAATATAGAATTTCACCCCTAATTCCAATCAGTCGTTACACATCCCCCACCACTGACAGTCACACAGTCGCTTGTCGTTTATCATCATGGACAGGTCACGCCGCCGCTCGGAGAAACAATTTAATTTCGTGTCTGATTAATGAAGTCGAATATTGTCGCGCGAGCCAAATCTCAACACCAAAGTGCTCGCATGCATTTTGGTTAAAATTTTTAATTACCCCGGCCGCAGGTCGAGAAAGAAGTGTATCTTTTATATAATTTATAAAAATCAATTGATAATATTAATAATAAGTGTTAAGCGAAGTAAAATAAAATCAAAAAAAAAACGTAGTTACTAAATAAAGAAAACATTAGCCAAACAAAAAAACTACACCGGTGTATTTTTCATTGTTACTATTTCTTTTGAAGAACGATTTTCGACGTCGGAACAGTTGGGGTGTTAAGTGAACCACGCGCTCGTGTCTGGCGCAAATACATCTTCACCCCCATAAAAAAAGACTGGGATGATTAAATGGGGGATCTTGCTGGCCATGCCAAATCGCCAAAACGGGGCATTACGCGACCAGCACTCTTCCTTCACAATATCCATTGTGATTCGTGTTGCGTGTGCGGTTGCACCGTCTTGTTGAAACCAGATGTTCACCAAGCCCCGTTCATCCAATTCCGGCAGTAAGAAGTCATTTATCACGGCTCTGTAGCGTTTGCCAGTAACCGTATTGCCGCTGGCGTTGTGGGGGTCCTTTAAAGCATTCCCAAAGAACCACCCATTTCCTTAAATCAACCTGCCTTTCCCGCCCACCACAAGCCACTTTATTTACCTGAAATCGAGCAGCGTAGGCTACCTTTCATTCGCTTTCACCTGGAAGTAAAATCCCAGCAGGCATGCACATCATCAAATCATTTCGTTCATATTACATGAACCATACCATCCCAATCGGCTCAGCTTGTCAGCAATTATAATCGACAAACACACGCTGGCCAGCGGATCTGTTGACACTGCTGCAGCGGATTTTTCCGACCATTGATCGCCCAAGCGACACCCGATCATCGAATAAGACATGATCGCGATCGTTGTTCAAATAATCATCCTAATGATCATGTCCTATGATACAGTTTCCTGAAAACTAAAATCCATTGAATCGGATACGATCATGGTTGCTATTTAAACAATCATGCCAATGATCGTATCCCACGTACAGTTTTCTTAAGCAAACAGTAGCCACCCTAGCCTTTGCCATAGGCGAACAAATCTGCGGTTGGCTTATCGTCACAGAGAAATCTATTGCCTGCAACGGTATGATTCTGGGCGATAATGTAAACAGCCGATGTTCCCAGCAGCATTGGTTAAACCAAACAAATGCGCATCTCAGCGTATGACCCTCCGAAATAACGTTTCTATTTACAGAACACACAGAAACATATTTCTTCCTTCGGCTATTTTTCGCCATGGCTTATCTCAACGATGCCTGCAGCCCCTAATACCAGTTCCTTTGTTTGTACAGTTGCAGGATCGATCGTTGCCTCACTTCCAGCGAAAGGCCATTGTACTCCCTCATCAATGGAAATTTACTACCACCGCAGCTAGGGGATCTTGAGTACACTCACGGAGTCAGATTTCGTCATCTTAAGAGTGCACACGCACTATACGCGTCTATTGAGGTTCTTTAATATACGGAGTCGAGTCCGAACTAAGTATCTTTTTGTCTTGTGCGTGATCCTATGACGAGCTTGTGTTGAAGTCCGTTCTTGCGCGAGTTGCTTATTGGAACAACATAACTATCGTTTGTCAAAGGGAACATTCGATTATGTGAAACAAAATTATATTTAACCAAGTTTACTGTTTAATGAGGAACACAATTGTACACCTATCCATCGGATTAACACATATAAAAAGGACGTTTTATAACCGGAAACTATCAACTTGTTTCATTCATTGACTTTCACAGGTGATCAGTGCTTAGTCTCAACATCGTTGGTGTTCCGTCGACATTTACTCTGTGGGTGTTTACTGAACCCGCGTCCGTGCAGACGCACGAGTAATAACACCACCACAGCGTCCTCAAAAAAGTACGGCCCAATCAACTTCCCGCGTGAACGCCCCACTACACAGTGGCTTTGAGCCGATGTAATGGCTCTTCGTGCATCACATGTCGATTTGCAGTGTCCCAGAAACGAAGATTTTAGTTATTGACGTAACCGCCTAAGTGGAAATGCGCCTCATTGCTCATGATGATTTTCGACACAACTTCGTCCTCTTCGTTGTTTACAAAATTATTCCACGCTCTTGCGGTGTGTAGCACTCCGTTTCTTGTCTGTTTGCATACGGCAGTTATCTAGTTCATAAATGTCAAATATAATTGACGTACGACGCCATCTACTAAAATTATAACATCTTCCGATAGGGTGATTCATTTTGCGCCACGCACTTCGTCATCATTTTTCCATTAGGGGTAAAGTCTTCGAATTCACCGAATTGGTTAAAATACATTTCTTTGGTTTCTGTTTTATCATAAAATACGACAATTAATATTGCGGAATAGTTCACTGGCATACATATATATCTTTTTGATATATAAAATGATTTTCTCGGGGCACCAAAATTCTACCTAGATATCATTTTGACATTTATAGATCCGTGATGCGATCTATCAAATATGAAGCTGATTAAGAATTCCCACTAGCATAAAAAGGACTTTGTATTAACAAACTATGAATTATAAAAAACAAGGACAACAGCTGACTGCCGAGCGTGTGGATACTATTTTCGTCCAGTTTATAAAGAGGTTTTCATTCTGCATAGCATTGAAAACGACAAAAATTTCGGTATTCATGGAAGTTGTTATAGTTTAAATTTGGTTGAAATAGGTGTTCAATGATGAAAGTAGAACAACAAAATATATAGGAAATGAAGTTAGGATTATAATTACGAGGGTGAATCATATATCGGGTTTTCCAATAGGGACTTGATAACTTCGAATTTAATTTGTGAACGCACCCTTTTACTAATCATCGAACTGTCACTGTCATTTATTCAGTAAACTCAACATCGTCGTTAAGTACACCAACGAACAACGTCAGCAAATTATAAAAAATTGGAGTCGGTGATCGCAACTTTAAGAGCGTTAGGTCCAATTTTTGATCGTACTTCTCTCCCTAGTAGACAGGCAATAACAAGTTTAGTGCAAAAATTTGAGTCTACATATTCGTTGTGTGATGTTGCCGTGCCAGTGAGACAATGGGTTCGTCGAAGTGTCGAAAATATCGCTGTCGTTCAGGCGTCCGTAGCAAACTATCCATATCAGTTAATTCCAGGGCGTTCTCAAGAATTGGGCATCGCCCAGACCACTTTATGGCGAATTTTGCGTATGGATATCGGTTTACATCCACACAAGATCAGGCTGACTCAAGAATTGAAGCCGATGGAACATTTGAAGCGACGTACGCTCCCAGATTGGGCTCTGGAAAAGATGCGCCAAGATGATGAATTTCATTGCAAAATTATCTTCAGTGACGAAGCTCATTTTTGGCTCAATGGGTTCGTCAATAAGCAAAACATGCACATGTGCTTCATGAATCACCACTTCATCCACAAAAAATAACTGTTTGGTGCGGTTTGCATGCTGGCGGCCTAATTGGGCCATATTTTTTCGTCGACGATAACGATCGTCACGTTACTGTGAATGGCCATCGTTATCGCGCCATGATTACCGATTATTTTTGGGCCGAATTGGAAAGCATGGACTTGGGCGACATGTGGTTTCAACAGGACGGTGCCACAAGCCACACAGCACACGATACAATCGATTCATTGAAGAGTAAGTTTGATGAGCGTGTTATTTCACGAAATGGGCCAGTCGGTTGACCGCCTCGTTCGCGCGATTTAACGCCTCTAGACTATTTTCTTTGGAGCTACGTCAAGTGATTGGTCTATGTCAACAAGCCGACGACGTTGGAAGAGCTCAGAGCCAACATTGAACGCGAAATAGCGGCCGTTTCGGCCGTAATGTGTGGCCGAGTCATCGAAAATTGGGTCCAATGAACCGACCGCTGCGAACGTACCCGCGGTGGCCATATGGAGGAAAGTCGATTTCCATTCATAAATGTTTTGATTGTACTAAAAGCCGATAATAAAGTTTCGAAATATCTCAAACGGTTTGCGTTTTATTTGAAAAAAAAGTTGTCAACTCCCTATTGGAAAACTAAATATAAACGCGGGCGCGTTAGTTAACACCTGACTTCAGCACCACTTCCGAACCTGACGCATATGTATATTTAGAATGGAAAAAAAAGAGGAATAACGACGAGACTAGCCAACACATGATAAGAAGAATAACGATGAGATGAATCAACACATGATAAGAGGAATAACGATAAGACGAAGTCATCCCGAACAAAGGACGAACCATGAACGAACAGGTATAAATACTGGACGGTGAAACCAGTGTCGCCACTTCGATTTGCGTTTACTAACGTACCCAAGACCTACCGGTCTTGTATGATACTTTTCCCACCAACCCTCCAACCAAGTAGTTAGAGAACATTTGAACTAACCCTGTCTACACTATCCTTAGATACCTCTGTGGCGGTTCCGCCAAACCCCACTGTTACTTACCTGAAGAACCCCGATAACTTCGACCCAACCTTATAAGTTTCGCTAATGCAATCGCATTAGCACCTTAAATGCTTCACGCATCAAATAGATCAAATTTATATAAACTAAAAGTCCATGTAAAAGAATTCTTACCGTTCATGCATTTTTTCGCATACAAATTCCCTACAGGAAATCTTTCCATTATATGGGAGCATAAAACAAAACCTATTCGGTACCTTCGGTTGCCAGGCAAATTCCAACCTTCCCACACCTGCACGGCAATCTCCCCGCAGCAAACACATTTCCTTCCCAAGGATAATTAATGCTTTCAATGCATTACCTGGAAATGGCTACAAAGAATTTTTACTACAAGGGCATTCTCCATGCATCAACGCATCGGCAGGAAATTTCCTAAAAGGATTCTCAGGCATTCATAATTCAATACATCATATTTGCTTTCCTAGAAGAATTCCTTAAAGAACAAACCTCATATCCCTGATAGAAAACATATCGGTTACAGTACCATGTAACCATCGTAGTCAGGGATAATGATCATTGAGTCGGCTATTCCCAACCTCACCATGTGTACAACAATGTTCTCCACATACACATTGGCTGGCGACTCTTTTGTCCAACGACAAAGCAACTCCTAGCAGCCTATTGAAACAGCTGCATACCATTAGCGCAATAGCCACTAAAACCAAATTCTTTAGCACACATCATGTGCAAGCAAAAGAATTCTGTTCTACCTCAGGCATTCTGGCGATACGATAAACAATTTAAATTGTTTGAGGTATCCCAAATGCATTTCCCATTTAATGAGTTGCAGCTTATTTATTTAGCCGACCCTCATTACAGGCCGATGCCTTACGTCGCTTCTCCCTTTGTTCTTTTTTCCTCGTTTCAGGTTTCGTTTATCCTTTGCTAAATCCATCGATAAACACGATGATGTGTACGATCACACACATACCACCATGATCTCCATTACCAGATCTGGTTTTCTTTTCCACCAAGAGAGACTTTACGTTTCTTTGGTGGTAAGTAAATACATATCCTTAGTGGAGAGGATATCTACCACCACACCAAAAACTCATCCCAAACGAGGGTTGTATCACAGAGTCTTATTACATCCGCCGACCACCATGGTCGTGCCGCTCCCGCTCTCCGTAGGTCGTGTCGACAAAGAAGTGTTTCACTTTGTTTAAAAGTTATAAAAATCAATTTAATATTAATAATAAGTTTAAGTGAAGTAAAAAAACACTAACATATTTAATAATGGCTGAGAACAAAGAGAATTACCCTTCACATTTTAAAGAAATAAAAAAACGGTGATCACCAACGCGAACGATACGCGTCGGAACTTTGTACGAAGTCACGTCGGCGGAGGAAAGTTAACGGAGTGTCAGTGTTTGGGACAATACTTCTTCCCCACACACCCCCCTACAGTATCCTTCGAATTTCCTTCCGATCATGGGTCCGTCCACACCACTGTCCAAATCCCAGCCCTCGAACCATGTTACTCATTCAATCCGATCCCGAATTTCTCCAGGACAAACTGGAAAAGAGTCAATAGGGACATTGCTGCCAATTTTATAGACTATACTTTGCCAGAGACTTCAAATCTACTCCCTACTGAAATTGATCAAGCAGCCCTAAGAATAGAGCAAATACTTAAAAATGCCCTATTCAGCCACACACCTACATCCATCCCTCATAATCATCTAGAAAAACCTTTACCCAACATCTTTACAAAACTGTTACGCGTAAAAAAACAGCTTAGACGAAAACTACATAGCAGTTACTCCCCTTTTATTAAAAATCAAATCCAACTCTTGACTACCCTGATAAATGGACAACTAAAACAATTTGCCGACCAGGCTTACACGTCTATACTTAAAAATATTAAACCCAATCGTGATTTATTCAAAAATATCAACAGACTAACGGGTCGAAAATACAAACCTCGAACCGATTATATTATCAACCCTACTAACAATCACCCACTCCGATCAGATATTGACATAGCAAACTGTCTAGCTAATCACTTTTATCAAATCCATCAACAAAACGACTCCCTCTCAGTCTCCAATTTTCATGATACTGTAAACGACTACATCTCACGCACAATGATCCCACCCTTCACCCCTTTCATCGCGGAATTCAACGAAACAAACAAAGCGTCTCATCCTCTGGATAATGCGACCTTCCTAACAGCAGACGAATTATCTGAATTTATAACATCACACAATAACAAGAAGTCGACAGGCTTATATGGAATTCCAAACCTTCTTTGCAAAAGACTTCTCCCGTCAAATCTAGTCCCTATTCTCGTTCTTCTCAACCATATAATTAACGGATCACATTTCCCAGATAACTGGAAAACCACGGTTATAGTCCCTATCAGTAAGTCCAGTCCTTCCAACAACCCCAGCAACTATCGTCCGATTTCGTTATTAAACACATTAAGCAAGATAATGGAATGCAAGATATATCGAAATCTCCTTTCATTTGCTAATGACAACGCCATTATCCCAAATTCCCAGTTTGGCTTTCGCTCACAACACTCCACCTGTCATGCTCTGTTAAAACTAACGCACGATGTCACAACTAATCTTCAAAACCAAAGCCCGACGGTCTGTATCTCTCTCGACATATCTAAAGCATTCGACTGTGTTTGGATCTCAGGACTGCTTTACAAGCTGCACTACATATTTGGATTAAACACCCATACTACCAAACTTCTTACTTCCTAACTCTGGTAGAAAATTCATGGTCAAAATAAATTCTTCTATCTCCCAATCGTATAATATAACCGCAGGGGTTCCGCAGGATTCAATTCTTGGACCACTATTATACCTCCTTTATACTTCAGACATACCGCAGCCTCAATTACCCAATACCGTAATGTTGAATTACGCTGATGACACCATCGTCTACTCCAGCAGCAAGTTTGTAAAAGAGGCAAGAAGCCGCATTAATAACTTCCTCCCAAATCTATCAACATACTTCAATAAATGGAAAATTCGCCTAAATCCTGATAAAACCCAACTTATAGTGTTTAAGGGTAAAAATGAGCACTTCACAAACAACACAAGGCGCACCCACAACAAAATTAGACTCAAACTAAATAACACCCAGATAAAACCTTCTAAAACTTTAAAATATCTGGGAATAACCTTTCCCAATGACCTTTCATTCTCCACCCACATTAAAAATACTTTACGTAAAGCCACAATACAACTGAATCTCTGTAGACGAGTGATGTGGAAACCCAACGGTCTCTCTCACAAAGTCAAACTGCTCATCTATAAACAAATAATCAGACCTAAACTGACATATGCGTGTCCACTGTGGTATCATATAACACCAGCCCAAATGGAGAAGCTACGCACTTTCGAAAGGAAATGCTTCAGGCTGGTCACTGGCCTCAACCGACAACCCAACTCTTACAAGTATTACAATAACAGCTTGCTATACAATGCCGCTAATATTGACCGTCTCGATAGACGCTTCCTAGAGCTGTCTATCAAATTTATTGAAAACCTCCCAATTAATCCCAACCCCATAATAACTACACTACTACCAACTCCTCTAGATAACAGGGCTCACTATCTGAATTGTCTTCATACTAGAAGTCTCTTCACCTCTGGAAGATTGGTTAATGACTCCAACGAGGTAGTGTACCATAACACCGAGCTGGCACCCAATCAGTTCAAATACTGTAACATACAACCATTCTCCAACATTCTGCGTTTTAACGAACAACCGGAAAGTGTTACCGCACCTGAGGCCACCAACTGACCATATCCCACGCCAACCTACTACCTTAACCATCAATCCCTATATTCCCCAATTCACATTACATATTTAACTTATTATAAAATAAATTAGGTTAAGCTAGAATAAGTTAGAGTTAAGTTACGTATTAGATTAGATTAAATTAAAAAATAAAAATCCTGGTTTTCTGACCTTTTCCAGGAAAACTGTTAATATTAAAACCTATAATACTCGAATAGTTATTCACACATTCAGTTATGTTTGAAAAATGTGTAATGTATGCATGTAATTTGTTCTCGATTGAAGGCACAGTTTGGTGATGATATATTGTCACTTCGTTCCCCAAAATCCTTCTTCATAACAACGCCAGGCCTCACACCGCATCCTTGGCAATTAATACATTGGTCGAAATGGGCTGGGAACCCCCGAACAGTCTCTTTATAGCCTAGACTTGTCTCCCTGTGACTATTTTTTGTTCGCACCTTTGAAGGAATCACTTGGAGGAAACAATTCGAAGGTAATGAAAAAGTCGAGGAGCTCGTGCTCAATTGACTAACAACTCGTCCTAAATCTTTCTACGAATAAGGGATTTTAAAGTGCGTAGATCACGCAGTCAATATAGTCTGAAAAATGTTGACAGTATAGTTAGTGTGTAACATTATTCAATAAAGGTATAAAAATAAATTACCGTATATATTTGATTCACCCTCGTATACTGCGCTGTGAGTAGATCTTTACAATATACTTAGAACTGGTGATCGGTGGGGTTGTGCTGGCTTCAAATCAAGCCGCCATCAAAACACGTCGTTATACCTTAAAATTGGGGAACACACTTCCCGAACAAAGCTAGCTAGAATGAGAAAGTAACAACAAAGCCACGTGAAGCGTCTAGAATTTTCGAGAAATTCTGGCGGAGTTGGGTTTGTTTTGATTGGCGG
Source organism: Microdon myrmicae (assembly GCA_963931805.1). NCBI lineage: Eukaryota > Metazoa > Arthropoda > Insecta > Diptera > Syrphidae > Microdon > Microdon myrmicae. The sequence continues at coordinate 134,429,158 of OZ007499.1, forward strand.
AAGAAAAGGAGTCAACTGCCTCGGCCATTCAGGGTGTTCAGTTTGGTATCATCCACTTGATTAATACAAATGAATGTCATGAAAGTTTTGGACAAAAAATTGAAGTAATTTTTTTTTTATTAGACTTTTCTCGGGAAAGGCGAACCTATAGCGTCGACTGGGCGCCCCGAGATGCCATCAAATCACTGTTGCAGTTCTTTTTGAACAGTTGCAGGTTGTAACGCCCCGGGAACACTCGCGTGGGAAGGGAGTTCCACAGCTTCCCCGCTCTGTAACGGAACGAGTTCTGATACAGGGATGTTCGCGCCGTCGGGAGATGAACCACAAACGGGAGCGATCCGTCGGATTGTCTTGTGGAGCGCATATAAACCGAATTGCGTGGAACAATGCCAAGAATCTCCGAAGTACAGCACCCGTGATAATATCTGGAAAACAGACAGAGGTCGGCCACGCGCCTTCGATGTGATAGCAACTGTAGTCCCGACGTCAGCACCGAGTCCCCGATCAGGCGGACCGCTCGTCTTTGTATGCTCTCAAGTAGGTCGAGGGCATGTTTAGGAGCCGAGCTCCAAACATGAGAGCAATATTCGAGCGCGGGTCTAATTTGAGATTTATATAGGAGAAGAAGTTGGGCCGGAGTAAAGTATTTCTTGGCTCTAAAAAGATAACTCAGTTTTCCTGAGGCTGATCTGGCAATATCCGATACGTGTTTATGCCATGATACATTCCCACAGACCGTGACGCCGAGCAATTTCAAACTTTCCCCAGCCTCGAGGGCCCGGCCACTCATCATCAGCTGTGGAACCGATGATCCAGTTTTCTTTGTGAATGTTGTATACTGGGTCGTCGTTGCGTTGAAGTTGACAAGATTGGCCTTTCCCCACTGCAGGACTTTATCTAGATCCTGATTCAGAGAGTCAATCTGTCTACATCTCAGCTGGTGCGACGTAGATGCACCAATCGGCCGATCACTCGAAAAGGAGGAAACAAGACTTATAACTCATTAATTGTGTTGGCGGATCACAATCGAAAACCACTACAGGGTCCCAAAATTCTGTCGCGCGGTAAAATATTATCCCAGCTATAGACTATGTGAAGTACGAGGGTTGCCTCTTATGTTTCGGGATTTGGCAACCCTAGCGTTGCAATCCGGCAATTGACAGCTCTGTCGTAAAGTTGGACATTTTTGAGGTTATACGCACTCAGAACGTTTTGACATACGAGCGCTATTTGTGTTGTTTACAGTAACTTAAAAGATTCATCTCGGCCCAAAAATGGAATTAAATCGTCAACATTTTCGTGCGATTATATTTTACAACTTTCGGCGTGGATTAACTCAGCAACAGTGCATGGATGAACTTAATTCAATTTTTGGCGATGAAGCTCCATCAAGGACCAGTGTTTATCGATGGTATGGTGAATTCAATCGTGGTCGTAGTTCACTCCAACATGAATTTCGTGAAGATCGTCCAAAATCAGTTGTTGTTTCGAAAACCATTGATACTGTGCGCGAACTGATATTGGAAGATCGTCATGTGACCTATCGTGAGATTGAGACAACCTTAGGCGTTAGTGGGACCAGCATACATTCAATATTGCATAAACATTTGACTGTGAAAAAAATTTGTTTGCGTTGGATCCCACACAATTTGTCAATCGCCCAAAAACAGGCTCGTGTCAATTGGTCGAAAGAAATGCTCAAAAAATACGGTCGCGGTGCTTCGAAACACGCCTATGACATCGTGACAGGTGATGAATCGTGGATTTACGCGTATGAGCCCGAAAGTAAACAGCAGTCGACTGTCTGGGTGTTTCAAGATGAGCCAAATCCAACAAAAGTTGTTCGCGCACGAAGCACCTCCAAGCAAATGGTCGCCTGTTTTTTCGGAAAAACTGGACATGTCGCAACCGTACCACTAGAACAACGCAGAACAGTCAATTCTGAGTGGTACACAACCATTTGTTTGCCAGTTGTCTTCCAAGAAATCAGGAAAACCAACCGCCGAAGACGGATCACTCTTCACCACGACAATGCGAGCTCTCACACATCGGCCGCGATAACTGCATTTTTGAGCACCAAAAGCATCGATTTGATGGGTCATCCGCCGTATAGTCCTGACTTGGCACCGAATGACTTCTTTTTATTCCCGTACGTAAAAAACAAACTGGGAGGTCAACGTTTTTCGACACCTGAAGAAGCGGTTGCTGCATTCAGAATGCATGTGTTGGAGATACCTCAATCAGAGTGGCAAAAGTGCTTCGACAATTGGTTCAAACACATGCAAAAGTGTATAGATCTTCATGGGGAATATTTTGAAAAACAATAAAGTGATTTGCGATGATCAATATTTGTTTTTGTTCTCTAATCTCGAAATATAAAAGGCAACCCTCGTAGTTGGCATCCCTAGTCGTCTTTCAGAGCTTGGCTGATGAACACAGCCAAAAAAAAAAAATGGAATATGTGGTAATTCGGTAGCACCCAGTTACGCTTTACGTTCTGCGATATGCTCGGGAGAAATCTTTGGTTACGTTTCAGACATTTAACATGAGGCGAAGAATTCCGGGAACAAACTAGTCCCCTATTCGGATATTCGGAGGGGAATACCTCGGGGGAACCACATGAGAATATTTTGATAAGAAGCCAAATTGTAAACAGTTCGTTACCGCGTAATCTGATCCTCCCGCGAAATCCTGTCAAAGTTCTACTGGTAACTGCATTTTGTAACATCAGAGGCATAGTTTTCACCGATACAAATTTAAACGCTCTCCAATAGTTGCAAATAGCATCGCCCTTAACCAATCTGCTAAAAGAGGGAAATCCCTTCGCGTGGGTGGAGAGGCATTCGGCGGCATTTGAAGACCTCAAGTCCACACTGATTAGCCCTCCTCTCCTGGCATTGTACGGTGGAGATTGTAATGACGAGGTCCCCATGGAGGCGTCAGCATCAGGACTTGCCGGTATATTGATGCAGCGTGGGAAGAGCGATGAGACACTAAGACCGGGGGCATACTTTAGCAGAAAGGTAACGAAGGCGGAGGCAAGATACCACATATACGAATTGGAGGTCTTAGTCTCTCTTATATCTATTGGGAAAACCATTCAAGGTCATTACAGATTGTGACGCCATAGTAGCAACTCAGAACAAACCAAGGATGTTATCACGTGTCGCAACGTGGTGACTCAAACTCCAGGAATTTGAGGTTACAACGGTTCATCAACCTGGGAGGAAATGCAGGATATGTGGATGACATTTGTCATCAGTTACTAGAAAAAGAACAGGACATGAGGGAGCTATCCGCCAATATACTCAACATATGCATTGACGACGAGGCTTGGTTAGCTATCATGCAATAGTAAGACGAGAAGCTACGTTACATCATAAAACAACTTAAATTAGCGACTGCACATATGGAAGGAATCTCCATAAGGATTACCAGATAGACGGAGGAAAACTGTTTAGGCGCGACCGCAACCAAAGAAAGTGGGTCATGCCGAAACGAGTTCGATGGTGAGTTCTCTGGGTGGGCCACGATGAGGCCGCGCATATGCGCCTTGACAAAACCCTTGAAATACTGAGAAGGTAGTACTGGTTACCAAGGATGCAAAATATTGTCAGGGGCTATGTCGAGGGATGTGTGGAGTGCGCGTATACAAAGAAAACGGGTGCAGCGACAGAGAGAGAGAGAGCTACACTGTGCGAAGAGGGTGCCCATACCCATCCATACGGTCCATTTGGATCATGTCGGACCCTTTATCACTGTAACAGGAGGAGCTAACCACTTGATAGCACTGGTGGACAACTTTACCAAATACACGGTTTTGAAAGCCGTATGGACAACTAATACAAAAGGCGCGATAGCCGTGCTCTTCCAGGTCGGGGATGAGCACACCTATCAATTCTTCGGTATGCCCAAGCGCCTCATCACCGACAGAGGTACAGCACTCACAGACAGAAATTTACAAGATATTGTTAAACCTAGGGCATACAGCATATTATGACGGCCGTTAAAACACCACGCGTAAACGGGCAACTGGAGAGGGTCAACCTCACGGTACTAGCGGCGCTCAAGTGTGATCATGTGGTCGGATGGAATCGGGCGCAACAGTTAAGGAGCATTCAATGAAGTCTGAATATGGCGAGGAGGGCAACCACAAGGATGGCAAAACGGGAACTAATGTTTGCCTATACACCAAGGGTAATCGCTGGAGACAAATTATTGCTGGAACTTGAACAGGAAGTATGCCAAGATTAAGGTGACATAAAACTGAAGCGAGATCCTGCCCTGCGCAACATCATGGTATATCAATAAAAGCAGAAGAAACGCTTCGATAAGGCCCACAGAAGATCAACTACATATAAGGTAGATGATTTAGTACAGGTAGCACGGGAGTGTGCAGCAACCGGTAAATCCCAGAAGCTTGCTCCAATTTATAGGGCATACGGGCGTACGTGGCGAAAGTGTTGGGAAATGATCGATATGTTTTGAGTTGCTCCAGGAATGCAACGTTCCCAAAGGAAATTCGAGTATATAGAAAATGCAGGCAGGATGAAGAGGTGCTGCGGCGCTTTTAGCGACGACAGCCATTCAGATGGCGAAACACACGAAACGAAATCAGAAGATCTGGATATCAACCCGCCAGACCCAAGGATTCCAGAAAGATTCGAGAACGGGTCTTACATCAGGATGGATGATCTGTAATACACCTTTCCCACCAATAGCCGTAATTTTAAATGGTGATGAACAATTCTGTTCAGCGTAACCCCGATTCTGGCGCGGCTGAAGTCTACTTGTGTTCTAGGGCACTGAACGAACGCCAACTTCACTGTTCGTTGAGTGTGCAGTATAAAAAGATCGCATGGCGGGCACTCGGGCTCTCTCTTTCTCCGGTGGGGAGCGTCAATTATTAATAGAAATATAAGACCCTCTGTTAACATTATTATAATATATAAAGACGGCTAACCTTTTATAAATACAACGTTTTTTTGTTCTAAATTTTCTTTGTTTTGTTAATTTGTTAATGAAGATTGCAATAAATATAAAAGAAACAAAGCCGAGAGGCAATAATACATGACAATTGTCACCCCAAGTTTAGTTAAGAGTGTCGCAGCGGACCAGTAATTTAGGATATAATTTAAATAAGCTAGAATTTAAGCATTTGTTGTCTAGGGAGTAAGATAAATATAAAAAAAAGGTCAAAATAAAAATGTACGTAAAATGAAATGAAACAATCATCATCATTATCGGCACTACAACCGGGATCCGGTCTTGGGCTTATTTAGCAAGTCCCTCTACCGGTCCCAATATCGGCCCGATGTCCGAGGCTTGATAAATTTACCATAATAGGATGTTTTTCCGGGAAAGTAGCTATCCAGGGGTGTCACGTGGAGACTACATGTCAACTTGGATTGAACAGGTACAAGGATCGTCCTGGCCTTCGCCGGGTTGATAGCAATCAGTGACCTTGCCCTGTATGTTCGCTCCCATTCCCCCGAAATGAAACAATAAGTCCGACAACATTGCGATTATATGAAGAGTTTCCTCGAAAATCGATCGACTCGGTTTGTTGTAGGCGGCGCTTTTTCGGATCTCTATTGTGACGAGCTGGCAAGACTCCAAAACAAAGTTCTGGAATATTCTGGAAAGTATTGGACAACTGGAGACTATGAGCAAAAAGCTGCAAGCAGCAATAGAGGAAGAGCATATTGATGTCGGCACAGATGCTTTTACGAGTGGGTCACCCTGTCCGCCTGGAGAAGAAACAGCGAGTCAAGAAGGTGCCAATATAACGGAGAAGAGTTCGCCACCGTTGGAGATTTCGGAGATGTTCAGGACGATGATGGCAAAATTGAACGCGCGAGCTGCAGAGTTTAAGGCAAAATTAGATGCGCGATCTGCAAAATTGGATGCGCGAGCTGCAGAGGTTAATGCAAAATTGGATGCCCAAAGGCAGTGTATGAAAGAATTCTGGGACTTTCTTTCATACAAATTCTGGGACTCGGAAGCGGAAGAATCTGAGGATAAGGAGGAATTGGAGCCACATGAAAGGAAGAAACTCAGGAAGAGCAAAGTTATGGCCGACAGCAGTGAGGAAGAGGAGGTGAGATGACGATGATGCGTTACGTGAAGAACTGAAGGATCTCATCGATGATAACCCGATTGAAGAGGACGGCAGTGATGGTGAAGACACTGATGCTTCAGGCCATTCCCCGAAACGGATTTACAATGATGATGACGAGTTGGACGACCGACTGGAAGACGACGACTGTGACCTTATTGAAGAGAATCTTGGTTTGAAAGTCGAACGCAGAAAGCATTCCTAGCGCCTGCGTCGTACACAGGACGAAGAAAGTGATGGAGAGGAGCAGCACGTCGATGAAGGTTCAGCACGTGAGGCTATAGCCGAACAGCTATTCGACAACGAAGACGATGTTGAACGCCGCTCTGAACGTAGTCACAGGGAAACTGAGGCGGCAAAACATTTCAATGATGATGAGGAATCGGAGTCTGATGCTGAGGATTTTATTGTAGACGGCGAAGGAAGGCCAATTGCTGAGAAGAAGAAGAAAAGACGATTTCTTGCCACTGACGCATCATTGCAAGAAGGCCTGGACAGTTTCGGTGTAGATTTCGACTATGAGGATTTCACTAATTATGACGAGGACGGATATGAACCCGAATACGAACCTAGCGAATTGGAAAGGGGTCACTTTATGGATTTGGACAATGAAATCCGTATAACGGATATTCCTGAGCGAATGTATAGCGTTTGAAATAATAGTGAGGAAGAACATGTGATTCGCACTGACGCCATGACAGTTTGAATCACAAAAAATTGAACCTAAGCGTTACCCATCAGGCTACTGGCCGATTTTAGAATTTGATTTTTAAACTCGACTATACGGCTCTGATGTATTTTCTTATTCGATTTTCGTTCAGTGCCCTTCACTATTTTGCTTGTGAATTGTGTGTATCTGTTAGAGATGCCACACCACTCCCTCCTCAGTAACTGCGTTACGATCAGCTTCACCGTGAACGGCGGAAAGAACGAGAGAACATTGGAGCAGACGAGTGTGTCGGTGCTCTATGCGGAAGTCATGATCGTGTGTGAAATTCTGTTTACTACGAGAAGTGTGTGCTGCGTGTACAGATCGCGTCGTAGTCACCAATTATAGCGTTTGAAATAATAGTGAAGAAGATCGTGTGATTCGAGTTGACGCTATGACAGTTTGAATCACCAAAAATTGAACCTACGCGTTACCCATCAGGCTACTGGCTGATTTTAGAATTTGATTTTTAAACCCGACTATACTTCACTGATGTGAATTGTTATGTTCTCACTAGGTATACGGCTCTGATGTATTTTCTTATTCGATTTTCGTTCGGTGTCCTTCACTATTTTGCTTGTGAATTGTGTGTATCTGTTAGAGATACCACAAATGCAATTGCGCGTAGTTCCGGTTACGGCTGTTTCAGAGGGATCCTATGAACTACAAGATGAAGCTGAATGGATTTACAAACAAGCGTTTTGTAAATCAACTGTTACCGAACAAGAGAGATCAACGGATGTTGGAGGTCGAGACCGCTATTGTGTTGAGGTGAATTGGGCATCGTTATGTTTTTCACTTGTCCAGTCAGGTGCGGAGTGTATCGCCTCGCAAGCCACCAGAAACTCGTTGCTCCTTTGTATACTGGTGTTTCAAATATTCTTTTGAAAGTCATACAAAACAATGTGAATTCCCACCGGGGTGTGTTGTGATCTCTTGGAATTTCACGAGTTGGGGGGCCTCAAATGTCTCGCCTTGCTTAATTCGCTTTACTCAATCTGTACATGGAAAATAGCACTCTTTGCTTTGTTCTCCAACTCCCTGAACAGCACACCGCTTATAAACCTTTTGGATTGAGATTGTTAGTAAATCAAACAGTCCAAAAGTACCTTTTCAATATCCTTGACTTTATTTTTTAATGTATGGAATCGACGCTCTGTCCTCTTGGAGATCTACTACTGGGTTTTTATTTCGTGGGCCATAGGTTCGGCCTCTGGACTCTTACTAATCACGAAATTCAAATTAACTGCCTTTTTATAAATTTTCTAGTTGAGAATTGTCAACTATTTTATGGTCAAAATTCCCAGAAGCACACATAAGAGTTTGCGTGTTTCAATTTGAGTTGTGTTCTGGGAATTTGTTAGAAGTTTAGTTGGGTGGGTTCTAGGAATGGGAATCATGAAATGCGTTTTGAATTAAGCATTTCATGATGTCAGGATTCTGGGAATTGAGTCAATGTACGACGAACTAACTTTTGGTTAAATTCGTTGTTCATGTGACTCAATATGGATTTTAATGTGGAATTGAATCAATGAGCGATAAATTAACTTTGGGTTAATTTATTGCTCATATGATTCAATATGAAATTAGGAAATTTAGGATTTGATAATATTGGGGATTTGGATGGGAGTAGCGATTTAGGATCGCTACAATTGTAAGCTACTACATACGCGGGGAAAGATCAAGCAAGCCCTAGATTGTAGGCGTAATCAACGGCTAGAGGTGCCGTTCATTGCGTTCTATGGAGAAGAACACGTGAAACCAGAATTAACGTGCGACGATCTATGGAGAGTATATTACTACGACACACGCTGGTGTTTACTGTCAGCTCCAAAGAACAAACCACTCCAGTTATTTGAAAAGATGCGGAACTACCAGTTGGATACGTTTATGAAATTGACATGTGCTCCAATACCAGATGATATGCGTGTAATTAAAGATGAAGATCTAGATCGCTTACGTGATGTGCAAACTCCAGAAGAGGTTAAGGGTGTGCACATGCATTTTCTCTTATACTATTCGCATGTGATCCCTAAAATGCAAGAGGAATTCCGTCGTAAGAAAAGAAAGAATGGCGACAGGCTAGAGCTGACGCGAAAAGGAGAGCAGTAGAAAATTTGGAAGAAGGTCTAGAACTTCCATCGCCGAACGTCAAGATGAAAGTGGTACATCGTGACCGACTGGCAACAAGTACTGGAATATTCTGGAAAGTACTGGAAAACTGGAGACTATGAGCAAAAAGAACCGAGAGGAAAAACGATGTCTCCAGTGACAGAAGTGTCACTTTTGACAGATAGGCGAAAAGTGAAAGAACGGTTGTCAAGAGCATGAAAAATAAAGATTTAATAGAAAATTGATGTCACGGCTTATTTTGTGTGAATAATAAATCCAGCGAACCCTAAGCTCGCTACACTATTCTAGTGATTCTGAGGTGTCTCAGGGCTCTATCTTGGCCCTAACCTTACTTATTGGAATACTTGCAAAAAATACATTTATCCCGTTTTGAGATCTTTTTCGAAGAAACCTGTGAAGAGTGGGGGTCTGCGGCTGAGCTCAAGTTTATTCCGCTCCAGTACTACTCTCTCAAAAAGTGCAATAAAAACTCAAGTGTAACTGATTCCTAAATGAGTTTGCACTGTGAAAAAAAAAACAATAAATATTGCACTATTATAAAAATAACTAATGACACTGCATTGAAATAATTGCTTACGGAAATATATAAAGTTTAGTCTGAGGTTTTTGAAACACCATTTCCCTAACGTCTTTCCGGTTCCATCTCCCATTCTTGCATTCCAGTTGCGGTTGTTCAACACCAGGAATTGTCCATTAATTATCGATGAAAGTAACATTAAAATTGTTGCTCCTTGGTGACAATCAATTTAACCAATTACCCACCTTTTGAACTTTGAAAGTGCATTACCTAAAAGCGAATGCACTTTCAGTCACCCGATTGAATTCGAGTTTAAAGAAAAAAATCAGAGATGCAATGGGCAAGAACTGTATACGTCATCTACCAACCAACAAAGCTACAATCCCAACAATACAGTAAAGCTCCAATCGAAGGAGAAGACGTGTAGTAACACCATCAAACCTTCCTCATCCACTTACAAGAGGCATTATTTTGAAGAAAAGATAACATAACTGTTTTTCAGGTTAAACACGATACGATGATCGCTTTTCTCTTTAGATTTCGCACGTTTCGTTTATTTTGATTTCCGTTTCCGTCTCAGCCGCCTCCCAGGGTGACCGTTTGCTAGAGTGGTTGGTCATAGTCACACAGTCGGTGTGGTAATAATATCCCTTAAACAGGATAAAAGAAATTGCGCATGAATACACTTTTGAATTGCTTTTCTCTTGCACTTATGTGTGAGATGTTAAAATCACCCGGGTAAAGGCGCTTCAAGGGGGGGGTTTGGCACAAGACGGGGAACATATGACAGGAATGAAGGTGTTCATCTCTTTGATTTCACCTTTCCGAGGAGTTTATGCTACTTTTTGCTTGGGTTTATTTTACCGACGCAATAACTGTCTCAATCAAGGCCTCCATGTGAGAGTGTTGGTCCGCGATAGTAAAATGGATCCTGACTGTGTGAGGATAACGCCCAATTTCGATTCGGATTGGCTGAGTAAAAAGATGGTAGGAAAAAATATTCACACCCCTTGCCGGCATTTTTCAAGTGAGGGGTGTTTTCACAACCAAGTCTCTGGTGTTTATAAGGTTCCACTCACAAAAGGATGCGATCTTCTTAATAGTTTGTCCTGGGCCCAAGTGTTCTTAATTTATACTTTCTGTATTTTTGGTGTGTGCCTTGCGTTCTGTATTCTAGGGTCTAAATTAAAAGGGAAAGCAATTTAAGCACTACCTTCTAGTTGGCTGTGCGCATGAATGTGTGTGTGTGTGTGGATGGTGGAGAAAAAATGGCTGCGATGCTGGGGTTGCTGGATTGCGTTTCATTGCCCATTTCGTTCCATACTCTGGTTGTGTGAGTGAGAAGAATTTTCTTTTCTCCTAAGGGTGCGTTTCTCCTACACATTGCCAAACAATAATCATCGTCGCTTACTTGGCTCAGCTGTTCTAGCCATTCGATTTTCTTGGCAGACCACTTGATGTAGGAAAATTCATTTTACTGGTTGATTTTGATTGTCAGACGGTGAGGGTACATTTTTCCAAGTTCCTTTCAATTGCTCGGGAAAGTTCATCCAATGTTGAGTTGGCATTTCACATTTATCTGTGTGTGCATGGAGGGGTGAAATTACATCGTGTGCGGTGACGAACCTGTGATACTTCACTTCATTTCAAATGTTTTTCAAAAAAACTGTTTTATTCGTTTTTCTTATTGCCTTCGATTCTTGTTTTGTTTTGTGTAGTTACCCTCGTCGATTCGTTCGTCCTGTTAGTGTTGTATGGTGGTTCTGTCCCTTTCGCAATTCCTCATTGGGGTGATTTCTCTGTGAATTTTTTGTTCTTTCAACGTTTTCACCCTTCTCAATGGTTTTCATCCCTTAGCGTGTGTACATGAATGTTTTGTTGGATTTTGTGAGGACCTTTTCTTTTTTTGTAGTGGGACTTTCGTCTGCCTATGAGAACGAATGTGTTCCAGTCTGGTGCTATAGCACAGAGCTCATGGGGGTTACTCATTATTATTTCGGTGGTCGTTCCGTGTATTCCATTTTACATTTGATACGTTCATGAAACGGTGTACAGGTTCCGCGCGATTTTCGGATACACGATTCTATCATTCGACTAACATTGATTCGGCGTAAATATAAACAAAAACAAATGTAGAATTTAAAAACCAAACAAAACAAAATATAATCAAAACTCTTGATGAACAATAAATAATTAGATTTGTGAATTTTTAAAAGTGCTCGTGGAGGTTTAATATCAAAATGTCAACAACAACAGCTCGTAGTAGATAAACATAAATAAGTGTCCTGTTTTTGTGATCGGTTACAAGTGAACAATTTTAATAGCAGCAAAAGGCAAAAACTTCACATAGTCATGTCCTCCCCAGAAGCTGACGTTGATATTAGTGTAGTGTCTAGCCCAGAGCCTAGTCCTCAAGGATGTGGTTTGGGCGGTGGTAGTGAGAGTCCTTGTCGATCGAATGCTGGACCATCAGAAACTTCATCCCCCACGAATAATCTTAGCTTAAATACTGCAATACCTGCTCAACATCCTTCGGTGACAACAGTGGCTCATCATCCTCTGCATCATCACTTAACTAGTCTCAATCATCCTGCCCTTCATCATACTGGTCTTCTAGTTAGTCACAGCAGTTTTAGTCACCTTCATGGCCCATCACATCCACAAATTCATAATCAAATTCATCAACACCATGCCACACATCTAAATTCGGTAACAGCTGCTGCGGCGGCAGCGGCTGTTGTAGCAGCGGCTGCCAATGCTGAAAATCGTTTAACTCCAACATCGTCGTGTTCAATTCCACAACATCCGATGCCAGTGTTACGACCGAAATCACCTCAAACTCCTCCAACAAGTGGAAATCCCGACGATCGAGATTCCCATAGCAATAATAGTTCTTCCAACAAGGATAATAATAAATCAACAACAGGCAATGGATACACGAGTTTCTCAATCTCAAGCATCCTTAGTCGTAATGAGCCAAGCAAAAAAACTAATCACAGTACACTCAATAGTAATAGCAATCTCAATTCGCCATTAGTTACGCCAATACCTCAATTGCCACAACCCGGTACTGGAGGGCCACAAGACGCAGCCATGTTATCAAGGTATGTTGGAAAATATTTGTTGGTTGGGCTAATGTTGATGTTTTGAAATGGAGTGTGGATTATCCTTTATTTGACCTCATTTCTTAGGATTCGCATTACACAAAAGGATAACCAGCTAAATGTGGAATGTTGTTGAGTTTTATTTGCTCTGTGTTAATTGATGGCTTGGGAAGGTAAGGGATTGTGTTAGTGGTTAGCTCCTTTATTTTTTGAGTGTCGTAAATTGGGATATTTAGTGCGACGTTTAAAAGGTATTCAGGACGAGGTGCTGTTGATTTGCACTATTAAAGTATTATCTTTACGAGGGAACAAAGGAGTAAATCGAAATAGCTTGGGACGTAGATAGTGTTACACATTAGATAGTGTATGGGAGTTCGTCCGAACTCGGAAAGTTAGTTGTCGATTACACGCGCCAGAATCGATGCGGTTTAGTATCGAAGCAGATGATATTGATATCTACAAGGAAAGGGAGGAAGATTATGTGGAAAAACACAACCGAATTTAAAGGAAGCTGTAGGTTTTGTTTCTAATATATATTTCTATATAAACACTTGATTTTTGAGAAAAATGCCTTATTCTATTTCAATAGCTTTACTGGGATTTTGTTCTCCTCATATTCTATAGTGTTATGGGGTGTATATCTTGTCCATTTCATCGTTTGCACGAGATCTACGTGATATATTAAATAACTGCCGTTGGGCAGCTTAACAGTTGAACAGTAATCCAATTTTCGTATCCGAGCCTGTTTTTTAAATTAAAATTCGACAAATAAGCAATTCTTCTAAGGGCTTCTAGTACTTGTATCTTCAATGGAAACGGAAACATTCCCCTTGGATATCAAGTGTGTTATTACACTGACTAATTATAAAATTAATGTCAATCATGGGGTTGTCAGGGTGGTAAGTCAGTGACTTTTCAATGAATTTGTGACAGGTTCAATTCGGTCTAATATTGCCACATAATACTCGCTTGTGATATATTTTCCTTTTTCCAAATAGTCTATGTAGATTCAAGATTTAAAGGTATGTACTCGAAAAAAAAAGATCAAGGTTACTACACAAGAAATGGTGATCATTACCTTTCCAGTTCAACAACCGGTTGGACCTTCTGGTAGCGCACTTTTATTGGGAGAATCCCTTGTTTTGATTCGTTAGTGGTTTTTGGTGTTATATAATGGAACCAGGTTTTCTAATCTCACGCACAACTTTGCATCAATTAAATTGAACTGCGGATAAATTTGTTCACACATTGTTTTGATATGCTCTGCGGTTGCTTTTTGATAGACCATGAATGAATACGACAACCACTTCGCCGACAGCTTCTCCATGTTCCATGTTTGTTAAAAATATTTGTAGTAATTAGAATATATATTAAAGACGGAGATAGTGTTGGGGGCTGCCTGTCGTATGAAAGTCACTTAATTATCAAATATCCCTCGTCAACTTCCAAACTTTTGTTTTTTTATTTAATTTATTTATTGGACTGTAGGAACCCGGAAGTTCATGACCTCATCGACTTGGCTCCGCCATTTTTCCCTGTCCTGTGCGCCCCCCTTCCACGTTCGACCATCCGATCCGATCTCCTCGAGGTCCAATCTAACATTGTCCTCCCATCTCCGTCGCGGTCGTCCTGTCGGTCTCTTCCCTGTTAGTTTACCGTCAAGAATTCTATGCACGGTCCTATCATCGCCCATTCGCGCTACGTGTCCGGCCCATCTTAATCTTCGCGACTTGATTATTCTCACTATTATAGGTTTGCGGTATAGCTCTTCCAATTCGTGGTTGTGGAGTTTCCTCCATTGTCCTGACTCCTCGTCATATTTACCGCCAAATATACCCCTTAAAACTTTATTCTCGAATACGCGGAATTTGTTCTCTTCCCGTTTTGTGAGAGCCCATGTTTCGCATCAGTATAGAGCAATCGGCATGATTATGGTTCTACAGACACGGAGCTTTATATTACGTGATAGCAGTTTGGATTTCAGCAGTTTACTGGCTGCATGGCAACTAGCGTTGCCGGAGTGTAGTCGTTTGTTAATTTCCTTCGATGTTTCGTTTCTGGTCGTCAGTATCGTTCCCAGATATTTAAATTCTTTGACATTTTCAAATATCTTGCCCCTGACGGTTATATGTGTTCTCTGAGGTCTACCTGCATTCGCCGTAATCATGTATTTCGTTTTGTCTTCATTTATTTCTAGGCCCACCTCCTCTGCTGCTTGGATGATGATTTCACAGTTTTTACTTATAGTTTCGAGATTATCGCCCAGAACGGCGATGTCATCCGCATACGCGAGCACTTGTGTGATCCCGTTCAGGGATGATCCGGCCGTGTTGTCGTCTTGTACCTTTCTGATAACATACATAACAAGGTTAAAAAGGCATGGTGAGAGGCCATCCCCTTGTTTTGGTCCGTCCCGGATTTCAAATGGTTCTGAGAGGTGGTTTTCTATTCTAACTCGCCCTTTGTTTTCGTTCATGCAACTTTGAATGAGGGTGGCATATTTTTTCGGGACTCCCAGCTCCACTACAATATGGTGGAGTCTTTGTCTTGCGACTGAGTCGTAGGCTTTTTTGAAGTCCACGAACAGTTGGTGAACCGTCTCTCCGTATTCCCACTTCTTTTTCAGTAGTTGCCTTATTGTGAACATCTGGTCGCTTGTCGACCGGTTCCGACGGAATCCGCAGTGGTAGTTTCGCAATAGTTCTTCTGCGTACGGTGTGATTCTTGCCAGTATGACATTTGTTAATATTTTGTATGTGGTTGGGAGCAATGATATTCCTCTGTAATTTTCGCAGTCAGATCTGTCGTCTTTTTTGAAAATGGGGATGACTATTGAGGTTTTCCATTCTTCCGCAATGACTTCCTTGTCCCATATTGTTTTAAGCAGTTGGTGAAACCTTCAAGCGGTTGCCCTTCCTCCATGCTTCACGAGCTCTGCCGGTATGCAATCGACTCCGGGAACGTTGTTATTTTTCAGTCGATTTATCGCGTCTACAACTTCGTCGAAAGAGGGCTCTGGGATCTGGGGCTCGGCTGTATGTACGTCTGGTGCGTTTATTTGTGGTTGATGGGTGCGCACATTGAGCAGGTTTTCAAAGGTTTTCAAAGTGCTTCCATCTTGTCACGATATTTTTTATTTCTGTCACCAGACAGCCGTTTGTGTCTCGGATTATTTTGGCTCTCCCTTGGTAGCCATTTCTAATTGAATTTATGCCGGCATACATACCTCTGCTGTTCTTTGCTCTGGCATTTTCTATGATTTTTTCGATCCGAGTCTTCCCCCATTCGCGTTTTTTGCGTTTGAATAGTCTGGTTGTCTCTTTCCGAATTGTCGCGTATCTTACTGCGTTGACTTCATCATATGCTTCTAAGTGGATCATTCTGAGGCGTTTACGTTATTCGATCTTTGCCCTGCACTCATCGTCAAACCAAGGTTTGGACTTAGTTGTTTTCTTAAATCCTAATACCTCTTGGGCTGTTTGTTTGATTGTGTCTCTGATCGATGCCCATTTAGTGTCCACATTATTGGCTTCCTCTTCCTCACTACTGTCATTCTCTAGGATGCTAAATCTATCCCTTTTGCGTAGGTCCTTTAGTTTATCAATCTCGTACTTTTTGCTCGTCTCCCGTGACTGTCCATGTGGGTTTGCTGCAAGCCGACTTCTAATTTTGCCCATCACTAGAAGATGATCGGAGTCGCAATCTGATCCTCTATATGATCTTAAGTCACGGATATTCGAGTGGTGTCTTTTGTCTATGAGGAAGTGGTCTATTTGGTTACGCGATACGCCGTCGGGTGATATCCATGTGGCTTTATGGATTTGCTTGTGCTTGAACATCGTGCTTTTCACTACCAGATCTTTTGACGCTGCGAACGTGATAATTCGAATACCATTATCATTTGAAACGTCATGTAGGCTTTCTTTACCTATTGTTGGTTGGAAGGTATCTTCGTTTCCAATTTTCCCATTGAGGTCGCCGAGGAGGATTTTAACATCGAATGATGAGATCCCATCAAATACTTCCCTAGGGTCTCGTAGAATGTGTCCTTCGTTTCTTCATCGGTAGATTCTGTTGGGGCATGTACGTTTATAAATACATAATTGTAGCATGGGCCTTGTATTTTTAACACCGACATTCGGTCATTAATAAATTGCACATCTTTTACATGGGGCGTCATCTTCTTGCTTATGATGAAGCCAGTTCCGAGGTTATGTGTATCGGTACCTCCACACGCCATCCAAACTTTTGTTGCCAAATTAGAATAGAGTGTTCTTTTTTCTTGTGGAGTCATTAATAAATAGTGCATACATTCGTACATTGCACATGGTAATGATCATGATTATACAAGGCGAGGTAGTGGAAATTTGTGATTTGAATTGGACGCAATGAGACGAAGGTTGCTCTAAAGATAGCGCAGATTTGAGAGTGCGATGCGTAAAGTCTCCGCTCTAGGTAGTTTAATTACATTCATGAACTGGATAAAGCGTGAGCGCGGGTTCGTCATGAATTGCTACATTTTTCATTGCTTTGAGAGAACATCTGTATTGTTCTTAATTTAGCTGCCCTCCGGAGTCGTTTTCTCTTTATCCATCTCAAATTCTTCATATTCTCTCGCAGGGTACTACAAAAACCCCTTTTGTGCGCGCGTTTGTGTAAAAAAAAATTACTTGTTTACATCGATTGTTCCAGGATCCTGGCTCACCTAAAAGCAACATTTGTCAAGCTATCGCCAACATACCCATCGAAATGTTGGGAATAGTTGGACGAAATTTCCGAGTTCGGAATCTGCTTGATATGATCCATAAAACTGTGTAAGCTAAAAGAGATAAACGAATGAATAAACTTCGAGTCCCTTATTTAATGCCGAATAAAGAATCAGTTCAATATCTATACGATATTATTAAAAATTCATTTTCAAAATCAGCAAATTGCTCTACCCCACCCTGCGTTACCACAAGGTGGCAGAAAATTAATCACCCTATCCGAAGATGTTATAATTTTGCAAATGGCGCCGTACGTCAATCATATTTGACATTTGTGAACTAGACAGCTGCACTATACAAACAGGCAAGCAATGGAGCGCTATGCTCCGCAAGAGCGTCGAATTATTGTGTCGATTTTTTTGACCAATAATCTGTCTGTGGTGTTAGCCCAGCGTGAATTTCGACGTCGTTTTCCTAATCGTGTCGCGCCAACTGGGCAAACATTCCCTCGCTTAGCTTCTCGACTCGAACAGATTGGAACCACAGGAGACCCCATGCAGGGCGTGGTCGCCACCGGACTGGTAGTTCTGCCGAGAATATCGCGGCTGTGGCTGCCGATGTCGCTGAGAACGAAGAAACATCAACCAGATGATGGGCCACACGATTGGGCATCACCAGGGGGACCCTAGAGCGAATTTTGGTGAAAGACTTACATATGTTTATGGCGGTTCTTTAATACATTCCCAAAGAACCGCCCATCCACTTTAAATTAACAACTTCCTCTAACCAGACAAAGCCTTGGTACTTACCTGCAATTAGGGGCAGCGTAAGCTCCCCTGCAAAATCATACCTGAAAAGAAAACCTACCCGACGGCATCCATACATTTTGAACTTTCCTGGTTCATACTACATGAACCAGTTCATCTCCTATCGGCTCAGCCAGTCTTCAAATACGATAAACAAACGCTAGCCAGCGTATTGTTGACA
Source organism: Microdon myrmicae (assembly GCA_963931805.1). Taxonomy (NCBI): domain Eukaryota; kingdom Metazoa; phylum Arthropoda; class Insecta; order Diptera; family Syrphidae; genus Microdon; species Microdon myrmicae. The sequence goes on from OZ007499.1 coordinate 134,447,432, forward strand.
TAGCCGAAGCCGATATTCTTTCCACAGTTCACAATTGTATATCGCGCCTATACCCTTAGGTCCGCGACAGTTGCGATAAATCCCCGTTATCGGCTATCAACCGATCATGGAATTTGGGTATGGATAAGATCATTGTTTAGGCAATCTTACCCATGCCATTCCTATGATGACCCACCTGAAAACGAAAGTAAACTTACAGTATCTCACTGTGTTTGTTCCCTACCCGCATATTAATTCAAACATATAGCCATCCAGCCTGACCCTTTGCCGCCGTCGACGAGGTTTCTGCTGACTTATGTCAACAAAATAATTTGCTTCCTTGTGCACCGGAGCCATACGGCTAGATTGGATATTGCCTACATCGGTGTTTCCAAGTAATCTTAGGCAAATATCATGACGACCCCTTTGTATCATAGGCACATCATTTACATCATGTGTGCCACCATTTGATCTGTGAAATAGCGTTTTTGTTTACTTTGAAACAAAAATCTATTTCGATCCCTGGCATACAACATCAACGATGTATTGGTACATCGCCGCAGCCCCCGATCATCGTACGTCTGTTTAATCAGGTGTCCGCCGATCATCGTCCTCATCGCAGGGCATCGTACTTGTCCTATACGGACACATAGAATCCTCCGGCCATTGAATCTGATGGATGTGAGTTGCATCGTTGAGTCAGATCATCACCACCGCGAAGCGTACACGTACCGGGGACGTGGCGTTTATCAGAGTCTAATTTCAACGGCTAAGAGTGTGCACGCGTCGAGGGTATAAATGCTACTTCCGGCGAAATTTCTCCGCGACTAGTATGAAGTGGCAAAATACGAACTGTTTCGGTGATCTACGGAGTATCTTCCTTGTCGAAGTCGGTGAAATTAAGAATATGTTTTGTGAGTTTGATTATTTGAGACAGATCGAGTATGTTTCTAAAACCCAGAAGTTCTTTGGAATGTACTGAACCATCAAATGGGGAATCTTCAGCTTTCGATCGCGAACAAGCAATAAAGAAAAGTTAGCCTGTGTAATACAAACTTATTCAATAGTTATATATATAGTGAGGAATAAAAAGTAGTTTAAGTGAACGAGAACTTTGTGGCTCCAGATCATCATTTGTGAAAATAGATTGAGAAGTAACAAAATAAAGAGAACACCTAACACCAAAACTATCCAGTGCTTTTTTACCTTTCACTTTCCTTGGTGCTTCGATTTTTGTGCACGTATATTCAGCGGAACAATCGGCGGTGTTTCTGCTGAACCAGGGTCCGTGTTGACGCACAAGCAGAAACTAGCCACATGTTCCTATACAAAGTGCAAACAGTGCATCAGTTAATGCCTGCTGACCGTCAGTTGCGTGTGAATTACTGTCAAGCTATCCTTAATCTCAACAACGAAGAGGACGATTTTGTGTCGAAAATCATCATGAGCGATGTGGCGCATTTCCACTTAAGCGGTTACGTCAATAACCAAATCTTCGTTTCTGGGGCACTGAAAATCCACTCAAAGCCACTGTGTGGTGCGGCGTTCACGCGGGAGGAGTTATTGGGCCGTATTTTTTTTAGGACGCCATCGGCAATACGGTCACTGTTACTGGCGAACTCCACAGGGCAATGACAAACGGCTTCCTTCTGTCAGAATTGGATGAGAGCAGCTTGGTGAATGCGTGGTTCCAACAAGATGGTGCAACCGCACACACATCACGAGTCACAATGGATATTGTGAAGGCAGCATTTCCTGGTCGCGTAATCTCCCGTTTTGGCGAATTAGCATGGTCAGGAAGATCGCCCGATTTAACCATCCCAGACTTCTTTCTTTGGGACTACTTGAAGTCGCGGGTTTATGCCAACAAGCCTCAGATAATCGGAGCACATAATGCGAACAGTTATCACTGGAAATCTTGTCAAAAGTTATGGAAAATGCGATAAAACGGCTAGACATGTGCATCAACACTGGCGGCAGCCACTTGACGGATATCATCTTTTCCATTTAACAGAAAAAATTGTACAGCTCCAAATAAGGATTTCCATCACTTAAAATCATTTTTTTTTATTTAGTAAAAAAGTAATTCAAGAGCAACATTGGATGATTAATTTTGCGCCACCTTGTATAACTACAATAGAATGAGTTAAACGTCCTTCCAAATTTTTTGACTCAAAAACCGATGTATATTTTTAATTAGAAAAGGCAATTCAAAGATGTCATTACCGTCGTTTTTGTTTTTATAACATTTCAGTAGCCGGCAGATTCCTTGTTAGTAAAATTCCGCTTTTTTTTGGGTTTTTGTTTTTTGGCAAGAGGCTAAGGTAGTTTTCAACGTTCTTCACGGTGTTAACCTCTTTACCATTTAAATCGTTTTCAAGCTATCGGAACAAGTGGTAGTCTGACGATGCCAAATCCAGAGAGTGTGGTGAGTGTGGCAAGATTTTCCACATAAGCTGCTACAGGGTGTGAATAGTGGGTCAGGCAAAATGTGGTTTCACGTTAGCGTAGTGAAAGTTGATCTTTTTACGATTGGCCAACATTTTATGCTTTTTTTGGTTACTCGTCTAATCGGCGACAATACTTTCCACGAAGGCAACCATGGATGTTGGTTTTTTAAAGCTAACTGCGATTGCGTCGGTAGAGCCTTCACTGCCAGCTGTGTAGTTTCGCCCAAGCATTGTCCAACGCATTCTTCAAAAAAGCAATCAATACAGTCAATCAACAATACATTCTGTCAAAAAAGCACTGGGAATTGACCATTACAAAAACTTGTTTAAGGGGATTGTCAAATTTTTTTTATTGGCACAACTATCCTCTATCCTGGGGTGAAGTTTGAGCGTTTTAGCGCTATCCCTCAATTAGCTAACATTGCTCGATTTTGTTAGTTCCTCTCAAATGCGTTTTTTTATTTTTCTTTAAAAATGGAATCCCATGAGAGTCGCTGAAGACATGCTAGAACGACTCAATTCCGATCCCACATTCATAAAATATGATATAGGTGGTGATGAGCCGTGGGTTTACGAGTTTGTCTTCCAACTGAGCCGAAACCTAAAAAACCACGTCAAAGTGGATCAAAAGTCAAGGTAATGTTGCAAGTTTTCTATTATATTGTTAATTATTATACCAGGTTTTCCACAAACCACAAGGTGCCATAAGCGACTTGACAACTTTGAATTTAATTTGTGAACACACCCTTTTACTAATCATCGAACTGTCACCGTCAATTTATTCAGTAAACTCAACATTTTCATTTTTCAGTACACGAACGAACAACGTCTGCAAATTATAAAAATGTACTACCGAAATTTGGAGTCGGTGACCGCAACTTTAAGAGCGTTAACTCCAATTTTTGGTCGTAATTCTCGCCCTAGTAGACAGGCAATAACAAGTTTAGTGCAAAAATTTGAGTCTACATATTCGTTGTGTGATGTTGCCGTGGCAGTGAGACAACGGATTGGTCGAAGTGTCGAAAATATCGCTGCCGTTCAGGCGTCCGTAGCAAACTATCGAAATCAGTCAATTCCAGGACGTTTTCAAGAATTGGGCATCGCCCAGACCACTTTATGGCGAATTTTGCGTAAGGGTCTCGGTTTACACCCATACAAGATCAAGCTGACTCAAGAATTGAAGCCGATGGACCATTTGAAGCGACGTACGCTCCCAGATTGGGCTCTGGAAAAGATGCGCCAAGATGATGAATTTCATCGCAAAATCATCTTCAGTGACGGAGCTCATTTTTGGCTCAATGGGTTCTTCAATAATCAAAACATGCGTTATTGGTCGGGTGCAAATCCACATGTGCTTCATGAATCACCACTTCATCCACAAAAAATAACTGTTTGGTGCGGTTTGCATGCTGGCGGCCTAATTCGGCCATATTTTTTCGTCGACGATAACGATCGTCACGTTACTGTGAATCGCGCCATGATTACCGATTATTTTTGGGCCGAATTGGAAGGCATGGACTTGGGCGACATGTGGTTTCAACAGGACGGTGCCACAAGCCACACAGCACACGATACAATCGATTCATTGAAGAGTAAGTTTGATGAGTGTGTTATCTCAAGAAATGGGCCAGTCGGTTGACCGCCTCGTTCGCGCGATTTAACGCCTCTAGACTATTTTCTTTGGAGCTACGTCAAGTGATTGGTCTATGCCAACAAGCCGACGACGTTGGAAGAGCTCAGAGCCAACATTGAACGCGAAATAGCGCCCGTTTCGGCCGTAATGTGTGGCCGAGTCATCGAAAATTGGGTCCAATGAACCGACCGCCGCAAACGTGCCCGCGGTGGCCATATGAACGAAGTCGATTTCCATTCATAAATGTTTTGATTTACTTTAAGCCGATAATAAAGTTTTTAAAATATTTCAAATGGTTTGCGTTTTATTTTAAAAAAAGTTGTCAAGTCCCTATTGGAAAACCCGATATTATATTGCCGCCGTGTTGTGGGCTCGAAATTCTTGCAGGATGGTCACCAATACCAATAAAGAATATTATCTGGACGTTAGGCCTCGTTATAGAGAGAGCAAATCCGTCGAAAAAGGCGACGTTTTTGAAAAGAAAACTCATGGATTTTGTACTAAGAAAACGCATTATCTCAAGAGACTATCATCGCCGCTTCAAAGACTCATTGACTTCTTGCATACGATAAGTGTTGGTCGAGTGGAATAGTTCTTGGATATTTTCGAGAGGTAGGTTTTGTCATACAGCAGTCCAGCACGTATGCTCCAAATATATCTAGTTTCAACATTTATAGAAAATTTTCTCTTGATTTCGGGTGTGAAAGTTTTTACTTGATATAGAAAAGATTAACCTTCATTTTCGCCATGTTATGTTATACGCCGCCTCAATGGGTGAGTTGGTAAGGGGGCTCTGTCTTGCGTTTGGTTGTGCAAACATAAGTTCAACTGACGACTCTTGGTATTGTGCAGTTCGGCACAATTACTGAGTGGAAGGTAGGTTCCTAAAGCCCAGCCGCTTGGTGAAACACCACCCAATTAAGCTATAGACTTCGTGAAATGGTTTGGAGAAATCCTTGAGTATCTTTCGAAGCTTGACTGATGGATCCAATCGAGGAAAAGTAGCATGTCAGGGCGTTGACTCGCGCTATAGGTTCGCCTTTCCTGGGAGAAGTAAAAATAAAAAAAAATAAAAAATAAAAAAATTAAAAAAATTGGGAACGATTTCGGACCAAAAACTCAACAAATATGAATAAGCAACCACCCCATTCTCCTGATATCGCTCCGACTGGCTTTTTTCTCTTTCCTCAAATTACCGCTTCGAGGCATCCATTTTCAATCGATTGACGACAAAAAGAGAATACTCGTCCAGATCTGAAGTCGATTCCAGAAAATGTGCTCTGTAAAGAAATTACATGACTTATCGCTCTCAAACTTCACGTCAGGATAGAGGACAGTTGTGCCTATTCAGTGAATTAACGATTTCATCGGGCTTTTTAAATGACAAATTCCCAGTACTTTTTGACAGAATGTAGTCCTTAAGAATTTTGCCCCAGAACAGTCGCCAGGTCTGAGCAAAACCGTTGCATTTCGTTTGCACAGAAAACGTTTCCAATTCCGAAGAAAAGGAAACGGTGTCGCTCAAAACAATTACCGGCTAATAGCTTAGCTGTCCATGTTGTTCGAGATGATGGAAAAAGTCACCAATACCGAGTTGATTAAATATTTGGAATGCAACGAACTCCTAAGTGATCGTTAATATGGATTCCGAAATCAGGAGTTCTGTTGAGCTTTAAAACTGATATCTGGAGATCTACAATTGAAAAGCTCGGTTAAACTCTCCGCGTTCGGCAGAGAGTCCTACTATATTACGAGGTAACATTAGTAATGTAATGGATTGGACACTTCCATAGCTGATACCCACTTCTGATGAGTTTTTTCCAACAGTTAAGCGGCTATCATTTTCAATAAGCTTTTGAATGTCATCTGTACGACTTGTCTTTGGGCGGCGATCATGACTTTCGATTTCGATAGGTTTTCATCATCATCATCGGCACTACAACCGGGAACAGGTCTTGGCCTTATTTATCAAGTCCTGAGGCTTGTTAAATTTTCCATAATGATTTGTTTTTTTCCGGCCAAGGTCATTACGTCTTGCGCCAGAGGCTCCCCGACGGGGAATCGAACCCCGGTCTCCCGCCTGACAGGCGGGTATACTATCCGGTATAGGATAGGTTTTCGCCCGCCTTTAAATTCTCTGGCCCACGTACACACACGATTCTGATCATCACAAAACTGTGCTGTCAATCAAGAAAAAAATGTCCGATGGTTTAACCCCTTCATTTGTAAATTTTTTTATAATAATCGGTTGGGCAACAGAGGTATGTACCTTTTGCTCGCTCGCGGCTGTACTGACTACAAAGTCGAGCGCGATCGCTAGCCAGGCCGGTTCCCATACTCTTCATAAACCACACAACAGCCATGCACAAGATAATTTAGCTCGCAACTTGTTGCTAAGCAATAAAGTAAAATTACCGTTTATATTTGATTCAATCGTAGCTTCATACATATGGACTTTCCACAACAAATTTGCGATTGGATGAAGAGTTTTTCCAAAATTCGATGAAGTCGCGTTTTTTTTTCCATTTTACGTAGATTTTTTTAAAATTTTGTTCTCTTTCTTTTATTTATCTAGACTTGTTAGATAAAAAATGCGTAGATTCTACCTTATTTACATTTTCTCTCTATTCCCTGGATTTCGGGTGCCTCAGGGTTCTATCTTGGCTCTCATCCTATTTACTGAAGTACTTGCAAGCGATACACAAAAAAAATATTTTGTTTTGAGATCTTTTTATAATCATTGAATGGACCCTTTGAAGATTTGGTGTGTGGGCAGCCCTACGAAATCCTTACTTTATTCCACCTCAGGATGAGCCCCTCAGGAAGTGCAACAAAAAAGCTCAAATTTGAATGTGTCTTAAATCAGTCTGCTAATTAATAATTTGCTAGTATCAATGAGTACAGAATATTCAGTATTGCTGACGACTGTAGACTGATTTATTAATTTTCAAATGATCGGCCGATTAACGCAACAAAGTCGCACCAGGAGCGTAACCAAATCGATTTTCTGAATCGACTTCTGGATCAAAAACTGCAATGAGGAGAGGCCAATTTCAATCCAACGAAGTCGTAACATACGACGTTTACGAGAAAAAAAGGATCCACGGTTTCACAGCCTATGATATTAAATCTATGGAAAGCATGAGCCTTTTTGGCGTCACGATCAGCAGGAATGAATCGTGGTATGACCGCTTTTCGAGTATTGCCTAGACCGTGTGCAGGAAGCTGAGTTAGCTTTTTAAAGCCAACATGTATGTTACTCCGGACTAACCTCTTCTCCTTAAAAATCCCAAGTTAGTCCCGCTCGGGAGTATGTTCGCATGTTTGGGATTCTGTTTCTAAGCATATTCTCGACCTACTCAAATGCATTAAGATAGCAACCCGTCGAGTAAAAAACGCAGCTTTAACGTCAAGATTACGGCCACTGCCATTTCGAAGGCATCCGGCGGGCCTTTATCAGTTTTACAGATTTTACTACAGGAATTGTTCCTCGGAGACACGCGGTATTATTTCCAGGACTTCGAGTTATTGGCGCTTCATATCCCACATTTTTCTGTCCATCCAAATTTTGTCTTGTTAGAAAAAGGAAAACAATGGAACTCCTTTTCGGAGCGTTATTACCTGTGGTTTAGATTCGTTTTTTCCGAGAGAAGCCTGCGAGGTTTCTAACGCACAAACACACAATACACAAACAAATAGTGAGGAATGACATTGAAATGAAAAATCAAACCATCATAGCCGTATACCATAGCAATTAACATATCAATTCCACATCAGTTGAATGTACTTGAGAATAACGATCGAATGCTTACACTCGGCAGTGCTCTGGCGTGTTGACCTCTTAGTGTATCTTTTAGTAATTTTAACTGTCATAGCTTCGGTCCGAATCATACTATCTTTACTATCGTCGCTAATGCTACAACTCTACATACGAATTGTATAAAAAAATTAATTGTTTCGCCAGCTGTAGCTCAACATAAATTATTATTTTGAAACTCCAGCAAACATACAGCAACCGTTTCATAGGATTGAATGCGCCCATAGCGAACGGTTTTAATCGCTTGTTCGAAGTTCGGCTTTGCGAGTAGGGCTTTAGAATGTACCCACAGCTAGGCCGGCTTCTCAAAACTCTGTGTTTGACGACTATATCCGTCTTCGCTTGATTCTCGCGACACATAAATGCTCGCTCTCCAAAGAGATCGCAACAGCTGGATAAACGGCTAAGACTATAAAACACATAGCAGCTTGCACACCCTTTTAATCAAGCTACTGAGGACGTTGCTTTGGCACACCATACTAAGAAACTATTTGGTCGAAAAAAGTTGTGACCATCGTTTTTGCCACCAGCTTGGGTATGGTACACCATTTTCTGTAAGAGTGTAGTTTGATAAGTCAGTGAGCCTTGTGAATAGAGCGTTAGAATATACTCACAGCTAGGTCGGCTTGTCGAAAGAGGCGAATCAAGACCGAGTAGCAGGTGGGGTTCAAACACCCTGCCGCTTGGTGGAATACCACCCCATCAAACTATAGGGTCAGTGAAATGGTCGGGACAAACCCCTGACAATTTTTAGGAGTTTGGTGATCGACCGATTCGAGAAAAGGTTGGTTTAAGTGGTAAATCGGTCCCAAGGTGAAATACCACCCTGTCACGCTGTACATTCCACGATATCGTCTGGAGAAATGTTCGACTATATTTCGGATGTAAGACTGAAGTGGAGATAAGTCATCATGGTGCCTTCTGAGATAAAGAATTCCGGAGGTAAACTAGTTACCCATTCAGATCGCCGGGAGGGGGGAATATCATGCAAATATTCTGATAAATAACCGAACTTTAACAAATGCGTCATCGCGTAATCGGGTTCGTTCTCGGGGCTCTGTTGTCGTTCGACTGACTACGGCATTTTGTAAGATCATGGGGCATCAGTTTCACCAATACGAATGTAAACGTCGTCCACCAATATTTGCAAACAGTGAAACCTTTGCCCTAACTGAGATCGAAGCCGATTCGTCAACAGTTTCGACATATCCTTCGTTGCTCCGGATACGACTAGCATTCGAGATTCCGTTTTAAGGTTGGAGTTTGCGTTTTCACGTGATCAGGTGTGTTGCCAAAGGCGTTAGAAGATGAGAAAAGCGTGTGCAAACTGGGTTTCAAAAGTGTTGACTGACGAAGAGAAGGATGAACGGGAGATTATCGTTTCTGGGCATACCCAACTTGGCAACGCTTCCCCGGCCCCTTATAGTCCGGATCTGGCCTAGGCAGAATTTTTCCTCGTCGTTAAAGTCAAAACGTCATTAAAATGAGTCCAATTCGGATCCAAAGAAGAAATCAAAACCGCTCTTGAAGGAGTCCCCCCCCACCGGTACGCCCTATTGCCGGACGTGGCAGAGTTGGTGGAAAAAGTGTGACGAGGTTCAAGAGGACTAGTTTGAAGAATTTTAAAAGTTCGTAACAATATGTTTAATAAATATATTTTCTTATAATTGCATTACTTTCCGGGCATTGGAGTAATGTATTTCAACGACGGTTTAATGATCACTCTCTTTGTTTTTAAAAATACAGACCGATGGGTACATTTTTAATTTATCATTACCCTTAATTTATGACTCATTTCATTTTTAAGTTGCGTATATCGCAGTGCAATCTTTTTTTACCCAACATTCGGGATGAATGTTTATGTTGCGATTCCTGATCGATAGCCGAATCTTCTTTATTTTTTTGGATGTGTGTATTTCGATCCTAAGCGACTTGTGTTTACACAAGTGTCCTTTCGCGGTTCACAACATTAAGGTATTTTTGTATATAATATTACTAGCGTTTCGATGTAATTTCTTTTTTTTTGATGAGTTGCACTATTTGTCCCGTGAAAGGGTATTTACTTATTTGTGTCATCATTTGGAGTTTTTTCAGATCTGGATTCCACAATTTACCTGCTTATGTACTTCCGATTTTATGTATTCTTAGAAGTATCTATCGCGTATTGCGTCGATAGTGAAGAACGTGTGATTCGATCTGACGCTATGACGGTTAGAATCATTAGAAATGTAACCAATGCTCATCGACATCGATTTGCTATGTTATTGCTTGGTATACGGCTGTTGCATTTTTTTATTCGATTTTTTTTCGGTGTTCTTCACTATTTGTTTGCATATTGTGTGTGTATCTGTTAGAAATGCCACATATCCATTAATAACTTGTTGCGTTGTGCTAAGTTTAAATTAATTAATGTGGGTATATTCACATTAAATAAATTCCATTATCGTGGTGTCGGGCCTAAGGGCTAAGTATTTGGTGATGGCAGTTTTTGTAAGTAACATCAGAGAGAGCTTCTATCTTAGACCCATCTTCAATAAATAATACTTGGAAAGAACTCTCTTTAATTGACTCTGGTTTTAATTCAACTATTAACTGGCATGAGACAACGTATTCGAAATAGTAAAAGGTGCACCAAACTGCTTACGATTTCGTCAGAGATACTGGAAATACTCTACTCCTTTTGACTCAGTTCCGATTTGCAGGGAGTATACTTTTTCCTCAATAGTATACTGGTTAGTATACCCGCCTGTCACGCGGGAGACCGGGGTTCGATTCCCCGTCGAGGAGCCTCTGGCGCAAGACTAATGACTTTGCCCGGAAAAAACAAATCATTATGGAAAATTTAACAAGCCTCAGGACTTGCTACATAAGGCCAAGACCGGTTCCAGGTTGTAGTGCCGATGATGATGATGATGATACTTTTTTTGGCTCCTCGATAGTATAGTGGTTAGTATACCCGCCTGTCACGCGGGAGACCGGGGTTCGATTCCCCGTCGTGGAGCCTCTGGCGCAAGACTAATGACCTTGCCCGGAAAAAACAAATCAAATCATTATGGAAAATTTAACAGTCCTCAGGACTTGCTAAATACGGCCAAGACCGGCTCCCGGTTGTAGTGCCGATGATGATGATGATACTTTTTCAAAGTAAGGATTAAAAACGACACAACACCTGTGCGATAGCATGCAAAATCGGGGAATGAGAGAAATAGGAGAACTCAGTTTCGACCCCATAAGTGTTAATCATAATTTACAAAGGAATTCAATTTTTGTCATGAGCAGCGAGGGGCGCATTAAGTAATCAAAGTCGTAAGAGACCCACGCGATCCTTCATTAGAATGTAGGGGGAATATTATATTATATTATGCCAATCTCTTGGCGACAGATGTACTATACACATTGCTCAAGTGAATCCTGATGTTCTGCTTTTCCTGCTCAAAAATTCTTCGCGAAAGCTGCTAATTAGATTGGGCACACCAGTTTATACTTAACATCGGCTTTAGACTGACTGTTAGGCTAAAGAAATCGTTATTCAGTCGAAATGCATCGGTGTCAAAGGCTCTGCTAAGTCATGTCTTTCCCCGTGGGTATAATTTACAGTCAATCAAGTAACATGTACATTTCAATGCTTTCCCTTTTCTCCCAGATACATTGCTTTAACTACGATACTGATTAATTTCGTCATTTGCACCTCTGATGTAGACAATTGAAAGGGACAGAAATCATCTTTGCTTTGATTCGCCTTCCTCCACATAATTGTCCAGTACTAAGAAGTAATATGTCTTGTGGGCATACACATATTAATATCAATAATTAATTGTTTAAACAAGAATTGACCCAGCGCATTTCCGTATTCGTGTTTAATCAATGTGCCCTTGCAGTTCGTGGCAGTCATGTTCTTTAGGGCACAGTTAATTAATGCCTTCACAGTCAATAACTGCCCATCCAATCTATTATCTCCCCAGAGTGCCAACTACAATGGATTCTCTGTCAATCGAAACATTCAAATCAAAACCAATTTTCCGGGAAATGATTGATTGAGATGAGATTTTGCGAGCATGTAATACCAAACCGACATTAATCCAAGATTCGGTTGAATGTCCTCGTTTAACGAAGCGCCATTCCGTCTGCTCTCTACGCATAGTTCGATTTGTTTCACGCACACCCGTTTTCAATAGTATTAAGTTTCACCTCGATTATCTGATTTGTTTCCATTCTCCGTGCCCGGATAATGGGTGAGTCCATTGTGTTTGTGAATTGATCGAACAATTAAAAGGGACAAACCGGCAGCACGATAATAAACAATGTCCGTTTCCATTAAATATTCCTTTCTTTGTGTATATTATTAAATGTTCGCCTTGATCTCCTTACGATTGCATGAATAAGTAAATCCTTGGAATTGTGTCGGAATTCTCACGAAGAACAAATGGCAAAATGAGGATTACACGTAGTTCCTCGGGCACAGTCAAGGGTTCGTGCATAAATACCGGCTAAAAGGACATTTATTCCATTCATTTTGATGCATAATGCAATCGAAAATCCGATAACGTCTGATGTGCACGCATTATCCTGTCAAAATAATCGCAATGGGGTCCGCAAAACCCTTGTCGTCATGAATAACATTCATACAAGGAACCAAGCACGTAGTCCTGGCTTAATATTAAAATTAAATTGGTACCTATCATCCCTTTTCAGGATTGCCACGATCTGATAACGATCGTCAAGAAGGCAAACGTGCTCAACTTGAAGCGCCATTCGCTTGGGACATACCAGGTCCCCCTACACCAGGCAAGTTAATTACAACGTTAGCACATTCACCACAGGACGATGACGGGTGGACGCGTGCTTGGAACACTGACGTACTTGATCGTTATCGCGGGTGCTGATCTGGCCAGTTGGTTAATGAACGAGAATGTTGTTATTATTGCATTGTCCTCGTTTTTTATATTAACTGTTGAGATAGCGGATTAAGGAACAGCGTGCTTCCACATTTCGCGGCCAATTCAGGTTCGTTAATCGCTTCACGTAATTTGATCTGCGCGATTAAGAAGGAGTCCTAAAATGTATGGTTTCAACGCGTGCCCTAGTTGAGGACGAAGGAATACACTGCTTGTCATGACAAAATAATAACAGGAACGTTTGAGGTCAGTTATCTTTAATGGGGGTGCGAAATGAAATAATTGCACAACATGGATGCAGCACAGAAAGTGCGTCCGTTTACTATGTGGATAACACAACCTCGTTAGGGGGACGTAATTCAATCCGTCCATGGAGGGAAAGAACTGCATTTTATAATGAGTTACTAACGACGAATGAGTGTAGCATTTTAGAGGCTTCATTTATTGATTTGATCGACTGGCAGGATAAGAATTTAAGGCGCTTCCTTTATTGATGAACTCTGTCAGAAAAACCGACACCCGATACTTATTGAACGATTAATTATAATCCATGAAGATGTTCGTCGGCCTTGGCAGCAATAAATTTGCTAAATTGGAGGGATCGAGAGAAAATTTAATTGATGGACAGTTTACCTTATTCTCTTATCGATTGAGGGTTTGTTCTTAGGTGCCAATCATAAGGAGGTGAGTGTATCACTGTTTACGGTCAGTCAAGGATGGTCGGTGTTGTATTGTTGACCTGGATTGGTGTCAAAACTTTATTTAGTATCTAAAAGCGTATTGTCTATAACAGCCTTGGAGAAAGGAACAAGAAAATCAAGAAGCAAAATCTCACTCGCTTTAATCAGGTAATAAAAGGAATTATAGCACTTTTGTTTGCAAAAAATTCCCAAGTTATTGAGTTCAATTTTGTTGCGATTTCTCATGATGATCCAGTTAAAGTTCTAGGTGTTTCCTTATGGTGGATAAAACAAACGAGTTAAAATTCGATGCCCTTCATTAAACTGGCCAAACCAATGAAACAATCAAATTGCTTGCTCTGAGTCGTCAAAATGACTCAAAGTTCAAAGTGATTCCTCAGGCTGACCAAAACAAACCAATTAAAGTTCGAAATGCCCTTTTATGGTGGCTTGATTATACGACTACAAGATGGCAATGATTTCTTATGGTGATCAAAACCCATGAATTAAAGTTGAAACTGTTTCCATGTGGTGGCTTTTTCATGGTGACTTGATTATACGACTACAAGATCGCAATGATTTCTTATAGTGATCAAAACCAATGAATTAAAGTTGAAAGTGCTTCCACGTGGTGGCTTTTTCATGGTGGCTTGATCATATGACTACAAGATCGCAATGATATCTTGTGGGGATCAAAATCAATGATTTAATGTTCGAAGCGGTTGTACATGGTGGCTTAAACAAACAAGTAATAGCGCGAAGTGCTCTTTTTAAGCGGTCAAATTCTATGACTTAAATTTTGAAGTGCTTCCTCATGGTGACAGAAACTATTGAATTAAAGTTTGAAGTGATTCCTCACGATGATCAAGACGAATGAGTTAAACTTCCAAGCGCTTCTTCAGAGTGGTCAAACCCATTAGGTAACCTTCAAATTGATTTCTTATAGCAGCTTGAACATAAGATTAAAAGACTGCTGTTTTTTTACGATGATCAGAATCAATAGACCAAACGTCGAGTTGCTTTCTCACGGTGATTAAAATGGTTAAATTGAAGTGTGAAGGACGTCCTTAGAGTGGATATGACCAATAAGTAAAAGTACGATTTGCTCCTTCACGGTAATCAAAACCAACGAATTAATGTTGGAAGTGCTTCCCCGTGATGGCTTATGTTAATCATACGACTACCAGAGACGTTACTTGCATTTCTGGCCTCCTTCTTTTTTAAATATACTTCTCTCAGGAGAGGGTTAATTTTTGGTTAATTTTAATTATAATATATAAGATTTGCTTCTGTTCGCTTATTTTGCAGTAATCTACAATAAACCTATAGTGCCCATATGGGGGGCCCCGAGATGCCACCAACTGTTGCAGGTTGTACCGCTTAGGAAACACTCGCTCGGGGAAGGCATTCCACAGCTTTCCCGCTCTGTAACGGAACGAGTTCTGACGCAGGGATGTTCGCGCCATCGGGAGATCTACCGCAAATTGGTGCGATCTGTCGGATTGTCTCGCGGAGGGCATATAAACCGAATTACGCGGAACAATACCACGAATCTCCGAGAAACAGTACCGGTGATAATATCTGTAAAACAGACTAAGGTCAGTTACGCGCCTTCGATGTGATAGCGACTGTAGTCCAGATTCCAGCATCGCTGTATGTAGATTGAAAGTTTGCTTCGGAGCAGAGCTTCAAACATGGGAGCAACAGTCGAGGGCGGATCTAATTTGTGATTTATATTGAAGAAGAATTTCCGACGGAGTAAAATTTTTCTTGGCTCTAAAAAGATAACTAAGTTTTCTTGAGATGGACCTAGCGATGCCCGACACGTGCCCATGCTACGATACATTCGCACAGACCTTGATGCCGAGAAATTTCCTGCTTTCCCCAGATTCGAGGGCCTGGCCCTTCATCATTAGATGTCTACCCGATGATACACTTTTCTTTGTGAATGTTGTATATTGTGTCTTCGTTGTATTGAAGTCGACGAGATTGGCCTTTTCCCACTGCAAGACATTATCCAGGTCCCGATGCAGAAAGTCGATCTTGCTACATTTCAGCTGGTGCGACATTGACGCACTCATCGACCGATCACTCGAAAAAGAGGAAACAAGCGTACTATCGTCCGCGAAACAGAACATTTTGGTATACGTTGACTCCAACAAATTATTTATGTCAAACAAAAAAATAGAACCTTGGGCCACCTCGGAACTGACTGGATACAGATCCGAAGACTCGCCGTCTACAACAATCCGTATAGATCGATTTTCGAGGAAGATCTTCGTCCAGTCGCAAAGCGGCTGGGAAAGTCCGTATGAACGAAGCTTGCTCAGAAATGCGGTATTTCAGACGCGGTCAAAAGCCTTGAAGACATCCAATGCGACCGCCCTTGACTCACCATGCCCCTCAATCGCAGATGTCCACATATCGGTTATAAGGATCAAAAGGTCTCCCGTGGAACGCCTGCCATGGGATCCGTTTTGAGGATCATTCAGAAGTTCGTTGCATTCCAAATCGGCATTGATGACCTTTTCCATCACCTTAGATAGCATAGACAGTAATGTTATCGGCCGATAATTTTGTAGGAGACACTTTTTTCCCCTCTTTGGGATCGGCTGAACTCGAGACACCTTGCGCGACCGATATCCAGCAGTAATCTGAGTTTTCCAGTGGGGCAGCAACTTCCACGGTATAAATGCTCGGCTCGGATGCCAAAAACAAAACCAGGCTGTTCGCATAATCATCTCGGGTATCCGGCACTCGCGTAGGTTCCTCCACGAGTTGAATCAAATTGCGTCTTAGAGCTAACATACTCTCCTGGGCATCTGGTGATAGAATGAGTCGTGTCCACCAATATTCCTCGCATGTGGTGTTGTCATATGAAATTGGCGGCAAAAATCCGGCGTCGGTTTTTGTCTAACGTGTGAGCTAGGTTCACATAGTGCCGCGTCGACTACACGAGCCGTGACTTCGCTTGTGCGTGACGGTGACCGAGAGTGGAGTTCACTTATCTAGTCAAAAACCGTTCTCTGTGTGAGCCTCCGCTTGCGGCGATTGCGTAGGTAGTGCTCTTTGGTGAGGTGCCACAAGTATACCTCCAATTTGAAGATCTATATAAAAGGGATTTCTTGCAAATCTTAAGGTCGTCGCTATACTTTATGTGCTCATTCCAGGTAAGATTTGATTAATTTGAGTGCTTTAGATAAACTGCCCTTGGGCTTTAAAGCACCATTCATAGGCAATGGGTTTGCCTTGTAGTCTCTGAAGGCTACATTGCGTCATCCCTATAGTTATACCTTCTTGAATTTAGAGGTTTGTGAGTTCAGTATTGTTTTTCCTTAGGTTCAAAATGTGATTTATTTAAAGATCAGGTTCAGCTGAATAACGAGGGTGATAAAAGATATAGAAAGGCGATAGACAGGATGGGCTACGACTATATCCTAACGGACATATTGAAAAGTTTACATATAGTTTTCCAATAACTTTTACCGCGTATTTGTAGCCTCCTGCGTATGTGATGGGCGTTTTAAATGCGCCTGGTTAAATATGACAATTAATTTCAGGTTAGACCACGTAATTTCCTGGGTAATTGTATGTAGGTTGGCTGGAGTGTAATATTTCTAGCGCTTTTAAGGGACGTGGTGGTGATCGTGATAGACATACACGAATATGCAACGATAACGAAGAACACCAACACCAGTTCCTTCCGATTAGGGTGGACTTAGCTCGAGTTCCCAAAATAGTCCAGGATAGTTCCTTGGCTTCACTAGTGGAAGTACCATCCATTACCAGTATTTCTACGTTGGAATTTTCATGACAAGAGGCAGCGAAGGATTTTTTAGGGAGTACATTTCACTCAGTGAGTTTATCTACGTTACATTGGCATTCAATGATTTGAGTCTACCTTATTGTTTTATAATGAGACAGGTTGGTTTGACATATTAGAATGAGTAAGAGAGATCCAACTTGGTGCCATAGGCGCCCGAGGGAATTGCCCCGAGAAAACTGGGAAAGAAACCATTCATAAAAACGGCGAATCGAGTGAGCAAGGGTATGGCACCCTGAGTGTTAATGAGTTACATTAACATTTATTTGTTAGGAGGGATGAGATGATATTGTGGGGCTTTTCAGGGCCCGAAGAGCCATACATCGCTCGATCCCCACCTTTCCAGGCGAACGACTTACCTCTCGGTCGAACTTCAGCAAGGTTGCGTAACCTTGCTACGGCATTTACCCTCAGCCAAATCGCCGGAATTAATACGGTTACCCAATCGGATAACCGTTTTGAATTTATGTTAGGCAGCTTACCTATTCTGTAGGGGATTTCCTTACAAACCCCTTTTTCTCCAGCATCACCACTGAAAACATTAAATCCACGGCAAAGCTTATCACCTTGCCGTGGCATCGAAAACTCACCCTCGGCCAGACCATATTCCCTAAAAAACATTAAGCCCACGGCAAAGCTTATCACCTTGCCGTGGCATCGAAAATTTATCCCCGAGGCGTACATCATTTCCTGAAAAGAACATAAGTCCATGGCAAAATCAACACATTGCCATGGCATCTGAAATCTTATCGTTAGGCATACATTCTGCCAGGGCATCTCGTTTCCATAGCCTTAAGCTATGGAAACAACAATCAACAAGAGTTCTTTGTGACTCGTTGTATTTGTTTATCCCCTGCATAACATGCATACGGCTATTGCCCCTATCGATTTTCTACCGCCGACAAGGTTTATATTGACGCAAATCAAACACGTCCCTGTTTTCCAGCAATCGCTGGCACCACAATTAGCGTTCCCCATGTTCATAGATAACATTCAAACAACGATCACCAGCAGCCAGAAAATGTTTACTTACAACATCTGGCAATGGCTGCACCCTATGTTCGTTGCAATGTTTAATCATCGGCAACAGAAATGATGATTTATGGCCTTCCATTAGGATGACCAAATCATCGGTTTGGGTCTTTCACACCCCAGATGCTATTATTTACATTCCTAGAAAATGCACTAGCGATGTTGCCCGCCATCCACGGTCGCTGAACGATCGTATGCATGGCATACGCACACATGCGTAATGTATGCCTATCTCCCCCGGTCCAATCACGATTAACTACCTCGAGTTAATCGTGTAACTCCGCCTCTTTTTCAGTCTCTTTGAGGTTCCCTTTTCTTGGATGATTTCCAATTAGTCAGATTTGATACGCCAAAGTCGTCACGAGCATTCTGAGTCGGAGTCCTGTGCCGTTTGAGTCCGTTAATCGCGAATTTATTTTCTTGAACTTGATCGCTACCAGTAATCTCTTTTACGAAAATCCAACCTGGAAGAGTGTCGTCCTCTCCAGACCTCGTGCAGTATTATACGTTTAAGTGATTTTCAAAACATACAAAGACCTAATGGTGTTCATTTAAATTAATTATATTTGTGTAACTGATAAGTGTTTCGGTGCGATCCTGAGGACTAAATTTAACAAAACCAAGAAGCGCATAAATGAAGAACTGTCAGTGTTACATTGGATATTTTATTTGGTTTATTTTTCGTTCGTTTAGTTTAACCGATAAGTGTATTTTATGTTACTCTAAATACAATAAAGCATAGACCTATCCAATGGAAAGTCACGTTGAATTAATTATACATCAATAGTCCGGCAGTAATAAATAAACATTCATCTAAACTAGACATCGTGTTTTCTTTTTGTATTTGGCGTTTAGATATATTTTTATTTGGAGAATAAATAAGGAAAGCCAATAACCGAATTAATAATTATGTTACATTTTTTTTATACAAATTATAACCTAAGATTAAAATTATAAAGATCATTAAACAATATTAAAAATCAAATTAAAAAGAAGGAAACCGAAGCCGAACCACGAATTTAGTATCTAGCCGAACTGTAACACTTAAGAATAAAATATATTTTCTACGTCGTCACATCTCGTATTATAATACACGAAAAGGCAGTGTATACCTTTATATAATAAAGATTAAAAAAACAGAAACCAGTGTGCCAACTATTTGGTAGTTTATTGTGTCGAAATAACAACCTTTTAAGGTATTTGCAAACCAAATATAACTAAACACAACCAAGGCACGTTTATTTTATACACCCCTATATTCCTTTCTGGATTAGGATTAACCACACATTGTAAACTTCCTAAAATATAAAATACACAAGAAAGATATCCTTTGTTTCGTCAAGCATCCATAGTCCTGTGTAATAAAGTACTAAACAACAATCAATAACTCAGAAACAAATACACAAACATAATTGTTAAAATTAAAAACCAGTAAAATTACCATACCAAAAACTCGATTGAAATTGTAAACGCACTCTCTTACATTTGTAAACCCCTTCAGGGTACTAACGACAATTTTTTTTAACTCTCTTTTTATAAGCACACTAACATTCGCGACTCTAAGCTTCACCACTCGACTTGGCACAATTCTCCTTTGACTCGGCACCTTCAATCCCTTCCTTTTTATCACAATTTGGCCCCTCATAACTTTAGTTGGCCCCTTATACCCACTCCATTCAATTCTTTCGACTCATCGGCCTCCCTTCACCTTTCTTCGCGTTCTCTTACGCCTTTGACCCCCGTTTCGCGTCATACAACCCATAATGGTCAACACGCGGAACACCATGGCCAAAAAGGCTCTGGAACAATCCGAGCCTCTTGAATTTCACGACGCCTCCAGCGTCGATTTCCCCGCTGAGCAAGTCAATGCTGACCAAGACTTGCCGGCACAATCTACTCCCCTGGCACCACCCGTTGCCCCCAGCGTCGTGAACCGACCCCAGCCTACTTCCCCAGACACACTCTCGACTGCTCCTAACGCCCCTGGTACCGGCCTTTTGGTAAATTCCGGCTTTTTAATGCCCACAACTGGTGCCGGCACCTCACAACAACCCCAAAGACCTTCAGAGTCCCAAGAATTCCACGATGCTTCCAGCCTCGGGAATGGGACTCGTCACCCTAATATAGGACTTCCCCCCTTCGATGAGGAGGACCCGGACCTTTGGTTTGCAGTGGCAGACCGCATCTTCCAGGCCTCAGCCTTGCACGACGAACAACTTCGTGCAGTTGAGCTGTTGAAAGTGCTTGACCGCACTCAGCGACCGCATGTTGCACACATAATAAAGTCGGCCGGCCGCAACCCATATAGCAACATGCGTGATGCCCTGCTTGAAGCTTTGGACGAACCTGGAAGTGTGCGGCAACAACGTTTGGCCGCTGTAACCAACTTATCCGGGATGAGACCATCTCTTTTCCTGACCCATTTACGCTCTATAGCGGGGACCAGGATTGGGGACGACCTAATAAGGCCTCACTTTTTGAGGTGTCTTCCCCAGCATGCCCGTTCGGCACTTATAGCCCAACCCAATCAGAGTTTGGGCTATTTATCCAAAATTGCGGACGCAATTATGGAAAGTTCAGACCAGTATTCTGAGCCTCCTGCGTACCAGGTAGCGGCGGTTTCTCAACACGCCGCCCAGCCTACACGGCACCCTCGTCTACCTTTTACAGCCCATCAATTGGTCTCAACTCCCAATCCTCCTCAAACCCAATCACCTTTTAGAGGGCCCGCCTCAACCAATTTCCCTCAGGGGAATCCAGTGGCAGGCCCCAACCCTAACCAAAGAAATTCGCCTACACAACTAACTCCTGCTGACCTCCGGGCGCTCCAAACCTCACTCCTCCGCGAGATAACTCAATTGCGGGCAGAGGTGAGGAACAATCCTCGAAGCGCCCAGAATCGTGCCATGCCGAGCCGTCCTCTCAATCGGCAGAATTTCTCCCAAAATGCCCCCCAGAGGGCCTATTTCCCTCAAAATGCCCCACAGAGAGCCAATTCCTCTCAAAACGGCCCTCACCGGGCCAATTCCCAGCGAGCTCCGGCTCGACCTCCCCGTAACGGCAATGGTAATAGGCAGAACATACCTGATAATGCCGTTACTCTGCCTTGGTGCGCCAATCACCAGCGATATGGTGATCGCGCATTCAATTGCAAAGCGCCTTGTGGTTGGACGCAACCTTCCACCAACCAGAGGCGCTCTTTAAACTGATTTTGCCGACCGACACCCTCGCGCAATCGGCCGGCACCCCTACGATAAGTCGCTTAACCATCCGGGATTCGAAACTGAATATCGCTTTTACTGTCGACACCGGCGCCGATATTTCAGTCCTCCCGCGATCGTTTGCTCCGCGTAACCGCGTGCCAGCCGCACTTAAATTGTCAGCTGCGAATAATACGCCGATACTTACGTACGGACGTAAAAAGCTGACACTACAACTGGGTCTTCGACGTCCGATCACTTGGCGTTTCGTCATTGCGGACGTGAATGAACCCCTGATAGGTTCCGACCTATTAGGCGCACATAATCTGTTGGTCGATTCGACCCATAACAGACTTGTGGCTCCAACCGCACCCCCCTTGCCCATGACGGCATCACCAGCGGCAACTTCAGGGGCCACAGAGTGCTTAGACCCATTCCAGGTTATGGTACAGGAATTTGTGAGCACAACAATTCCTCTGCCTAACCAGCGCCGACATAAAGCCACGGTGTTTCATCATATAGAAACACGTGGTCCCCCTGTGAGCCAGCGTCCACGTCGACTGGCTCCGGAAAAATTACGTGCGGCGCGCGCGGAGTTCGAGCATATGATCGAACTAGGTATCTGCCAACCGTCGGACAGTCCCTGGGCAAGTCCACTCCACTTAGTGAAGAAACGTTCTGGTGAGTGGCGCCCATGTGGCGATTATAGGCTGTTGAACGCAGCAACTGTCCCGGACAGATACCCAATTGCACACCTCTACGATTTTTCGTACAAGTTACGAGGGTGCAATGTCTTCACAACCCTGGATCTCACCAGGGCATACCACCAAATTCCGGTGGCACCTGAAGACATCCCCAAGACCGCAGTCATTACACCTTTCGGACTCTTCGAGTTCAAAGTGATGACTTTCGGCCTCAGGAATGCCGCACAGACATTCCAGCGGTATATCGACACGGCTTTACGTGGTCTTAATTGCTGCCATGCTTATCTTGATGACATTCTCATCGCCTCCAAAGACCTCGCCGAACATAAACGCCACTTACGTCAGGTCCTAGAGCGCCTCCGTGAATTCGGTCTTGTCATCAACCCAGATAAGTGTCAATACGCCAAAGAGCAAATCACCTATCTGGGTTATGTCGTTGACAACCAGGGCATTCGCCCACTACCAGACCGTGTGGAGGCCCTCATGAAGTATCCCCGGCCTACTAACGTGAGTGAGCTTCGTCGATTTTTGGGCATGCTGAACTTCTACCGTCCTACCCTGAAGAATGCTGCCCAGATTCAAGCTCCGCTCAATGAATTTTTAAAAGGAGCTAAGCGCAATGATAAGCGCCCCATCAATTGGACAGAAGTCTCTGATAGAGCATTCCAACTGTCCAAAGAACAATTGGCAAATGCCACCTTACTCCGATACCCTCTCGAGGGAGCGGCACTTTCTATCCAATGCGACGCATCGGATACCGCAATCGGAGCCGTCCTTGAACAGGACATTGAAGGCCGTCCGGAACCACTTGGTTTCTTTTCCAGGAAGCTGAGTCCCACTGAGCGACGTTACAGCGCCTACGACCGTGAATTGCTCGCGATCTACAGCGCTGTTAAGTACTTCCGTCACATGATAGAAGGTCGCTCACTCTCCATCTTAACAGACCATAAGCCATTGGTCTATGCGTTCCGGAAGAAGTCGGGAAATGCCTCCCCCCGACAAGAGCGTCAATTAGACCTCATTGGGCAATATTCCACGGAGATAAGGCATATCTCCGGTAAACAGAATGTCACGGCGGACGCCCTTTCTCGAATCGATACGATTCATTTGCGTACCGCCTTGAATAACGCTGATCTTGCCCTAGCTCAAGAGGAGGATGAACAGCTCAAGTCCCTCCTAACTGCCGATACGGCACTAGAGCTGAAGAAAATTACCCTTCGCGACCCTTTGGGCGAAATCTGGTGTGATGTCTCCACTGGAACCGCTAGACCTTACATTCCCGAGAAACTTCGTAAGGGCGTGTTCCAGGTTTACCACAACCCTGCCCACCCCAGCGGCCGAGCAACAGCCGCTGCTGTCCGTCGCAAATTTATTTGGCCCCGGATGAACAAAGACCTCACCGGTTGGGCCCGTGCTTGTCTCCAGTGCCAGCGCTGCAAGGTAGCGCGACATAATGTACTGGAGCCAGCGCAATTCAAGCTTCCCACGGCACGCTTCGCTCATGTCCACATAGACATAGTGGGACCGCTTACTCCATCAAGAGGATTTTCTTATATCCTCACTATGATGGATCGCTGCACGCGATGGCCAGAGGCGACACCTCTCCGGGCAGTTACTGCCGAATCAGTCGCCAAGGCCTTTTATTCAACTTGGGTCACACGCTTCGGTGTACCAACCACCATTACGTCGGACCGAGGTCCACAATTTGAGGCGACAATCTTTAGGCAGCTAACAGATCTTCTCGGCTGCCAAAGAAGTCGTACCACCGCCTACCACCCGCAATCAAATGGGATGATAGAGCGCTGGCATAGATCTCTTAAAGCCTCACTCATGTGTCATAATGACACACAATGGTTTGACGCCCTTCCAACCGTCCTCCTCGGCCTGAGGACAAGTATTAAGGAGGACCTGGGTGCTTCGGCAGCAGAGCTTACCTACGGTACCAACCTCCTTCTTCCAGGAGAACTTTTCCTGAATGGCGAAACACCGTGTGACCAACTTCGTGAATTGGGACATCTCCGTGACCTGCTACGTAAGGTTAGGGCAACCCCTGTAACCAGGCACGGCTCCAAAAAACTTTTCGTCCACCCTGAACTGCACAGCTGCACGCACGTCTTTGTCAGGGTGGATAAGGTCAAAAAACCCCTCGACCCACCTTATGATGGCCCATTCAAAGTCTTCCGCCGCATCAGTGACCGCGTCTTCGAGATCGACATTAGAGGCAAGCGATCCACGGTCAGCGTCGAAAGGCTTAAGCCCTGTTTTCTGGAAGCTTCCGCTCCAGAATCACCTCCATCTACCGACACCGCTCCTACTCCACCAACACAACCTCCCCGTACTCGCGCTCAAACGCGCGCCCATAACCAACTAACCACCCCCTAACCTGCCTTACCTGTTTCGTGACTACGTCACTGGGGAGGGAGTGATGTGGGGCTTTTCAGGGCCCGAAGAGCCATACATCGCTCGATCCCCACCTTTCCAGGCGAACGACTTACCTCTCGGTCGAACTTCAGCAAGGTTGCGTAACCTTGCTACGGCATTTACCCTCAGCCAAATCGCCGGAATTAATACGGTTACCCAATCGGATAACCGTTTTGAATTTATGTTAGGCAGCTTACCTATTCTGTAGGGGATTTCCTTACAAACCCCTTTTTCTCCAGCATCACCACTGAAAACATTAAATCCACGGCAAAGCTTATCACCTTGCCGTGGCATCGAAAACTCACCCTCGGCCAGACCATATTCCCTAAAAAACATTAAGCCCACGGCAAAGCTTATCACCTTGCCGTGGCATCGAAAATTTATCCCCGAGGCGTACATCATTTCCTGAAAAGAACATAAGTCCATGGCAAAATCAACACATTGCCATGGCATCTGAAATCTTATCGTTAGGCATACATTCTGCCAGGGCATCTCGTTTCCATAGCCTTAAGCTATGGAAACAACAATCAACAAGAGTTCTTTGTGACTCGTTGTATTTGTTTATCCCCTGCATAACATGCATACGGCTATTGCCCCTATCGATTTTCTACCGCCGACAAGGTTTATATTGACGCAAATCAAACACGTCCCTGTTTTCCAGCAATCGCTGGCACCACAATTAGCGTTCCCCATGTTCATAGATAACATTCAAACAACGATCACCAGCAGCCAGAAAATGTTTACTTACAACATCTGGCAATGGCTGCACCCTATGTTCGTTGCAATGTTTAATCATCGGCAACAGAAATGATGATTTATGGCCTTCCATTAGGATGACCAAATCATCGGTTTGGGTCTTTCACACCCCAGATGCTATTATTTACATTCCTAGAAAATGCACTAGCGATGTTGCCCGCCATCCACGGTCGCTGAACGATCGTATGCATGGCATACGCACACATGCGTAATGTATGCCTATCTCCCCCGGTCCAATCACGATTAACTACCTCGAGTTAATCGTGTAACTCCGCCTCTTTTTCAGTCTCTTTGAGGTTCCCTTTTCTTGGATGATTTCCAATTAGTCAGATTTGATACGCCAAAGTCGTCACGAGCATTCTGAGTCGGAGTCCTGTGCCGTTTGAGTCCGTTAATCGCGAATTTATTTTCTTGAACTTGATCGCTACCAGTAATCTCTTTTACGAAAATCCAACCTGGAAGAGTGTCGTCCTCTCCAGACCTCGTGCAGTATTATACGTTTAAGTGATTTTCAAAACATACAAAGACCTAATGGTGTTCATTTAAATTAATTATATTTGTGTAACTGATAAGTGTTTCGGTGCGATCCTGAGGACTAAATTTAACAAAACCAAGAAGCGCATAAATGAAGAACTGTCAGTGTTACATTGGATATTTTATTTGGTTTATTTTTCGTTCGTTTAGTTTAACCGATAAGTGTATTTTATGTTACTCTAAATACAATAAAGCATAGACCTATCCAATGGAAAGTCACGTTGAATTAATTATACATCAATAGTCCGGCAGTAATAAATAAACATTCATCTAAACTAGACATCGTGTTTTCTTTTTGTATTTGGCGTTTGGATTTTGCAGTGCACCGGCCGCAGGAACTTGAGTGCTGATGCCAGAGTTCACCAGATTAATTTTGTTTCGGTCTACGTGTGCCTTTTCTCTGTGAACTACGTGGGTGTTTTTTATCTAACCTGCATTCCTGTCAATGCCATTGTACTTAACACCCACAATATCACCCAGAACTACGCGGATTGATTGCTCGGAAAGACGTGATGATTTCTTATCCATTGAATCAGACTATCGTCAGCTCATAGGAAAGCTACTTTGATGAAAGGATTGGATAGCAAACTTTGTCGAACGCTTTTTAGAGAACAACAAATTTTAAATGATTTAGTTCGGTAAGATCCGCGTTCTGTGGCAATATGTAGCCACAGAAAATTTAATATATATTTGAATGCAAAATTGATTACCTGGTTCTGGGGGAGGACTGCTTCCGTGGCTCCGAATTGAGAATCGGCTGTGTCTCCGTGATTCCAGGCTTTATGCTCGCAGCTGTTGCAGTACACGCCTTTAATGAGGCTCCTCAAAGGCGTTTTCCAAATAAAATCGTAGAATAGGCATCTTATATTAACCACACGAGATTCCGCTGAGCACCGCAAATAGTTACTGACCAAATTAATTATTTAAGATTCAGTTGCATATCACGAACAATATGATTGATAATTATCGACGTCTCACTCGGGTTTACAACCAATGTTCGAGGATTAGGATTGTATCAGAAGCTTTGAGATAGACAATACAAATTTCACTTGTTCGGAAGTTATTCCAATTCGTTTTGTTTTATTTTTCTTGTTTTTTCTACTTTTGTTTTTCTTTCGACATACAAATTTTTCAACAACGGGGACAATCTCACTTTCTTCCTTTTTTTGCAACTGCACACGAAACGTTTCTTCTTCTTTACGGGGCTCTGTTTATTCTTTTTCTGACAACGGACGTCAACAACGGAACTCGAAACCGTATTCCAAAAACATTTCCCCACCGTCTCTCTCGCTCTCCACTCACGTCCACTTCGAAAACCGAATTCGAACTCGAAGAACTGCACGATCCACACCCGAACCGGGGCGTGTTCAAAAACTCACTTCTGGATCGTGCAATTCCTCCACCACCTTACCATCATACTATCTTAAACAAAATTATATTAAATACAAATTATCAAATGATGGTGGTGGCCGACGTACGTGACAGTTCTAATGATCTGTGGATATTTTCCTGGCAAACCCATATTGGTGGACACTACGGATATCGTTTATTTAAATTAATGAAACAGTTATCTGGTGGTACCTCGGGGCGCCAGCTCGGCGCTATAGGTTCGCCTCTCCTGAGAGAAGTATATTAATAATAATAATATTGGGTTGTACCACATGAAATGTCCGATTTTAAAGTAAAAATGTAGAGGCCATATTATTTTTCCGTAAATTTTTATTCAATCAAAATAGGATCCGTGGGCATCTATGACATTTTTCCAACGTGATACGAGGTCAAATATTCCTTTTTCGTAGAAGTGCTGACTTTTTGAGGCGATGAAATCTTCACAGGCTTTTATGACCTCTGCTCAGTCCCGGAAGACCTTCTGCCGGCAAAATGAATCCAGATTGCGGAAAAGATGGTAGTCCTCTGGGGAAATGTCAGGAGAGTCCGGTGGATGCCGAAGAATTTCAAATTCCAACTGCAACCGCTTTTGCACCGTTACTTGTGAGGTGTGGCGTCTCGCATTGTCATGCAAAAGGATATGGCCGTGCCTATTGACCAACGCAGGTTGATTTTCAGCCAATTTAGCATGCAATATGTCGATTTCCTCACAATATTTGATAGCTTTTATCGTTTCTCCTGGTTGAAGAAATGAAAAGTGGATTGGTCCTTTCGACCATAACGAGTTTCTTTACCTTTCCTATGAGAGAAATGTGTCGACTTATTGTCATTGAGGATACTCCCATGCTTTGTGTAATCTCCCGTACCGATTTCATTGGATCCGCATCCACCGTTGCTCTTAAAACATCGTCGTCAACTAATCTTCCGGCTTCCCACGCGGTGCATTTTCGAAGCTGAAGTCCCCCGAACGGAACTTTCCAAACCAACGTTGTATAGTGCGTTCGTTTACCGCTACATCCTCAAATGCGTCATTAATATTTTTCATTGCCAATGACGCATTATGTCGCATTTTAAATTCATACATGAAGAGTGTTCGAATTTGAAATGCTGATAGCATGGTAAACAATTCCTAGAAAAAGAATAATTGTACTTCTAACGAACCCTAATATTCTCACACGTCAAGCACACGCGCCACTTTACTTTATAAAAAAAGAAAATTTAACGGTCTGACACAGGTGTTCACTCGAGAACGTCTTATTTCCGACTCAGCGAAAATCGGACATTTCATGTGGTACAACCCAATAGTAAAAATATTTACATAGTTTTCGGTTAATCACTGAATCTATATCCTTGAATAGAATACGTGTTATTGCTGTAAATCGATGGTAAGAGAGGATGATGTGCCACCTTTTTGGGAATAACATGAGGATTTACTGTCCGCCAACGTTTGGTAATAGGCAAAACCGGAATGGAATTGCACA
Organism: Microdon myrmicae; assembly: GCA_963931805.1. Taxonomy (NCBI): domain Eukaryota; kingdom Metazoa; phylum Arthropoda; class Insecta; order Diptera; family Syrphidae; genus Microdon; species Microdon myrmicae. The sequence continues at coordinate 134,476,226 of OZ007499.1, forward strand.
AATTGAAGAGTTCTAGTGGATTAGAAATATAATTGGACCATCATCAGAATCAATCGATTTGCTAATGTTCAGCTCTGTGAGTGTTCGTGCAAAATTACAAACTCGAAAACGTATTTGGTTCAAGGTGTATTCTGTATTTGTATACCCGCCTGTCACGCGGGAGACCGCGGTTCGATTCCCCGTCGGGAAGACTAATGACCTTGTCCGGAAAAAAAAAACAAATCATTATGGAAAATTTAACAAGCCTCAGGACTTGTTAAATAAGGCCAAGACCGGTTCCCGGTTGTAGTGCCGATGATGATGATGATGTATTCTGTGTTGGTGTGAAGCTGATGTGGTGTCATGGAACATAAAGCTCTTTGAGGAATGTATAGCAAGTAGTTGCGCTTCCTGTAGTGCGTTGATGACTGAACTGTCAAAAACATCGGGAACCAAATAATGTTTTGCTGCTTTTTACAAATCCCCAGAAATGTTTACCACCTGAAACACTTATCTCTACATTCTGGAACTATGCGCTTGAAATACGGATATTGTAGTTCGTTTCTTTAATGAATCTATTGTGGTTTTCCACAAAAAGAGGAAGCCGAACTGTTAAGTCTTATTGTTTCCTTGAACATGGACTCAGACTATGTATGCATCTCGGATTTGATATTCATTAGTTCGCGTAAAATAAAGGCCACTATACCTACAGTGTTAAGCAGGGATACCCAACCTTTTTGGAAGCAAGAGCGAAATTAAAAATTTTCATTAACGTTGCAGTCGTAACAGTATGTAATGACATCATATATGTTTAATGTTAAATATCGCTGACAGGCGCACTTGCGCCCGCGGACGTGGGGTCGGCCATAGTGTATCTTACATACATACTTGTCAATGGAATACCTATAGTGTCAACGTCGTCGTTGAGAAAAGATAGTGACCAATGTCTCAAAACCGTCCATAGCTATTAACTGGATTTCAATACTGCAATACTGGTCTTAGGTTGCAATGCGTTTGACATCGAACCGGCAACGGCCCGCTACAAGAGACCACTACCACCTCAGAAGGATATATTATTAATGTCCATTACCTAATAATTTAAACAGTTTCATTTTTTCACCTTAAATAATAAAATTTGAAATCCCTCCGCAAGTAATCCGTCAGAAGGATGTCAACAATAAATACCTCATTAAAATATAATTCGTGTTCATCCCTAAGATGGGATCCAAGTCCTGACTTAATCGGTAAATAAGTCCCTTTTGCCTTATCTTTGTAATAGTCATTGCAGATAGCTACTCAAGAAAATCGTTTAAATCGTTAAATTCATATCGAGTCCTCATCCCGCAGGGGAGCCCAAAAGTTTCATTTCAAAGTCGGTATTTGGATGACATCTTTGATGTATCACTCCTGTTATAACAGGGATATAAAATCGTTTACGTTTGGGGGTTGGAATTGCCAATGGTATACCTTTGGAGTTCTTTTGCCCCAAAGTGGGGTTCTTGGTTTCAAGTTTATCTGTTTATTTATAATTTTCTACCGATTTTGGGACCTTTTATCCCTAATTATGTTTATTATTCAGTGCTTATGTCCTCCGGGATTGGTGTCGCACAGACATAGGCAGAGGTATTTCGTTGGTAATTTGAGGAGACATTATTGTGACTATAAATTGCTTCTCAAAAAAGAAAACGATTTTTGTGTTAGACGGTAGCAAATGTTTTTTCTTGTCATTTAGTTGGACACGACTTTAATATGCTGGAACAAGGGCTTTAAATACTTCCTTATGACGAGGTTTGTTTTTCTGGTTTAAAATGGGCGCTCCGCGTATTTTGGTACTATATGGATATCAATAATCCCTTTATACTCGGCACGTTATTAAGAAAAAGTAAGTCTACATTTTCTCACTGGCGAATTTTATTTTATAATTTTATTTTTTATTTATTTTTAATGATGAAATGCGCTTTAAATTTGACTACATATTTGACTACATATTGATGAAGGCCCCCGCCTGCTAGAAACCTTGACGTGGTGCGGGGGCTTAAATTACAATGAATCACTCAGGCTATGCTGACGGAAGTATATGCTTCCAGTAGGGTCACTCATGTCAGACAGGCTAGCGAGGAGTAACACACAAAGATCTACCACCACTAATCCAGGGTGTTACGCGTCACCGTGCCCATTGGATGGTTTGCAGCCAGGGGTATACCGGCTGTATTATAACGGCGCCTCTCTGACACCGGGTCGAATCAGAGCAGTAAGCAGACCTTACCACATCAAAACGGGGCTCTGATGTGGCGGACTATTTGAAACCCCAACTCTCGAGGGATCAAAAATGAATAACCAATATACAAAAAACAATCCCACGAAAAACCCGGTAGGCGTAGGTGTGATGAGCCGACACTACCATAAGGGAACAAATCATCAGGAAAACACCGACTCGGCAAAAAGAAGACGTAGGGAAAAACGGAAAAAGCGGGATATACGCGTCGGCACGTGGAATGTTCGAACGTTATATAAACCAGGCGCGATACATACGGTCGTAGATAACGCGAAACAATATAAAATGGACATCGTCGCGCTTCAGGAGGTTCGACTCCCACATCAAGTAATCGAAACCAACGGGTTTACACTAGTGTGTGTAGGTACCGATACACATAACCTCGGAACTGGCTTCATCATAAGCAAGAAGATTACGTCCCATGTAAAAGATGTGCAATTTATTAATGATCGAATGTCGGTGCTAAAAATACAGGGCCCATGGTACAACTATGTATTTATAAACGTACACGCCCCAACAGAATCTACCGACCAAGAAACGAAGGACACATTCTACGAGACCCTAGAGGAAGTATTTGATGGGATCTCATCATTCGATGTTAAAATCCTCCTCGGGGACCTCAATGCGAAAATTGGAAAGGAAGATATCTTCCAACCAACAATAGGTAAAGAAAGCCTACATGACGTTTCAAATGATAATGGTATTAAAAGATCTGGTAATGAAAAGCACGATGTTCAAGCATAAGCAAATCCATAAAGCCACATGGATATCACCCGACGGCGTATCGCGTAACCAAATAGACCACTTCCTCATAGACAAAAGACACCACTCGAATATCCTTGACGTAAGATCATATAGAGGAGCAGATTGCGACTCCGATCACCTTCCAGTGATGGGCAAAATTAGAAGTCGGCTTGCAGCAAACTCACATGGACAGTCACGGGAGACGAGCAAAAAGTTCGACATTGATAAACTAAAAGACCTACGTAAAACGGCTGAATATCAAGACGAACTAACGAATAGATTTAGCACCCTAGAGAATGACAGTAGTGAGGAAGAGGAAGCCAATAGTGTGGACACTAAATGGACATCGATCAGAGACACAATCAAACAAACAGCCCAAGAGGTATTAGGATTTAAGAACACAACTAAGAACAAACCTTGGATTGACGATGCGTGCAGGGCAAAGATCGAAGAACGTAAACGCCTCGGAATGATCCACTTAGAAGCATATGATCAAGTCAACGCAGTAAGATACGCGACAATTCGGAAAGAAACAACTAGACTTTTCAAACGCAAAAAACGGGAATGGGAGAATACTCGGTTCGAAAAAATCATAGAAAATGCCAGAGCAAAGAACAGCAGAGGTATGTATGCCGGCATAAATTCAATTAGAAATGGCTACCGAGGGAGAGCCAAAACAATCCGAGACACAAACGGCTGTCTGGTGACAGAAACAAAAAATATCGTGACAAGATGGAAGCAGTACTTTAAAAACCTGCTTAATGTGCGCACCCATCAACCACAAATAAACGCACCAGACGTACATACAGCCAGCCCCAGATCCCAGAGCCCTCTTTCGACGAAGTTGTAGACGCGATAAATCGACTGAAAAACAACAAGGCTCCCGGAGTTGATTGCATACCGGCAGAGCTTGTAAAGCATGGGGGAGAGGCAACCACTCGAAAGATCCACCAACTGATTAAAACAATATGGGACAAGGAAGTCATTCAGGAAGAATGGAAAACCTCAATAGTCATCCCCATTTTCAAAAAAGGCGACAGATCTGACTGCGAAAATTACAGAGGAATATCATTTCTCTCAACCACATACAAAATATTAACAAATGTCATACTGGCAAGAATCACACCGTACGCAGAAGAACTATTGGGAGACTACCACTGCGGATTCCGTCGGAACCGGTCAACAAGCGACCAGATGTTCACAATAAGACAACTGCTGGAAAAGAAGTGGGAATACGGAGAGACGGTTCACCAACTGTTCGTGGACTTCAAAAAAGCCTACGACTCAGTCGCAACGCAAAGACTCTACCATATTGTGGTTGAGCTGGGGATCCCGAAAACATATGCCACCCTCATTCAAATCTGCATGAACGAAAACAACGGGCGAGTTAGAATAGAAAATCACCTCTCAGAACTATTTGAAATCCGGGACGGACTAAAACAAGGGGATGGCCTCTCACCATGCCTTTTTAACCTTGTGCTCGAGTATGTTATCAGAAAGGTACAAGACGACAACACGACCGGATCATCCCTGAACGGGGTCACACAAGTGCTCGCGTATGCGGATGACATCGCCGTTCTGGGCGATAATCTCGAAACTATAAGTAAAAACTGTGAAATCATCATGCAAGCAGCAGAGGAGGTGGGCCTAGAAATAAACGAAGACAAAACGAAATACATGATTACGACGGGAGCAGGTGGACCTCAGAGAACACACATAAACGTCAGGGGGAAGATATTTGAAAATGTCAAAGAATTTAAATATCTGGGAACGATACTGACGACCAGAAGCGAAACGTCAAATGAAATTAACAAAAGACTACATTCCGACAACGCTAGTTGGCATGCATCCAGTAAACTATTAAAATCCAAACTGCTATCACGTAATATAAAGCTCCGTGTCTATAGAACCATAATCATGCCGATTGCTCTATATGGATGCGAAACATGGGCTCTCACAAAACGGGAAGACCACAAATTCCGCGTATTCGAGAATAAAGTTTTATGGGGTATATTTGGCGGTAAATACGACGAGGAGTTAGGACAATGGAGGAAACTCCACAACCACAATAGTGAGAGTGATCAAGTCCCGAAGATTAAGATGGGCCGGACACGTAGCGCGAATGGGCGATGATAGGACCGTGCATAGAATTCTTGACGGTAAACTAACAGGGAAGAGACCGACAGGACGGTCGCGATGGAGATGGGAGGACAATGTTAGATTGGACCTCGAGGAGATCGGATCGGATGATCGAACGTGGAAGGAGAGCGCACAGGACAGGGAACGATGGCGGAGCCGAGTCGGTGAGGTCATGAACTTCCGGGTTCCTACATGCCAGTAAATAATAATAATAATAAAATAATAAATTGATGAAGGCAGCAGAGTTTCTTTTAAGTGTGATGTATTGAAGGGGACATGATTCACCATAGTGGAGCCATCGAATTCATTATCTGACTACTTAGTGAGATTTTATTACTAATTGAGATTTGAAATTCAGTTCAGTATCCCACCATGATAGAAAATAAGAAACCATAAGGAGATTTTTTTTTTATATAAACGTCCGCACACTAAAAATATCTTGATACCGTCTATGCACAGTGCAAGTGGAAGAAGGAGAAAAGAATTTGCAAAGCATTGGTTGTTAGTGACCATTGCCTGTAAATTCTAATTGTCGATGTACACATGATATGGCAGAATATTTTACGTGTAATTCGGCTGAAGAACGACTTGCCATGATTATCTCTGACTTTATGTGTGTGTCTGTACAATATCTGTTTACTGGTAGCCGAGCCTGTTATGAATTTCTTTCTGAATCTTATTGAGCACAAAAACATGCAGTTCTGTTTTTGATGCAATTGAGTTCCATTTTTAGACGAGTATACACCTCGTAAATTGTGGTTATACTATTTCTTTTACCTCTAGAGAATTTCGTAGCATTTTGGTGAACCTTTCGCGACTTCGTGCATATGCTTTTGGCGGTTTTCGAATATGATAGATCTTTATTTGAGTCACTTCATTTTTATTTTGCATAAAACTTTTATAACATTTATTTGTGTTAAAATTTTAGACACGATTAAGTAGATGACACTGAACACTATCAGTGACCGAAGTCCGTTGATTTACTTTTTGCCCCCAGTCGGTGGAAAACCGACGTCGCTAGAATTTCTTGGAAAGGTGTCTTCCGACTCTCGACGGCTCTAAGAAGTGTGTTCCGCGATTTTAATTTGGCAAAAAATGGTGGTGTCACACTTTGTGTTTTTAACGGTAGCCTGATTTGAAGTCTCGACAGGGTCATTTCGATTTAAAGCAGGAATTATTTGAGTGCCAAGGATTCGGTGATGTAAGGGCCCGTATACACATTTGTGGGGAGGAAGTAATGTACCAGCATGGGTACTTGATTCACTTCCTCCTCCATCATAATTCCGCTGAAAACAATTCTCGGGACACAACGACAGGACAAACAGCAAAATGTCTCTGAGGGGAAAACAGGCGCACCGAGAGGGAAACACAAAGCGAAACTCCGCGACATCAACACAGGAAAAGTTAAACACACTAATTTATTGTCACTAAGGTTCCGCGGGAAAGAAAGTCAAATGCACTGTCCACCAAAAGAAACAAAACAAGTACATCGTCTCAGCATACCGTCCACCAGAGTTAAAACCAAATAAAAACACTTGCGGCTTGTCGTTTGTAATTTATAACTTTTATTTTATCGGTTATTAAAGCACACACGGTGCGGACTTAGTTTTAATAAATTTTAACACGGATTAAGTACTTCGACACGACAATTAGATACCACACCGTACCGGCGTCGGTACGGTGAATGGCAGTGACCCGACCGCCTTGAAGGTTCGAATACGACTCAACGATCGTCATCTCATGCAGAGATGATTTCGCTAAGAAAAAAAGGAAGAGAGGGAAAAACTTTTCTCTTAAGGGTGTGACCACTAAGAAAATGCGATCTTTTTGGTGCAGTGGTATATGTGCGCGATCGAACAGATTCAATGTTGTTGCACGTGTTCGAAAGCAGGCAGGCGGCAAGGACAATAGGGAAAAATGACCAAATGCGCCGTTGGTAATGTGGGTCATTGCTTACACGATGCCTCGTCGCCATTTTCGACGTTGGGAGAAAAAGGAGCTAAAAGCAAATTGGATGTTTATGGCGTCTCTGGCAGCAGTAGAAACCGGGTTCATATTTGCATTAGGAAATGCTGGAGAATTTGGTTTCGGCGTCTATTGCGCTAATTATATGCAGCTGCTTGGGTTGTTTATTGATAAGACAAACAAAAAAGGTTGCCAGGCAATATGTATGAAAAGGTACAGGACGCGGCTGGGAAAATAGACGGCGCAGTATTTATGGTCCCTGTCATGAAGGTTACAAATGTATGTAAATCTAGTTATTTATTTACCGGAATTCCTCTAAGGAAATTTGACTGGCGACGTACATGCCGAAATTGAATGGAAATTCCTGGTAAGCTAATAAAGAAATCTAAAGGAGCAATAGTATGCGAAGAGAATGCATGAAGGTAAGTTTTCTTTACAGGGACTTAAAGATCATAGATTTGATCTCTTAAATGTGTGCAGCATTTTTGGGAGCCGAATGCGAATGCATTGGCGAGGACTTAAACGTCTTGGGTGATGATTATGGGGGTTTTTCAGGAAGGTAAACCGTTGGATTTGGCGGAACCGCTACACATTTGCCTACGTTGATGACAGAAAGCGAGATTGTGCTATGAAGGAAAGCCACGCGGTTTGACGGAGGATTTGGGTCGAATGCATTGCGTGTTCAGGAATGGGTGTCCAGTCTTCGGGCCGGTGGACGGAATTGGAGGGAGCGGGACAATTCGTTGGGAGGTTTGGTCCCGTGGTTGTGGTCCCGTGGTTGTGGTCCCGTGCTTGATTCATGTATGGAAGTATTAGTCTCTTCTGTGGGGTTGGATCTCTCCTGTGGAGTCGGGTCACTTGTCGGAAACTAGAGTTTATAGCCCATATTGGCTACCTCATCTTTTCTTAGTTGCCCAAGTCCGTTCTCGAGCCATGTCTACGTCTTGTTGGAGGTTGTCGGGGGTGCGGGGGAGAATCTCGGCGATTGTTGAGAAAGGCTTCGGAGTATCTCTTATATATATATATATATATATATATATATATATATATATATATATATATATATATATATATACGATTACGGGAAAAGATTATAGATTGGCATTCGACGATGATAAGTACAAAGCTATTTGTACCCCGAGAGGCATAAGAAAAATGATACGAGTAATGTATAATTTAGAGTGCTTGCGAAAAGTCAGTAACTTAATGTAAGAATCATATTTGTAGAAAAGGAGTAAACATTTGGTCTAAAGTAAAATCTGTAATTGAATTGTTAAATAAATGTGGAGATAAAAAAGTACAAAGCAATTTTTGTCACACCAAGTTGAGAAGCTGTCAAGGTCTGATTGCAGCAGTGCAGAATCAAGTGGTGATTCGATAATCTTGTAAATCTTGGTATCATCAAGCTGGGGTTCTTAATGTCTTTATCAATGTCATTAGTGGCAAGCATAAATAGGAGAGAGCCAAGGTGACTACCTCGAGGGACCCCAGAGTGGACAAGACATTATTTTTGAGACTCTTCTTGTGGATGGGGGTGATGGAGGAGGTTTTCCAAATGTCCCAGAATGGATTTCTTCCGTTAGTTACCGACTAGATGTAAGTCGCCACATGCTTATTTGGATTGAGTGTCGAATTTATTCTCATGCCACGGCTTCGATGATGCAAGGGCCATTCATGAACATTGGGCTACCCCGATGACAGAAAGTAACACTGCACAACAAAGGTAGGATGTGGAGACACTGCTTTTGAGGTTCGTTTAAACTCCTATGAGATGGTGTTATGTTTTCCATTTGAGTTTTGTTTGTCGCTGAGATACTTTGAGTATTTAATGTACACCTTCCAGTCGTCCTTTTGAATTGTATGTCTCTGGTTTTCCCTTGCCTTGTACTTTCCGGCTCAATAGCTGAGTTGGTAAAGAGGTTGGGTTTTGCGCTTTATTGTGCAAACCTAGGTTCAACTGAAGATTTTTGCTGTTGTGCAGTTCGGCACAATTACTGAGTGGTAGGTAGGGCCCCAAAGCCTAGCCGTCCGGTTAAATACCAACCCATTAAGCTATGGTCCCGTGAAATGGTTGGAAGAAATCCTTGAGCATATTTCGGAGCCTGGCTGATAAAAAAAAATAGCATCTCAGGGCGCTGGTTCAGCGCTATAGGTTCGCCTCTCCTGGGAGAAGTAAAATAAAATAATCAAAATCAAAAAAAAAAAAAATGTTCACCACAACAGCGACATCACATCTGAAAGTTAGAAGTGAGTCTGTTTATTTAGAAACCATCCGATCCACTTGGATGTGTACTTAAGTTGTATCCTTAAAATGACGTTCTAAATCGTGTTTCTGTCATTTACGAAATTAGCTGCGTTTTCATGGAACTTTGGCGGATTTTTGTCTTGGTCGAAAGTGTTCCGCCGAACACTGCCCGCAAATAGAACACGGAGCGAATCGGCACAAATACAACACCGAGAAATTGTCACAAATGAAACACAGTTCTTCTTTTCAGACACAATCTTTTTTATTTTTATTGCTATTGTTTTTATATATTTTTTTATCATACATAAATTACCACGGATACATAGAAACAGATTGAATTGGAATCGATGCAATGTGTCACTACCGTTTCCTTAGCAAAACCACAGAATACATATTCGAATCACACGACATCCGACACACATTCACTTTCGACGACACGAAAAGTATTAAATATTTTTTTGTTGTTATGTATTGTTTTGCATTCGAGATAGTCTATCTTAAGCACGCAGTTACTGATTTCATGCGATTTTCCGCGCTAAATTCCAAAACGTAATTTACAACGCTAACATACGATCGCCACAAAATTTATCGGTATTTCAAAAGCAAGAGCGTCTGACTGTTCGCACCACTTCCTGTCGACCTCCTCGGTGATGTTCTCTAACTGTATTGTGTAATTTTTCCTATCCATTCCCAATTCTCGTCCCCTCATCTGTAAAAACAATTTTTCATTATAATCATCATTCTCATTCTCTTATCTTTAGGAGGAAATTTCCATTTCGATTCTCATTTCCATCGAGCGTACCGTCATTTATTACTCGATCCTTTCATGGGGCTTGTTTGCGTTACCCATCTGGCTTAAGACAACAAAAGTGTTCGTGCGCTTCAGATTGGTAACAGAGGAACCGCGGAATTTGGATGTCGGTTTCTAGATTTTATTATTTTTATTTTTTACACTAACGCACGCATAAAAGGGGATTTTGAAGTACCCTTAAATGTCAGAGCACAGTGCGAGCGGATGGAGAGGAAGTGGATAAGGAAAGGAAGTGTCGATGTATATTGGTCTTGAATGTCTGGACATCACAACGGCCAGGAAACACATGATCAGGCAGAACATACCACATTCGTGCGGTCAATCGCATTTCCAAGTCGTAAAACGTCTGGCGTAAGATATGCGTTAAGATGTTTATGATTGCAAGAATTGTGTGCCGGCGGGCGAATTGCTATGCCTTTGTTTGCACACGTGCGCTTCTTGGTTTTGGGATCTTGCAACGATTTTGGGGTGATAATTGCTATTAGCTACATGAGGAGATATGCATTATTCTGTTTGTTTTTAGAAAAATGCGTTTAATTGGATGAATTGAGTAAATGGGGGAATTGCATTGAATTGAATTAAAGGGATGATTTGAATTCAATATTAGGAAATTTTGAATGCTTGGTTCAATTGGTTTTTACCACTGAATTTAATGTTGGGTATATAGAATGTTACCTTTTGTTTCAGGCGGAAAGAAGGACTTTTGAGGACACGTGTCTGTGGGGACATGTAATCTGGATATAGGTGGGTATGTTCCTTGGTGGAACGACGATATGTCAACCTATAGTGGATTGTGTGGTTCCTAGAACCGCCACAGAACGGTCGTGATCTAACATAAACTGTCGTCTTAGTAAAATTGTGAAATCCAGCGCCTTCTATTATCTTAATAGCAACACAACATTCGGCAGCTGTTATTAATTTTCTTCTATATAAAATCAATTGAGTAAACTAATCCCTGTGAAGCTGGAATAATTCTCGGCAAAAGAACTATTAGTTGTCCGACTAACAATGCAATTTAAATTCTAATATTTTGATGTACGATGGATCTTTTAATCAGATTTAAAAAACTCAGAATTCGTCCTGTTGATTCGAAAACAACAATAAACTCTCCACAAATTCGACTGTGATTAGGAAGTCACATTTATTAATTAACTTAGGTATGGAATAGAAACAATTATTGTATCGTTTATGTTCGCGCAAGTATCCTTCCGATATGTATATCGGGACAATGGGAACTAGCAGAGCATGTAGCCTGAATAAAATAAAGCCTTCAGTTCCAATGTTTACGCATTCGTAATTTCTCGCACGTTGTTCAAATATTCACATCATATGTTGTGCCTATGCTCCGCCGATCGCATTGCGTGCTGCTCATTAAATACGTTGGTTTTTGAACTCAGCTTATTCAAGTGGAAGATGTATTAACCTCTTCAACGTACTTTTTCCCTCAATACGCGTAATCTCTCAATTGCCTATCATAACGTGCTCCGTGATTCAGAGCACTTACGGTTACCCAGAAGTGAATCTACCGGATGAGGGGCCCAGATATTTGTATTGTGGTGACAAAAGTGCGACAATTTTGAGGCCACCGTTGAGAGCAGAAGTGGATTTAGTGTTTTCATTTCAGTGCGTAGGAATAGGTCCTGCATTGTTAATAGATTCGAATCAATGGACACATTTAGGACTTAAGCAGGATTATTAGCATACTTTGAAGTGAAAATATTTTGTTGTCGTCTTTGTCCTTAAGGAAGATTATGAAATGTGACATATTTCAAGAGTCTCCTGGTGGTGAGTTACCTGCTGCTTTGTTTGTGATTTGGTTTTGTACAATTTTTCATAACGGATATTATGTATCCTTTTTTTGTTTATTAGAATCAGTTTACTCTTTATAGTTTACTTACCTCTGCCATTGAATAGGTAGCAAGCTGATGGTTTGAAACTAATCCGGGCACCCATAGGCGGGTGGAATTATGGAAACCTTATGAATGCTGTTGACTGTTGGTGAGCAACGTTCATTGCCATCGCTGCTTGGGGAATATTTCACTTGTGCTGGTTTGTCTTGACCGTGTTTTCAATTGAGTTGCATGTGACAAACGTTACGCCACGAATTAGAGTAATCGGCTCATATTTGAACGTCTTGCAAGACCAACAATATGGACACTGACAAGTGGGGATTTATGGGATTTTATAAATGCAGCAATCATGGGCAGTTGAATGGCTTAAGTTGGTTTCTGTGGTCGAAACTGTTGTTGGGGTTGACTGGCACTAGCACATATGAATATATGAATAGGCAATATGTTTGTGGCACTAAAATATTCATGATGTTGCATTTTAACTAATGCTGATTCTGTTCACTTTCATTTGCCAGTGACTTGTTGTAGTAAAAATAAACAATATTGGGTTAAAATCATCTGAAATTGTAGTGTCCATAAGTTGCCACAACTGTGTAGTAAAAAAGCAGTAAGTTTATTACCCAACTTCCACAAAGCGTTGTTATTTACTCAATTATTTGTTTAATTATTCGTGTGGTTACTGTTACCCGCCATGAGTTGCGATACCACTTATGCGAAATAGTGTTTATGTTCTAATGTTTCTGCATTATTATTTGGATCATCATCATCATCGGCACTACAACCGGGAACCGGTCTTGGCCTTATTTAGCAAGTCCTAAGGCTCGTTAAATTATCCATGATAATTTGCCTTTCCAGGCAAGAAGGTAACGTGGTATGGGTGTAGGGTGATCGCCCAGGATCAGGGGTATTATAGGGGAAAATGATTTAGAAGGCGGTGTTTGGGAGTTTGGATAGTGTGGTCCAAATTAAACGAGGTGGAATTGGAGTTGATGTTCCTCACCATCCGTGAAACGGGGTTCGCTGAAGACATACGATTTGAAGTGGGGGGAAATGCAGAGATGGCGGGGATTATGTGTGTTTCGAGGGTTTGTATATAAGAAGGTTAAGGTCAAGAAGTGGGCTTGGACCCTACGCTCTTCAAGGTTCTGAGGTTGAATAGTTTGGGCCGGTTGATGTACGGGGGCAGGATTAAAGGGTTTTCCATATTTAGTCCTCGCCATAGGAAGCAGCGTTGGATGCCCTCGATTTTACGGATATGACTCTGTTCATAGGGGAACCATACCTGGTAGGCATATTCTAGTAAGGGACGGACGAGAGAAAGGTAAAGGGATCGGGTTACGTAGGTGTTGACGATTTCCTTTAACCAGCGTTTCACGAATCCGAGGGCAGAGTTGGGTTTCAGGATTATCTCGTCAATATGAGAGAAGAAATTAAGTTCCCTATCGCATAGGATTCCAAATTCTCGAATAGTGAGCACAATGGAAAGCGATTGGTTATGAAGTAAATATGGGCGCGGGGAAGAATTGATACGTTTTTGAGAAAAGGTTATAGATTGGCACTTGAATATATGAAGGACACACTAACTTCTCGTCCAGATCTGTTTGCAGCAGTGCACGATCACGCGGAGACTCGATGGTCTTATATATCTTAGTGTCATCAGCTATTAGAAACAGGCGGGAATGCCTAACGGGCTTATCAGTATTATTGGTGGGTAGCATAAAAAGGAGAGGGTATAGGCGACTTCCTTGCGGGACTCCAGATGCAGCATAGAAGGTGATATCACGGATCTATACCGAACGGAATAAACTCTATCGTTAACATAGGATGAGATCCAATTCAGCAGTCTTGATTTGAAGCCGAGGGTGCATAATCTGAAGAGGATAAGCTTTGCTCAAAACTATTGAGACCGTTCCGACTTCTTTACCGTGCTCTAGTGCTGAAAGTGTAAAGGATTTGAACTCAAGAAGGTTAGTTGTGGTTGATTGGTCGTTTAGAAAACCAATAAACGGTGAAATAAACGCTTTGCAACGAAAACTAAGATGTTCGTAAAGAATCCTTTCAAAAATCTTAGGTAAGGGGAGAGTTAGGCAATAGGGTTGTAGTTCGTTACATCCTCAGAGTCAAGATACCCTTTTATAAATCTTGGGTAAAGGGGAGAGTTCGGCAATAGGGCTGTAGTTCGTTACATCCTTAGAGTCTAGAGTCCCTTCTTGCGTACGGTGGTGATGAACGAAGTTTTCCAAAGCTGGGGGAATATACCCTAAGAGAGTGAAAGATTGAAGATCATCGGGAGGCGAGCAGAGAGAATGGATGGATATTTCTTGAGGAGAAGTGTAGGGATACAATCGGGTCCCGGTGCGAACTCGTCTTTAACTAAGGGTAATATGGATTCGATTAAGGACGGATCAAAGGAGTTCGGGAGGAGGGGTCCTCGGGAAAAATTGGGTAAGAAGTAGAGGTATGATGAGTCTGCAGCGAAGTAGTCATTTATGTATGACTAGAAAGGTAAGGCCATACTTCTGGTAATATCTGCAACAAGTCTAAAGATGTAATATCACAGTTCCGAACGTTTTATTCGTATTTATTTCAACCACATACTCACGTATTTTCAGCTTCTACCACATTATAGAGTTAACTCACAAATACAAGTGTGTGTGTGTGATTCGGCTGAAAAATGATTATCTATGCTTATTTGTACTTTTGAAGATAATGTTTAATGTAGACTGATAGTCAATATCTAATTGACGGGTATCGCGGAAAAATATATGGAGGAGTGAGTTCATGGAGAAGTGACCGTTATATACATAGAGAAAACAAATGGGCGTAATATGTTGCGTTATTGGATGTCAATCCCTAATAAATTAAAGTATCTTATCAGGTGCAAGGGCATTATTATTTTCGAGACATGTTTTAGTGATGGTGTGGGGCGGAAATATTGTGCCAGGCATGGGCACTCCGTTCACTTCCATCCCCATCGTCTATCGTTCACGCGCAGCAATTTTGTCCACCAGAAAAGCAACCGCACCAAGGATAAGAGAAAAGCACAAACGAAACTCTGAAACAAAACGTCGACAAAAGTGAAATGAAACACTGGAACAGAAGAGAGAGAGAAAATTTTGTCTTAAGGTTGTGGCCACCAAGGAAATGCGATCTTTTGGTGCAGTGGTGTGTATGTGTGTTCGTACGCATCACCGTGCTTATCAATGCATTTCAGCAAGGATAAACAAAACCTACAGCAAGGGAAAAAGAACAAGGAGAAGCGACCTAATGCCTCGGTCCGTTATTGGGGTCAGCTAAATAAATAAGCTGGAACTCGTTAAATGGGAATTGCATTTGGGATACCACAAACGATGTGGATTGTTTATGGTATCGCCAGAAAACCATTGAATGACAGCGTTGTTTTGTTTGCACATGGTGCGAGTTAGGGAACTAGTCCAAACGTCTATGGTGCTAATTACACGCAGCTGCGTTGGACTGTTTATCGTTGGTTAAAGTGCTCGCCAGCCAATGTGTATGTAGGTAGTTTTTATTGTACACATGTTGAGGCTGGGATAAGCCAACTCAAGGGTAAGATTCCCTGATTATGCGGTTGTATTATATGAGAACCGATGAATTTTCTTTCAGGGAATTTATGATAAGTTAGGAAGGAATTATTATAGGGAATTTGTATGGAAAGAGATGCATGAAAGGTAAGAATTCTCTTCTAGGGGCTTTTAGATTATAAATTGTTCTATTTAATGCGTAAAGCATTTAAGGCGCTAATGTGATTGCATTAGCGAACTTAAGGAAGTTGGGTAGCAGTTTTGGGGGGTTTTCAGGTAAGTGGGTCGTGGGGTTTGGCGGAACCACCATAATGGCATTGGACTTACTCCTGTTCACCCGATGAGCTAATCTGATCATTGTTGCATCTTACCGAGCTCACAACCGGTGTCGCGCATGTGACTGATCAAATATATAGAATGACTTCCAGTTTAGGATCGATATATGCCTAGACAAAGTAAATTCTGCCCAGCTTGATATTACACACAAAACGCACCACCAACTTACAACAAGGACTTACCCTTGGGATCACCATTCATCAAATTCACCTAAAGTGAATTCCCATATGTTGATAAACCTTAATATGTCACGTACTTTGTAGCATTAAACGGGTTGAGATATCTCGCATCTCTTAAGAGTTTCTAAAAGGATTGCTATACTCTTTATAGCTTTAAAAATAAGGTCGTTCTAATGAAGGGTCGAATTAATTCGAATATCAAGCATTGATAGCTCGTTGATTTCGATGATGCAAGTTCCCATTTAAGGTGGGATTTCTCATTAACGACAGTGAATAACACGGCGTTCTATAGGCATGGAATGTTACTCGCTTTGATAATCACAATTCGTAGCTATTGTTGAGGTCACAGTGAAGTTGCCATATATCCCCGTTGTTTTAACACCAGGCGCGGACGTTCTACCAAATAATCCGCAGTATAACGCGGTACACACCACGCTGCACTTACTGCAAGGATAAAGAGAGTAATATGATCACCGATCCTGAAGGCATTCTGGAGCAATGGGAAGTGCACTGCAATGAATTGCTAAATGGCCAGCTCAGAGAAGAATTGGAGGCTCCACCAATGCAAGACCAAGACCAAATGCTGCCGCCACCAAGCATTGAGGAAACATTAAAAGCCATTAGACAGCTAAAATCAAAAAAAGCCACTGGAGGTGATGGCATACCAGCTGAGCTGATCAAACAAGGAGGGACAGCGTTACATCAAGCAATGCACGAGATCGTGGTGCACGTATGGGGGCAAGAGGAGATGTCGGAAATAAAAGGCACTTTGAACTCTTGGCCGCGTTCGAGAGCAAGGTCTTAAGAAGAATTGTTGGCCCCGTATGTGAGGGAGGACGATTCCGGAGACGCTACAACCATGAGTTGTACGCAATCTACCTTGAAGCTAATATTGTAAGAAAAATCAAGCTCGGTAGACTCCGGTGGGCGAGACACCTAGCTCGAATGAGCGAAGAGGAGCCTGCCCGGAAAGTCCTTTGTGGCAGGATGTATGGAAGGAGACAGCACGCAGACCTTGTCTGCGATGGAGGGATGGCGTAGACCAGGACGCCCAGAGCCTGGGAGTGCCAAACTGGATGTCATCGGCTCGTAATCGGGACCGGTGGAGAGATTTGTTAAATCAGGCCAAGACCGGATCTCGGTTGTAGTGCCGATGAAGATGATGATGATGTAAGATGAGGTTCACAATGCATAGCTAAAATAGGTTTATATATGTCATATTTTTATAGAAGCTTATAAGTAAGTACAACTTTTTCATAACGAGTATTACACAATCCAATACCACAATATAATAAAATAATTCCTATGGTTTGATTCAGGCAATGGAAGCTGAGAAAACAGGTGGAGGTTACCAACGGGAAAGGGAAACCGCCGGCTTTAGATGTTACGCCCTTAAATCTAAACATCGGCATGAATTCGTGTACTACTAAGAAAACAATTTTCAGAGCAAATAGCAACCTGTTCCATTTGCATATCTCCCAAACATAACCAATTGTTGCATCACTCAAACATAACCAATATCGGTTGGATTTTGGTCATAATTGAGGTTGTGGCATAATAGTCGTTGCGAATATGAGGACTAACTTTATTTGACGTGTAAGATGTTGCTCCATCCTGGTGGCCCCTTGTGTTCCGAATAGTACCAAAAAAATTAGGTAAAGTGGAGTAAGAATATTGACTTTTTCACAATACAGAACATCTCTATTATCATTACGCCACTCCTCTCTTTATCCTTCCAATATTTTCAAAAAGCTGACAATTGTTTTTCCATACACAAGTAATTTGAAAGGAGAAAGTTATTATATTCTTACCCTCGGTCACCTCTACTTGCAACCCTTCCAAAGATATTATTTCTTTACACTGTGTCTCAGCTTGATTTACCTAGCCTCGATGGTACGTAACATTTTGCGTAATAATGCGACACCGAAAAATATGTTATAAATGTAATTTAACGCCGGAGGGTGCCTTAAGCCGACCCCCCAGTGTTCCGTATCGATTGGCCGGCTTCTGACCAAATAGGTCAGGGTAAATGTATTTTCGGGGTTAAGGAGAGTCGAAACGAAGACATCCAATGTCACGGTGAAACTACCGTGAGAATATTTACAGCAAAGTTCATGCGAATAACTCCAACGGAAGGGGTTAAAATAGGGTGGAAATTGGACTCAAGTAGACCGGTAATTGATATCAGCCAAAGAATGTTGCAATGCACACCAGCACTGATTTCGTTTGCTGTTCTAGGTTTAATGGAATTGAATGTGGGTGGGAAAATATTTTGCCGTTCATCTACAATGTTCAGTTTATATACAATTGTTTGTAGGGGTGAATGTGGGAAACACGCGGAATGTATTGTCTTTATGTTATAAATAAATTTACATTGAGGTTGCCAATCTGTTTTGTTGTGGAAGTAAATTTATTGGTTGGGGAGTGATGTGATTGGGTATTTGTAATTGCAACTCAAACGGTTATTGAAATTTGTTTTGATGTTTAACTTTAATTTTGTTATGCAAGTCAATTTCAAAGGGAGCAGATTCAACAAACCGAGTGGGATCTGGGTGATTGAAAAACGTTTAGTTTAACAACGTGTTTTGTTTTTGTTTATATTTATTGTATATTAAGCTTGGTATTAACATTTCTCCGGTGATTCCGACAGACATACACAGCACTGCAAGAGATTCAGAAAAGAAATCACCAGTATCACAGGGAATTAAAGCAGCAATGCACAAATTAAGCGGCAAAAGTTTCAACTATCTATTTAAACTGGGGATTGCTAGACTAGTGCTCTGGAATATGGTTCAGATAATATCTTTTACCATATTATTTTCGTGCTGTGTTTTTCATTGTGTTTGGGTGTATGGAACCGTTGAAAACAACACAATTCCCTAACCTTCGATAGAATATAAGTTTGCGGCGAGAGCTGATAGTAAACGGGGATGATTGACGCTCTTTTTTTGGAAATGGATATCCATAGTATCCAGAGTATCTGAAGGCGTTTTTAAGGGTTTTGATTGCGGTGGTTGGAGTTTAAAGGTTGAGTGTTCAAAAACTAGAATTTTGTAGGATGTGGTTTTAACAACTCATGTGTGAAAGATTTTCCCCTTTTTCCAACATTTGTTATTTTCTTTTTTTTATTGAGTGTGAACGATTAGGATTTGAAGTGCAACAATTTCTCAAACTCAGTATTCAAACGCTGGAGTTTCATACGATGGTGTTTTTACAATTTAGATTCCAAAGGCTTGATTCCAAATACTAGGATTTTAAAGCCCAGGGTTTGAAAGGCTAGGCGTTTAAAGGTTGGAACTCGAAGAGCTGTGTATCCAAAGGGTGGTTTAGAAGATTGTGAGAGTGGTTTTTTTTTACATTAACGCGCACACAAAAGGGGTTTTGGAGAACCCTTAAATGTCCGACCACAGTGCGAACGGAAGGAGAGAAAGTCGATAAGGAACATTGGTCTTAGATGTCTGGACATAACGACGACAAGGAAACACATGATCATTTCTATTTCGTGCAGTTCACGTGGTGATGGCTGAAGTTCAAAGGTTGACTCTTCAGAAAGTAAATTTTTTAGGACAGAGATCAAGGTCGAAAAGTTGGGATTTGAAAAGCTCCGATTTACGTATTTGGTTTTCAAAGATTGATTGATTGATTGATTGATTGAAGAGTTGAGTTTTATACACTGAACATCCAAGAACTGATTTTTCAACATCGAAATATTAAAGGCTGATATTTTAAGAGGTAGCAAAGGCTGGATTGCGGTTTCAATATCTGGAAATCCATAGGAGGCGAGTTAACACCTCAATGCGGAGGATGGGAGCTTCAAAGGTTTCTTTTTCAAATGCTGCAGTTTCATAGGATGCTGTTTTATCAATTTGGATTACACAAACTTGAGTTTAAATTGATGTGATTTTACTGGTTGGGATTTCATATTGGTGGGGTTGAATATTGTTGGAGTACCTTTGGGACATGGCGCAAGGCTAATAACCTTGCCCGTAAAAATAAATTATTATTGAAAATTTAACAAGCCTCGAGACTTGCTAAATAATGCCAAGATCGGATCCTTGTTGTAGTGCCGATGATGATGATGATGATGATGATGACCCTTGGGATTTCATGTTGCTGGGGTCTCACATTGGTAGGGGCACAGGTTGCTTGGGTTTCATATTGTTAATGCTTTATTGAAGATTGATTGACTGGGGTTGCAAGGGCTGGGGTTTCAGCCAGGAGGCTTGAATTTTTGCAGTTTTATATTTGTGGGGTTTGTTATTGTCGGATTTGTATATAACTGGGATTTTGGCGTGCATCACACGGCTCAAGTTACAATGGCTGAGATTTCATTGGAAAGAATTTCGAAGACAAGGACTTTAGATACTAGGTTCGCATGGTTGACGTTACAAAGTGTTTCAAAAATAGGGGCTTTAAACGATAGGGATTCGTAGGCTGAGTTTCTAAGAATATATGCTCGAAAGGTGATGTTTATATCTTTGGATTTCTAAAATTCCTTTCAAAAACTTCAAACGTTGATGTTTCATAAGTAGACTAACTATACTATCAACATTTTTCAAGGATTTTTGTCGAGGATTTCCCAGCCCATTTCTTCCAATGTATCTTTTGTCAATTACGCGATGTGAGGCTTGGCGTTGTCAGGGCGAAGGATGACATCTCGAATAGGCATACTTCGTCTTTTGTTTCGATACCTATTTCTGAGGAGATTTCCCCAACAGTTAAGCGGCGATCACTTTCAATAAGATTTCGAACGCCAGGATGTTGTCATCTGTACGACTTACCCTTGGACGTTGATCATGACTTTTGTTTACGAGACGTTCTCGTCTACCTTAAAATCCCTGGCCCATGTATATACACGATTATGAGACAGTGTATCATCACAAAACTGTGCCTTAAATCGAAAAAAAAAATTTCCGGGGGTTTAAGGCCATCATTTGTTAAAAATGTTATAATAATCCGTTGGGGCACAGACGTATATACCTCTTTAAAGCTACTCACTACAAAGTCGTGCGCGATCGCAAGCCAAGCCCGTCCCTCCATTCTTCATAAACCAAACTACATCTACGCACAAGATTATCTAGCTCGCTACTTACATACGAGCGCAGTTTGATGAGTCAGTGACTTTTTAAAAAAAAAATATTTTTTTACGGCAAATAAGCATTTTATTTCACAACGTAGTCTCCTTTCCATCATCATCACCGGCACTACAACCGGAATCCGGCCTTGGCCTTATTTAACAAGTCTGAGGCTTGTTAATGTTTCCATAATAATTTGTCTTTTCCGGGCAAGGTTATTAGCCTTGCGCCAAGTCTCCTTTTAGCTCGATATATTTAGTCCAACGTTTTTCACTTTTTTTATTCCTTCCAAATAATAGGTTTCTTCAAGGCCCTCAAAATAGGCGTTAGTTTCTTTGATTACCTCTTCATTCGACTCAAATCTCTTACTTCCCAGCCATTTCTTCAGGTTTGGAAACAGGAAATAATGGTATGGGGGTAAATCTGAAGAATTTGCTAGGTGGGGTAGCAGTTCGTAACCCTGTTTATGCTGTCAAACATATACTAAATGACGCAGCTTGCTTAAACTTTGACAGTGATCTATTTATAGATGGCCGTTCACGGGAGCAGTGTTGCATTTAAAGTAACTGCCCTCCTACTTTTTAATACCTTTTATGACAACTTGGCCGATCTATGATCTATGTTCTAGAACAATTTACAAGGCGTATTATGGAATTCCCTCTAAAGAGAATATCACGTCCCGATAATTTGTTTTGATTTCCAAATAGATTTTCAAACAACCAAAGTAGAATTTTTTACTTACTTTACGTAGCCGGGCAGAAATGATCGCTCGGAAAATGAAAGGAGGGCCGCGGCAAAGAAGTGCAATGCTCCTTATGTCCAAACATTTTATTTGATTTGATTTTGATATTGATTTTGGCGAGGACATAACCCTCATATCTTCAGCTTAGTACAAGCAAAGTATCATAAAGTCACCTGAATAAAGCTATGTCTCAATTAATAGGTGTGCGGCGTTTCTAACAGATACAGCAATACACAAGCAAATAGTAAAGAACGCAGAAAGCAAATCGAGTAAGCAAAAGCATCAGCCGTATACCAAGCAATAACATTCCAATTCCACATCAGTCAAATGTACTTGAGTTTAAAAATCAAATTCGTACCCCCGGCAATGGGCTGATGTGTTGAGCATTGGCTCAATATTCAATCTTTTTCTTCAATCTTTTAGTTATTCTAACCGTCATAGCGTCGGTTCGAATCACACGTTTTTCACTATCGTCACAAACGCTGTAAACCTGTTGTGTCACTGTGATGTGTTGGAAACTGAACTATATTTTATTCAATTAATTTTATATAGAATAGCTGTAGCCGTATTGAATGTTCCTATGCTCTGCTGTTGTTGCTGTTGATGATGGGTGATTTCTTGTTGAGTTGTGTTGAAATATTTTTTTTATTCCACTTCTCTCGGGAGAGGTGAACCTATAGCGTCCCGAGTCTCCACAAAATAACTGTTGTAGTTCTTTTTGAACAGTTGCAGGCTGTAGCGCGTCGGTTTGAATCACGCGGTCTTCACTATCGTTGCAAACGCTATAGGTGTTGTCATGGTTTAATCATCAGCTCAGCTTTGAGTTAGGCAAAACACGTAGTTTTTTTTTAAACAACCTTGTTTTTATTATACTTCTCTTGAAAGAGGCAAAGCTGTAGCGTTGAATCGGCGCTCCGAGATGTCATCAAATAACTGTTGTAGTTCTTTTTGAACTGTTGCAGGTTGTAACGCTCCGGAGGCACTCCCGCGGGAAGGGAATTCCACAGCTTTCCCGTTCTGCAACGGAACAAGTTCTGATACTAAGATGTTCGCGCCGTCAGATTGTCTCGTGGGGCGCATTTAAACCGTATTGCACGGAACAATACCACGAATCTCCGGAGAACAGTAGCCGTGATAATAGCTGTAAAACCGTGCGGATAAAAAGGGAAACTGATGCTGAGGTGTTGTGATATGTTCACCCAAAAACTGCATAGAATGACGGAATGTAAATTAAAGCTTTCTCATTCTTGCGAAATGCTCAAAGCTGTCCGTTGCTTGTGAGATGGTAAGGGATACGCTTGGGTGTAAGACCAGTATGCAGCATTCCCCCGAATTATAGGACAGTTTGGGGTCCGCGGGGACACCAGGTTCGTCTTGTAGTAAGGTATACTTGCACATAAAAGCCGCTGCGGTCTAATTGTCCAATTTGGGCACCAAACATTTTTCTAACAAGTCCCGATAGCAGTCTCCAGTAAATATTACCCTCACTCTAATCATCATCATCATCATCGGCACTACAACTGGGAACCGGTCTTGGCCTTATTTATCAAATCTTGAGGTTTGTTAAATTTTCCATAATGATTTGTTTTTTTCCGGGCAAGGTCATTAGTCTTGCGCCAGAGGCTCCCTGACAGGGAATCGAACCCCGGTCTCCCACGTGACAGGCGGGTATACTAACCACTATACTATCGATGAACCCTCACTCTAGTACCCTCACAAAAAAAAACAAAAACAAAAAAACAAAAAATAGGCCGAACTTTGCCACCTGTTCAAACGGAAATGGTCTATGAATTGAGGGTTTTTGATACCTCAATGGCGGCTATTATGTTTATTAGCAAAACAAGCGAACTGGAAGTATGCTTTATCGCTCATAATTTCTTAAATAAAATGTTTTAATAACTTCCATGCGCTGTTGCGATGTTAACTGGTCCATAATAAACTGATATCGACAATTCTTGATAGCCGTCAAATACCAACTAAAAAGATCATCCAAACAAAACTAGCTGCCTAATAAAATCGACCGGGAACACACAATAAAAGCTCCTTGTCTCTTAAAAATTCATTGTACATATTGCAGTTATCTGGGGGATCTTGAATGTTCTAAGCTTGTCCTTTGTTTTATTCAATCTATATAGCCGATAACTTAACTCTTTAAGAGTCTCGAACAACGTATTCGGCTGAGGTTTGAAATTTTTTACCCTGTATAGAATAAAGGTTCACATGTCAAGGAGGTCGCGCATGTTAATGTGCCAGCGTCGACATGTTTATTGGAGAAGAATAGATTCCTAAAAGGCACTTACGCCATCACAGTTGACACGAAGAGGTATGTTATTTTTTATTGTTACAATTTTCTTAACACCGATGTTAGTTAGTGGAAATTTAGTTGATGCTACGCACTAGTCTGAAGTACGAAAGGGCGAAGAAGCTACAGCGTTTTGACAACGACAGTGAAGAGAATATGCTTCGAACCGACGACATGACGGTTAGAGTCACGGTAACAGATAGAACCAAAGTCACAACATATAAGACCATTGCCGCATGTAGGGGATAGGTTATTGGTCTCAACTATTCTTTATTAAAGTGGAAATGCCATATTAATTGCTAGGGTATATGTCTCCGATGGTCTGTTTCTTCCATTTCCTCTTGGTGCTGTGCTTCACTAAGGGTTATGTATCATTTGTAACTGTTGAAAACGCCACGAAACATTTATTGGGTATATATTTGTGTAGGCTTGGTAGAAACCTGGACGTGGTGCGGGGGCTTAAACTACAATGAATCACTCAGGCTATGCTGACGGAAGCATACGCTTCCAGTAGGGCCACCCATTCCAGACAGGGTAGCTAGAAGTAACACACAAAGATCTACCACCCCTAATCCAGGGTGTTACGCGTCACCGTGCCCATTGGATGGTTTGCAGCCAGGGATATATCGGCTGTATTATAACGGCGCCTCTCTGACACCGGGTCGAATCAGAGCAGTAGGCCGACCTTACCATATCAAAGAGGGGCTCTAATGTGGCGGGCCATTTGATACCCCAAGACTCGTGGGAACAAAAATGAATAATCAATATACAAAAATGAATCTCACGAAAAACCCGGTAGGCGTAGGTGTGATGAGCCGACACTACCATAAGGGAACAAATTATCAAGAAAACACCGACTCGGCCAAAAGAAGACGTAGGGAAAAACGGAAAAAGCGGGATATACGCGTCGGCACGTGGAATGTTCGAACGTTATATAAACCAGGCGCGATACAGACGGTCGTAGAGAACACAAAACAGTATAAAATGGACATCATCGCGCTTCAGGAAGTCCGACTCCCACATCAAGTAATCGAAACCAACGGGTCTGCACTGGTGTGTGGAGGTACAGATACACATATCCTCGGAACTGGCTTCATCATAAGCAATAAGATTACGCCCCATGTAAAAGATGTGGAATTTATTAATGACCGAATGTCGATGTTAAAAATACAGGGACCATGGTACCATTATGTATTTATAAACGTACACGCCCCAACAGAATCTACCGACGAAGAAACGAAGGACACGTTCTACGAGACCCTAGAGGATGTATTTCATGGGATCTCATCATTCGATGTTAAAATCCTCCTCGGGGACCTCAATGCAAAAATTCGAAAGGAAGATATCTTCCAACCAACTATAGGTAAAGAAAGTCTACATGACGTTTCAAATGATAATGGAAATCGAATTATCACGTTCGCAGCCTCAAAAGATCTGGTAGTGAAAAGCACGATGTTCAACCGCAAGAAAATTCATAAAGCCACATGGATATCACCCGACGGCGTAACGCGTAACCAAATAGACCACTTCCTCATATGGTAGACAAAAGTCACTGTGGCGGTTCCGCCAAATCCCACGGTTCGCCTTCCTGAAAAACCCCCATAATCATCACCCAAGACGCATAAGTCTTCGCCGATGCATTTGCATTCGGCATCTAAAAATGCTTCACGCACTATATGGATCAAATCTATGATCATTAAGTCCCTGTAAAGAAAGTCCCTTCACATACCACTGCTCCTTAAGATTTCTTTATTAGCTTACTAGGAATTTCCAATCAATTTCGGCATCTACGGAGCTCCCTTAAATGTCAGAGCACAGTGCGAGCGGAAGGAGAGGAAGTGTGTGGGGTTCTTTAAAGTCTTCTCCAAGAACTACCCACTTCCTCAACTTAACCGGTCTTTTCCCTCACCCAAAAGACACCATACCTACCTGCAATTTTGGGCAGCGTAAGCTCCCAGCAGCATTTTTCATACCTGAAAGGAAATCTCTCCGACGGCATACATAATTCCGGACTTTTCTGGTTCATACTCCATGAACCAATCTCCTTTCGGCTCAGCTTGTCAGCAATTAACGATAAACAAACGCTGAGTTTGAAAAACGTATTGCGGACACAGCTGCAACCGATATTCCCTTCTACCGTTCATAATTGTATATCTTATCTATTCCCTAAGGTTCGCTGAGTTGCGACCAATTTCCTAATAACTATACAACCGAGCATTTGATTTGGGCATGAACATGATCATTTGTTAACCCACGTTCATGCCCCATGAAGACCCATCATCTAACCCAAACAAATAACCCATAGCCACCGTCGCTGAGTTTTCTGTGGACTTAACGTCCATGAACAATCATGATCATTGTACATCCCATCATTGGATCTGTGAAATAGCGTTTTTGTTTACTTTGAAGCAAAAAACCTATTCCGTTCTCAGGCGTGGATCATCGATGATTTATGACCACATTGCCTGCAGCCTCTGATGTTCTTACATTTGTGTGATCAGGTGTCGGCGATCATTGTCTGTATTGCAGGCAAAAGGGGCATTGTACGCGTCCCTGTGCAGCATTCGAAAAATCCTTCCATTGATCCCTTTCCTCGATCACCATTGGCCGCTGCCATGTTGATCCGTTTCGCTCCTCCCATATCGATGTGATCCACCACCGTTGAATCTGACGGATGTGAATTGCATCGACGAGTCAAAATTCATCCTTCGAGGAAAGTCTCTGCTGTCGCGCTATTCGTTCTTTTTTGTCAATTTTAAATTTATAGAGTCAGATTTCTACACGCGAGGAGAGGAGTCAATGGCCGTAACTTTGAGCTTTATATGTTTTGTCCCTTTATATAATTGTCGCTCTGACGAAAAAGGTTTATTCGTGAAATGTGGTTTAACTAATAACTGAGTGTCGCTGTGGAAAGTCATCGTCTCACCAGCAGGAAAAGGTAGTTAATTTGTAAGACCAGTGTAAGGGTCAGAACCAAAAACTAATTGATGCTACAGTTTAATGTTAATGAACAGTTTCAATAAAGAGCAACAATAAATACGACTAAATAACAGTGTGTTTCCTTACTTTCGGATTACGTCGGAGTGTTTGCTGGACGATCTATTCCGTGTACACAACAGAGTTGTAAGGTATTGCGCTGAACCTGTGTCCATGTCGAAGCCATAGACAACATCCCCACAAGTGGATAAGGAAAAGAGGTATCGATGTACATTGGTCTTAAATGTCTTGTTACGAAAACTTCGAAAGTGGCGTAGTTCAATGCCGACGCAGGCTCATCCATGAGTTGAGTTAAATTGCTTGAGTCGGTGGGTGATAAAAATTCAGTTTTTCAAGTGTTGTCCGTCTGAAAAGGTGAACACCCATTGGGAGTTGCATTTATGGAAACCATACAGAGTAATGACTTCACTGCGGCAGTATAGGGTTACGGGCTTACCAATGAAGTCTGATAGAGCATTGAACACATTAAACGGTGCGTTTCCATTCAAGTTGGCGTTAGAGTAAAGGTTAGCCACAAGAAATTCGAACAGATACGACATAATGGTGGAAGCTGATAAACAATTAATCTAGTATTTGCTCCTGAAATGAGTGATAAGCACAGGAACCTGCTATTTTAAGTTTTGCTCTCATATACATTGATTTAAATAATTCATTCTTAATCGTTTTCTTTTTATGTTTAACTCAAGTATAAAATCAAAATAATTAGAACTACAAATCTGAGATAACTTTGACTAAACTTAATATTACTTTGTATAGAACAAATATGTTCGACTTGGTGAATATTAAGTATTGATGCAATACTAAGTATTATTGCGCGAATAAATACCAATATGAAGTTTAGACCAGTGTCTGATTTCGCAAAGATTTTAAACAATTCAAATAACAAACGTTCAAGCGGACCCAAAATCGCCGAGTAAACGTCTTTGGAAAGCATCTGATGAATACTTTATACAATTGGGATTCCAAGCCATTCATCTGCAGTGTTGTGTTAATTGCCATGCATCTGTGGCAATTCATCCGTTCAATCAATTTATTTTCCCTAATTAACATCACTCGTTACAAACAAGAACAGAAAATATCTTGAAAAGTTTTAGTTTAAATGAAAATTTAAGTGAAACGAGAGTTTTCCTAGAGATTGTAAGGAAGTCTCAAAGAGCCTTCCACTAGATTGTCCTGCATATCGATAATTTCTCCCCACCACAACTTAGAGTATATACACATTTAAGGATGCTCTTAGTTAGAATGAGGTTACCATAAGAAATGAGGCAGAATCTCCCATTACATTCTATTATTTATCGACATGAACCTGTTTATCAGTGGCTGGACTTGCTAGGAGAAACCATATTTATTTAATCTGCCTCCATTAGTGTGAGCTGTTTCGTGTACACAGATGTTTGTATATTTATAAAGAAGTGTATCCTCAAGATTCTCTTAGGACATGAAAGCATGTTTATTGGTAACGTTTTTGAGTGCGTTTCTGTGTGTAGGGATAATTATATTTTAGTGTAAAGCCTTTAAAGATTTGCAAGATGGTGCTTAAATGGTTGTTAATTCTTAATTGCAGATTGGGTTTCATCTCACAATGGGGTGCACTGGCTGGACGTTATGCTGCCCTGTGTCCGCCGGGATGGCCGTGGGCGCCACAAAGGATGCCTTTTCATAGTCCGACGCATGGTAAGCAATACAACAAAACTTTTCCTTGTGTCCCTATTGTGTTTTTCGAGTGATTAATTTTTAACCTAGTGATATAATCTTTTTATGGGAATTTTATGGGTATTATTATTATTATTTATCGGCCTGTAGGAACCCGGAAGTTCATGACCTCATCGACTCGGCTTCGCCATCGTTCCCTGTCCTGGGCACTCTGCTTCCACGCTTGACCATTCGATCCGATCTCCTCAAGGTCAAACCTAACATTGTCCTCCCATCTCCGTCGCGCCCTTCCTACCGGTCTCTTTACCGTTGGTCTACCGTCAAGAATTCTATGCACGGTCCTATCGTTCCCCATTCGCGCCACGTGTCCGGCCCATCTTAATCTTCGCGACTTGATTACTCTCACTATTGTAGGTTTCCGATATAGCTCTTCCAATTCGTGGTTATGGAGTTTCCTCCATTGTCCTGCCTCCTCGTCATATTTACCTCCAAAGATGCCCCTCAAAACTTTATTCTCGAATACGCGGAATTTGTGTTCTTCCCGTTTTGTGAGAGCCCATGTTTCGCATCCATATAGAACAATCGGCATGATCATGGTTCTATAGACACGGAGCTTTATGTTACGTGATAGCAGTCTGGATTTCAGCAGTTTACTGACTGCGTGCCAACTAGCGTTGTCGGAATGCAGTCTCTTGTTAATTTCCTTCGACATTTCGTTACTGGCGGTCAGTATCGTTCCCAGATATTTAAATTCTTTAACTTTTTCAAATATCTTACCTCTGACGTTTATATGTGTTCTTTGAGGTGCACCTGCTCTCGCCGTAATCATGTATTTTGTTTTGTCTTCATTTATTTCTAGGCCCACCTCTTCTGCCGCTTGCATGATGATTTCACAGTTTTTACTAACAGTTTCTAGATTATCGCCCAGAACGGCGATGTCATCCGCATATGCGAGCACTTGTGTGACCCCGTTCAGGGATGATCCGGCCGTGTTGTCGTCTTGTACCTTTCTGATAACATACTCGAGCACAAGGTTAAAAGGACACGGTGAGAGACCATCTCCCTGCTTTAGTCCGTCCCGGATTTCAAATGGTTCTGATAGGCGGTTTTCTATTCTGACTCGAACTTTGTTTTCGCTCACGCAAATTTGAATGAGGGCGGCATATTTTTTTGGGACTCCCAGCTCAACTAGAATATGGTAGAGTCTCTGCCTTGCGACTGAGTCGTAGGCTTTTTTGAAGTCCACGAACAGTTGGTGAACCGTCTCTCCGTATTCCCACTTCTTTTCCAGCAGTTGTCTTATTGTGAACATTTGGTCGCTTGTTGACCGGTTCCTACGGAATCCACATTGGTAGTCTCCCAGTATCTCTTCTGCGTACGGCGTGATTCTCGCCAGAATGACATTTGTTAACATTTTGTATGCGGTTGGGAGCAATGATATTCCTCTGTAATTTTCGCAGTCAGATCTGTCGCCTTTTTTGAAAATGGGGATGACTATTGAGGTTTTCCATTCTTCCGGAGTGACTTCCTTATCCCATATTGTTTGAATGAGCTGGTGGATTTTTCGAGCGGTTGCCTCTCCTCCATGCTTCACAAGCTCTGCCGGTATGTAGTCGACTCCGGGAGCCTTGTTGTTTTTCAATCGCTTTATTGCGTCTACAACTTCGTTGAGAGACGGCTCTGGGATCTGACGCTCGGCTGTATGTACGCTTGGTGCATTGTCTGTGGTTGATGGGTGCGTACATTGAGCAGGTTTTCAAAGTACTGCTTCCATCTTGTCACGATATTGTTTGTTTCTGTGACCAGACAGCCGTTTGCGTTTCGAATTATTTTGACTCTCCCTCGGTAGCCATTTCTAATTGAATTTATGCCGACATACATACCTCTGATGTTCTTTGCCCTAGAATTTTCTAGGATTTTTTCGATCCGAATCTTCTCCCATTCGCGTTTTTTGCGTTTGAAGAGCCTCATTATCTCTCTCCGAATTGTCGCGTATCTTTCTGCGTTGACTTCATCATATGCTTCTAAGTGGATCATTCTGAGGCGTTTACGTTCTTCGATATTCGCCCTGCACTCATCGTCAAACCAAGGTTTGGACTTAATTGTTTTTTTAAATCCTAATACCCTTTGGGCTGTTAGTTTGATTGTGTCTCTGATCGATGTCCATTTAGTGTCCACTCTATTAGCTTCCTCTTCCTCACTGCTCACATTCTCTAGAATGCTAAATCTATTCGTTAGTTCGTCTTGATATTCTGTTGGGGCGTGTACGTTTATAAATACATAATGGTAGCATGGTCCCTGTATTTTTAACATCGACATTCGGTCATTAATAAATTCCACATCTTTTACATGGGACGTAATCTTCTTGCTTATGATGAAGCCAGTTCCGAGGTTATGTGTATCGGTACCTCCACACACCAGTGTAAACCCGTTGGTTTCGATTACTTGATGTGGGAGTCGAACCGTCTGTATCGCGCCTGGTTTATATAACGTTCGCACATTCCACGTGCCGACGCGTATATCCCGCTTTTTTCGTTTTTCCCTACGTCTTCTTTTTGCCGAGTCGGTGTTTTCTTGATGATTTGTTCCATTATGGTAGTGTCGGCTCATCACACCTACGCCTACCGGGCTTTTCGTGGGATTATTTTTTGTATATTGGTTATTCATTTTTGAATAATACGAGAGTTGGGGTTTCAAATAGTCCGCCACATCAGAGCCCCGTTTTGATGTGGTAAGGTCTGCTTACTGCTCTGATTCGACCCGGTGTCAGAGAGGCGCCGTTATAATACAGCCAGTATACCCCTGGCTGCAAACCATCCAATGGGCACGGTGACGCATAACACCCTGAATTAGGGGCGGTAGATCTTTGTGTGTTACTCCTCGCTAGCCTGTCTGACATGGGTGGCCCTACTAGAAGCATATGCTTCCGTCAGCATAGCCTGAGTGATTCATCGTAGTTGAAGCCCCCGCACCACGTCAAGGTTTCTACCAAGCGGGTGAATTTTATGGGTAACAGACAAAAGAAATGTACGCGCAATTAATCGGTTTTTTATATTGGATTGCATGGGATGTATAGGTACATTCGTAAATTCATTCCTTTCTTATAATTTAAAATGGTTTCGTGCATTGGCTGAATTTTTCACTGTTGAAAAACACTATACCATTCTCTCCCCGTTTTACATAACAGGAGTTTATATACAATATTATTTCACGATAGAGTTCAATGAAAACAAAACTATATTTAACTAACTCATTTATTTTTTACTTGTTGTACTCGATATAGCATTTGTAAGCCTTCTACAAATTGTAATCCCCTAAATAAATCGATTGATATAGCGACATGGGCGGTTTAGTGCGTGACCTACGCAAATTCAGCCGTGCCTTCGCCTGAGTGCGAGACTTAACTTAGCTAGTCGAAAACCCCTCTCGATCTCGGTGTCTGCTTGCGGCGAACGCGTGTGGCTAGTGATCCATGCCAAGCCTGTACAACAGCCCGGGTGGCTTTGAAAAGTTGGCGCATGTTCACGACGAAAGTGTCCCTGTTTGCCTCTGTCGGTCCCGATGAGAAAAATTTTTTTTCTGGGGATCCGGGTGGCCGTGCCGTAGAGCATCTCTACTGGTGGGGCTTCAAGATCCGCCTTGCTGCCTTAAGACGCAGCAAGATTGTGGTTACACTATCCAACAGTATGTGCGGCATGATAGGGCGGGTTCAAGGGTGTCCAGATTATTCTATTGGATTACGGGTGGTACGGCGTTGTGTGGGTCAGCTGCGTCCCAGTGCATCTGGCGAGCTCTGTAAAGAGTTCCACCTCAAACGGTGGCCCTTTGTCCAATATGGTAAATTCTCATTTTTCGCGGACTCGTTGCGTACAACGCGAAAAGATGTCTGTCGTAGGTGCTTTGGCATTTCTGGCTATTCGAGAGCTTTTGCGGGAAGAAGCCCAAGGTCCGTCGGTTGCTGTCGGTTTATTGCTGCTGTGGTGTGAAGAGTGAGTCGTCAAAGACTTGCCTGAACAGTTGGAAATCCCTGTCCGCTTTGGACATCCACGTCAAATCGGCGCTTTTGGCAAGGTTCTTGAGCAGTTGATAAATGGGTGCTTGTTGGTTGGCGGTGTGTGGTATGAACGGCTGATAATAGTTGATGACGCTGAGGAAACGAGGAAGCTCCGTTGCGGTAGTCGGTTTTGGGAAGTGGTGATGTCATCTACCTTCGCTGGTGACAGTTGGAAAGCTTCTTTTGAAATCTGGTAGCCTAGATAGTTCACCCAGGGTTGGCCGATGGCTTAATTTTCTTGTTGATGCGCAGCCGGACTCCTTCAGAGTTCAATTGTTGTTGGAGAAAAAAAAATCTCAGGGCGCTGACTCAGCGCTTTAAGTTCGCCTTTCTTGGGAGAAGTAGAATAAAAAAAACGTGTCCGTCCGACATGGCGACGATGGTGTCCTTTCATCAACGGCAGCTTGCACAGTACAGTGTTGACGGTACACTGCTTTGATTGCGCTGCGTTCTTCAAACTTAAGGATGTACCTACAGAGTCGAAGAGTCCAAAGGGCCTTGTGATGACTGTACTTTCGATGTCCTCCACGACGATTGGCACCTGGTAAATGGCTTTGCGCAGGTGAACTGTCGAGAAGGACGTTCCGCGGCTTTTCTGAAGTAGATTCTCGGTGTGTGGGGGCGGATAGCAGTCAGGAATGGTGCAAGTGGTAAGACGGCGAGAGTCGCATATTACGCAGGAAGCCGTTTTTTTTTTGCGGACCATGTGGACTCAGTTCGCCCACTGGCTGGAGGAGCTTCGAAAATGCTTTTTTGGGTAGGTCCACGAAAGTTCGCTGTGAGCTTATCACTGCTCGGTCTACACGGATGTTCGAAGTCCGGGGAACCTGTGGCGGAGATGGCGTGTCATACCTTCAGTCACAGAATCTCGACAAGACTATATCTAGCTCCGTGTAGCGTTGTGACAGTTCGTCGGTGCCGAAGGATCTGATGATGGCTGATATTGAGTGCAACGTTGCAGAGGCGATAGTTCCCCGTAACGCCATGTCGGTAGTATGTTGATTAGGCACCGGAACGCCGGCGACGCTGAAATCGGAGATATTCGTGACAATTTTTCGTAGCTTGGTTGTTGGACCCAGTCAGGAAAAGATATCATTTTAGGGCGACGATTTAGCCTCTGAAGAACTAGAAATAAAAAATAAAAAGTAAATGCAGATGGGCGTAAGCGTGCAGAGTGCATCTTTAACATCGAAAATATCAGAACGAATTCGACGAAACCACAAGCGCACATAATTGAGTGCGATCGTTTCGTGACTATAAATTCACAATTTCAACCGCCTCGCATGCGTTTTCATGTTTTATCTATGCGAATTTGTAAAATGTACCGGATATTGTGTTTGTTAACTTTTATAATTAACATCCATATATATATATATATATATATATATATATATATATATATATATATATATATATATATATATATATATATATATATATATATATATATATATATATATATATATATATATATATATATATCTGGCGCAAGACTAATAACCTTGCCCGGGAAAAACAAATCATTATCGAAATCAAACAATACTGAGGAAAACCGGAAAAGATTTAAGGGAGTGAGAAATGAGAACAATGAGTATATTCAATGCCAGTCACCAATGCAATAGAGAAGGCGAATCTACTTGCTGCATATTTTTCACCGAACTCGACGCTGCCTGATACCACATCAGTTCCACCTCAGCTTGATCATAAGCAGCACACCATGAGCCAGATACACTTTCGAACGCGTACTGTTACCCGCGCACTCAAGGAGCTAAACGAAAACAAATCCGCTGATCCGAATGGCATTCCCCATACGAATGTGGAATGCTCTATCTGACCATGTGTTTCCTCGTCGTTGCGCAGGCATTCAAAAACAATATATACCGATACCCCATCTCATTATCCTCTTACTGTACACCCGCTCGCAGTGTGCTCTGACAATTAAGGGTACTTCAAAATTCCTTTTCGCGCGCGTTAATGTAAAAAAAAAGATAATACATTGCTAATTGATATTGAGGTAAGCAGAAGCTCCGTCGTGTACCGTCGAACAAGTAGTACAAATGCAATGTATCGATATCACTAAATGAGTATGTGGCCTTTCTTACAGATACACACACAATACACAAGCAAACAGTGAAGAACATCGAACGAAAATCGAATAAGAAAATGCATCAGCCATATACTAACCAATAACATAGCGATTCCACATCAGTCAAATGTACTTGAGTTTAGAAATCGAATTCGTACACGCGGCAGTGGTCCGATGTGTTCAGCATTGGTTCCATTTTTAGTGATTCTAACCACCATAGCGTCAGTTCGAATACACGTTCTTCACTATCATCGCAAACGCTATAAGTACATCGAGTTGAAGGCGAGGGGTATTTACATTATAAAAATGAGGCGTGGAATGAGTGACACTATTGAGCCCTGTTTTAAGGCAGTGTTTATTTAATGGGACACTTTTTTTAAAATTATGTTTCTCTCCCCATAATGCCGAGTCGTCGTCCTGAGATGAAACCAAATAACTGTTGCAGTTCTTTTTGAACAGTTGCAGGTGGTATCTTCCCGGAAACACTTGCGCGGGAGGGAATTCCACAGCACTCCCGCTCTCTAACAGAACAAGTTCTGATGCAGAGATATTCGCGTCGTCGGGACATGAACCGCAAATTGGCCCGATCCGTGCAGCACATATAAACCGAATTGCGCGGAACAGTATCATGACTCTCCGAAGAACATTACCCGTGATAATATCTGTAAAACAGACAGAGGTCAGCTACCCGCATTCGATGTGATAGCGACTGTAACCCCGACGCCAGTGCCGTGTCCCGATCAGGCGGATCGCTTGTCTCTGTATGCTCTCAAGTGGTTTGAGGGTATGCTTAGGAGCGGAGCTCCAAACACGAGAGCCATATTCGGGCGCTGGAGTAATTTGGCATTTATACAGGAGAAGAAGTTGGGTCGGAGTAAAATATTTCTTGGCTCTGAAGAGATAACTCAGTTTTCCAGAGGCGTAGACGGCGATGCTCGACACATGCTTATGCCACGATACATTCCCACAAACAGTGGTGCTGCGCAATTTCATGCTTTCCCTAGATTCAATGCCCTGGCCATTCAACCTCAGATTTAAAATTGATGATCCACTTTTCTTTGTGAATGTTGTATATTGTGTCTTTAATGTATTGAAGTCGACGAGATTGGCCTTTCCCCACTGCAGGACCTTAACCAGATCCTGATTCAGAGAGTTTACACCCAGAGGGACTACATATCAGCTGGTGCGACGTTGATGGACTCATCGCCCGCTATTTCGAAAAACAAGCCAGGAAACAAGCATACTATCATCCGCAAAACTGAACACTTTATTATCCGTTGACTCCAATAATCATTTATATGAAGAAAAATCAGGGTTGGAGCCAAAATAGAACCTTGAGGCACTCCGGAATTAACAGGCTACAGATCTGAAGACTCACCGTCTACAACAACCCGGATCGATAGATTTTCGAGGAAGCCCTTCGTCCAGTCGCACAGCTGCTGGGAAAGTCCATATGAATGAAGCTTGCTTAGAAATGCCGTATATCAGACGCGGTAAAAATTCTTGGAGACATCCAATGCGACCGCTCTTGACTCACCATGACCTTCAATCGCAGACGTCCATATATCGGTTATAAACGTCAAAAGGTCGTGGACCGTCCGCCAGGGAATCCGTATTGATGATCATCCAGAAGTCCGTTGCATTCCGAACTTTGCCATCACTTTAGATAACATAGATAGTAATGTTATCGGCCGGTAATTTTGAGGGAGACACTTTTTCGCCTTCTTTGGGATTGGTCATGGAATTCGTCTTGACGATCATTCAGAAGTCCGTTGCATTCCAACTCGGGATTGTTGACCTCTTCCATCACCTTAGATAACATAGATTGTAATGTTATCGGCTGGTAATTTTGCGGGAGACACTTTTTCGCCTTCTTTGGGATTGGCTGAACTCGCGCGATATGCCAGCAGGTAGGAAATATCCTCCGTGCATAAGACAAGCGAAAGAGTCTGCCAAGTACCGGTGACAATTCTGGAGCACAGTTCTTAAGGACAATTGCTGGTATTCCGTCCGGACCGGTTGCCTCCTTACAGTCCAATCCAAATGCGTTGAATAGTATGCGGGCGGAACATCACATTTTGCCTGCCATGGAATCGGTATTAAGGATCAATCAGAAGTCCGTTGCATTCCAAATATTTAACTAACTTGGCATTGATGATATTTTCTTTCACCTTAGAATATAGACAGTACTGCTATCGGGCGGTAATTTTGTTGGAATCACTTTTGCTCCTCTTTGGGATTGGCTGATTTCGAGCAATTTTGCGGCAGGTAGGAAATGTCCTCCATTTATAAGATAACCGAAAGAGTCTGCCAAGAATCGGCGACAGCTCTGGAGCACGGTTATTCAGGACTATTGCTGGTATTCGGTCCGGGCCGGTTGCCTTCTTACGGTCCAGTCCCCGGAGAAAGCGTTGAATAGTATGGGGGCGGAACCTCAAACCCGGCATTGAATACTGTACCGCTCGATCACAGGTGGCCCCCAAAAATAGGTATCGTGGTTTGAATTTGTGGAAAATAAATTCGCGAACACATTTGCTTTATCTTTCGAATTTGTGGCTAGTGTCCCACTGCCCGCCACCAACGGAAGGGGAAGAGGAAGAAGCGAAGTTACTACTGACAGCTCTTGCCATTGATCAGAAGGGACGAGAACCAGTCGGTCACTCAAGGAGTTTACTGGTCACTCTGTCGATGCACGCATTTCTGATTCTAACAAAATTCATTCTGTTGACGTCGGTGGGATTGGAGGGCCGTTGCCTGAAAGCTCTTTTTTGCCACTGTAATCTGCCGCCATTTTTTATGAAACCAAGGTTTATCAGATCAAGTTCGTTTGATGGAATGCGGAATGTAAATCTCAATTCCGAGGAGCAAAATCTCCACGATCGATTCTGCGCACGCGTTAACATCAGAGTCTCTAAAGCAGACCCCCGACCCCGAAAAGAACTCGAAGAAATCTCGCAAATCGCCCCAGTTAGCAGCCGTATACCTCCATGCACGGCAAAGCTGCTTAGGTCTTTAATTCGTTTGAAATACAAGTGGTTGCGTGACCAATACCAAGGAATGATGTGAGCTTCCCAGTGGTGCATTCAATTCCACGGTATAAATGCTCGGCTCGGATTTCAGGTCCAGGGTGTTCGCATAATTACCTCGGTTACCTAACACTCGCGTAGGTTTCTCCACGGGTTGAGTCGAATTGTGTCTACCAGTGAACATCGACCTCCACCTCCCAGCCTCATCGGTTCTGTTAGAATTTACCAACCACCCAACAAATTGTGTACATTAAAATCGCTAAGGACGACAATTTTGAAGCCGGTGGTTGATCTGTATCTAGTCGACGGTACGTGAACTTTGTTCGAAGAATATCGCTGGTTGATCGTCATTCGGGGAGTGGTAAAGACAGCGAAGAAATTTAACAGAATTCTTCAGCACGAATTTGAACCGCATGATGTCCAATTTATTGGGCTCTAACGCTTCTATCTTTTTGCAAGCCAAGTCGGACCGTGTGTAGGAGTAGACTGCACCCCTCGCATGCAAGTCGTATCCTGAGCAACGAAGATATGTCGAATCAGTTGATGAATCGACCTGGGTCTTAGTTAGGGCAAGGATATCAGGTTTCGCTATTCGCAAATATTGGTGTTCGACGTTCACATTTATATTGGTGAAACCGATGCCCCTCATGTTAAAAAATGCCGTTTTCAGCCGAACGTCGACAGTGTTTCGAGAACGAGCCCGATTATGCGATGACGAATTTGTTCAAGTTCGGTTATTTATCAAAACATTTGTTTGATGTTCTGCCTGACATAGTGCCTTCGTAGATCCAAATGGGGAAGTAGTTTACCTCCGGAATTCTTTATCTCAGGAGGTACCACCATGACTTATCTCCACTTCAGTCCGGGCCATCAGCCATACATCAGAAACATAGTAGAAAATTTCTGCAGACGATATCGCTGAATGTACGGCGTGAGGGGATGGTATCACCTCTTGGGAGCTACTTACCCCCTAAACGAACCTTTTCTCGAACCGGTCCATCATTCAGGCTCCGAAAGATAGCCAGGGATTTCTCCCGACCATTTCACGGAGCCTATAGCTTGATGGGGTGGTATTTCTCCGAGCGACAGGGCATTGGGGACGCACCTACTACACGGCCTTTAGCGGAGTACATACAAGATACTAGCAAAATTGACTCCTTAAGAGAGTTGTCCTTCTTTCACTCTTTGGAACATTTTTCAGATATGTTACGTAAGAATGTAATTTCGTTAAAAGGTGGAAGTGCTCAGTCTATAGAATACATTTTAAAAGGTGTACCGTGCAAGGAGGTTGTTTTCACCCAAGCATTATAGTATTCCACTTCACTTTTCGGTAGGCTATTCCGTTATACTGGCTCCTCAATAGTATAGTGGTTAGTATACCCGCCTGTCACGCGGGAGACCGGGGTTCGATTCCCCGTAAGGGAGCCTCTGGCGCCAGGCTAATGACCTCGCCCGAAAAAAACAAATCATTATGGAAAATTGAACAAGCCTCAGGACTTGCTAAATAAGGCCAAGACCGGTTCCGGGTTGTAGTGCTGATGATGATGATGATTCTGTTATAATCCATATCTTCTCACAGGCCTTAGGATTAGTTATATATTCTGTTACAGGTCGTAGGTTTTGAGGTATTTCAAGAATTAAATAATAACTCCCTAGTATTCGATAGAATGCAAAACGAATCTATGGTGCAACGGAAAATGTGTGAACAGCTCATTTTAGAAAACTGCTGGATATTGACTGCCTTCCGCCTAACCTCAATTTAGTACAACCGGAATATTGGGAGCTCATGACTTGATTAACTGGATTACGAATGCTCATTTTTAATTTTCCACCCTGTTAACCACACCCTCGCTATTCTGTGGCGAGATAATTCGATTGCTCCTCGATATCAACACAACTAAGTTACACGTCTTGAAAACACCCTCACTTTCACTGCCATATATGAGAACGGAAAACAAAAATACAGTCTGAGGACTTAAGTTATGACATTCCCTTTGATTTGATGTTAGAGCAAATGCATAATTAGTTTTCAGCAACTGAAAGGAAATATAATTCAAAAAGAAAACCCAGCAAACTTCAAACGGTGGAAATAGAAAACAGCATGTAACGAAAAAAAAAACGAAGATTGAATTAACGTAGCATTGTACCCTTTGCACCTGGGACAGCACCGGGAAGCCTTAAAAACTCATGCCGACAACAATCGTTGGTGTTGGTCGGTAGTGAGTATCTCATCTTGCCCTGTTTCCGCCCTGTTGGCGTTGGGTTGAAAGTATGAGACACCAGCTGATGCATTTAAATAGTAGAGGTGAAGCCTCAGGAGCGCACCGTGAGCCACACCACTGCTGTTAATCCGCTTTTTAACGTAAATTGCACGACATAAAATTATGTGTCACTTGCGCGTACTTATCGCAATAAAGTGACATCAAAAATAGCAGGGAATCGAATGGGAATGCAATTGATCAACAGTGGTCATGGGATTAGTGCAGTCGACTCGATATCGTGTGCCCTTGTATTACTCCCCTTTGGTAGCCCCCTTTACCATGGTCGATGAGTTCACCTACTACGATTTATTGTCAGACCGGGGGTTCGGTCTTCATTTTAATTGCAAAGCAAATTCTTGTCGCATACCTTAGGTACCTGGCAAAACCTCGTCACATGCACTCGACATGGCGATGATTTTACTACTAAGTCCAATTAGCGATACATGCAACAGGATAGGTGGGAGGTGGGGCACTGGGCGGGGGTAGTGAGAATCGCTAGAACAATACCTTTTTAGTGGGAAAGAATTTAATTAGAAATTTATTGTTGGAGGGCCAATTAAGTGGATTTAATGGCCTAAGGGAGAAGCAGGTGAATTAATCGATGAG
This sequence comes from Microdon myrmicae, assembly GCA_963931805.1. Lineage (NCBI taxonomy): Eukaryota > Metazoa > Arthropoda > Insecta > Diptera > Syrphidae > Microdon > Microdon myrmicae. The sequence continues at coordinate 134,517,093 of OZ007499.1, forward strand.
AATTAATCTAAGGCGGCTTGTTTTTTGTTTCTGTACTACTGCATCTAGAGTGTGGAGCTGGTAACTGATAATCAGTTGGGTAAAAAATGTAGCAATTGCAAATTGTTGTCATAGACGAAAGTGTGATATGTAACACGGGTGTACGTTTACCTTTAATGTGTGTTTCTTGCTTAAGCGTGTGCAATTTGCTGGCTATTTTGTCACAAACATTCGATTACTTAATCCAAGTCACAGGGCATTAGTTCAGATAAATTGTGCTGAGAAGTATCTACATACGTACATGAAGTCCATGCTGACATAAAATTTAAAGTGTAATCGCATTTGAGCCAGATACTTTTCTAGCATCGGCTAGACTTTGACAATCAGTGCGTGTAGCGACAAATCGATTTAAAAGATGATCATTAGGGTAGAGAATTGGAACGCATAAACATACATGCTTGCATTCGATGGGTATTACGCATGTGTCAGTATAAGTTATTAAACTCAATGATCAAGCTACCTTTAAGGCGCTACTTCGTTTTAATCTTACCAAATTGGATTGATGCTGTTCTACTTAATTGTTCTGAGTTGACACATCCTCGCATACACGCGGCCGTGGTCTGATGCGTAAGGTGATTTTGTTCTAACCTTTTCATAGCGTAATTGGAAACTTCACTACTTTGCAAAACGTTATAGTGATATCTCTCCATGTGGCCAAAATTGGGGCCGAGCTGTCTAACTGTCCCAACTTTTTTCATCGGCTATTCAGTGAAGCTTCGGAAAACGGGCAAGGTTTTCTCCTCCGACTTCATTGAACCTATAGCTTGACAACGTCGGCAGGTCGTTGGAACTCATCCTGCAAGACAAAATGAATCCTAATTTATGAACAGATCTGTTTGTGACCGAAAAATAAAACATTAGTATTTACCGATTGAAAAATGACACTTTATTTAAATAGAAAAGGTTTTCACATATTACAATTTGTGGCATAAAATTTGTATGGGCCACGCGCGCACTATTTAAAATGTTGATGTAGAAGGAAATTCTTTAAAATGTGTATACATATACAAGTCAGTTGATTTTCCTTCTAACTCTATTTACAGGACTCTCAGTGTTACCAACTATTGGTACCATGGTGACTTTGATGCAATGCAGACCACTTGACATTCTATCTTAGACCCGGGTTTGTTATAAGCACCCAGATTGCACTTGATATTAAAAATATGATCATAAATTACACTTTAGACATGTGACAGTGCTCGACAGATACCAAACTAGAACCTGGAAAATATCAAACACACCAAGTCATCCAACTGTTGGGACGGCTAAAAAGCGTTCTCTACTCTCACGCATTGAGAACGTTGCAATAGTTTTGAGGGAAATGTGTCACTTTTGACGTGTTCCTTGATGATAGTTACATTTATTTCATCCTTTAGGATACCGTTTGAGTTTAGGTCTTAAGCATCCTTGTTATAAAAAGTCATTTCCAGAGTCAACGAGGAGTGTTCTTGAGTAGAATGGTTATTGTCAAATCTGAAAAATAAGTCTGCTATTTTAAAAATGTATATACATGTAACCGCCACTTGGTGTAATAACTACCTTACCACCTGTGCCACTGCGGCGATAAGTTTGCCCAAAGAGAATAACGTGGCTGCGTATGGTTTCTGATGTCATCCACTTGATGTAAGTGTCAGTCAAGTAAGTCGTTGAGCTAAGGCCCACATTCGTTCCTCATTTTCATTAAGACCTTTAGTATTCGAGTCTCCTTGAATCTAGCATCACTTAGGTATTCTAATCGAACGAGGTGCTCTTTCCACTGTTGTTTTGTCATTTTTATCCTTGGCGGAATATCTTCGGGTTCCTGTGCAGTGAACGTACAATGTGGATCTGGTGGATATGTCTTCGGTTTGGCTAGTGCTTCTATTGAATCACTAATGCTATAATGGAGTGCATTGCGACTTATGGGATAACGCATTTCCCTCCAAAATCTTGCAGCATTTTCATCGTGGAACCACCAAAGCGGTAGTCGTATAGGTTGGAATGGGCGAAATTTTTCCCTTTTTGGTGGTTTTTTGGGATTCAAAATCGGAATGAAGGCAAAGTCTTCGGGCGGTGGAATGTCGTATTTTTTCCGTCCCATTTTAGGCCTCGCAAGTTTCGCCAGGCGCTGTGCATTAGGTTTGCGGATAATGTAACGCTTTTTCTTCTTTTCCTTGCTTTTGCCCGATCCCTTCTTTCTGCGCCTTCCACGCAATTGCTTTCGCACCCACGTAAGGAATCTTTTCCAATCCTTTTCATCCATAGGACCTGGTTTTTGGAAGCGAGTCGGACGCATTTTAGGTCGTTCATAGTGGTATTTTTTGGGCTTGGAATTTATCTCTACCCATATTTTCCAGCTTGGTACCGGTCCTTCTTCTTCTTCGGGTGCTTTTACCAAGGCCGCTTTTGCATCCGTCTTTCCCGAAGCCGCTTTCGCGTCAGATGATTTTGCCGAAGGCGATTTCCCTTCAGTTTTTGCTGAACCTGATTTCGCTTCAGATTTTGTTGAAGAGGATTTCGCTTCCGATTTTGTTGAAGAGGATTTCCCTTCAGATTTTGTTGAAGAAGATTTTGCCATACTTAGTCCAAATAATTAAAAATAACTAATTGAAATTTAACGCTTCGATACTGTGAATTTTTGATCTCTAACTTCCTACAACAATTTAGTACGAATGAAAAGATATGGAAAAATACATTTTGATTATTGTCTCAGTTTGTACTTGATACACAATTTTTTTCTATCGAAAAGTAGATTTCAGGTTTTGGAATCAAATGATGTTCGAAATTACTATTATATAAGAGAGTGGCAGTTAAGTTGAATGTACATAGGTTATTGGGAAAGGACGTATCACTGGACCATCGACTTGAATGCTTGTAACTTATAGCCGGAGGAACTCACGAACTGGGAAGCCAATTCATGATCGTGCAGCTCGGCTGAAGAACGATTGTCTGTGCTTATCTGTAGATCTAAAAATTATCTTGTGTCCAGAACGTTGAGGACCTTTTGTTTGATGAAAATAGTAAGGTTGAACTCATTTAAAGTTTGAAGAATGTGCGCATTCAGATAGGGAATCCATGGCATTTACCAGGTTTTCGGAAAACAGTTTGAAAGAGGTAAGGTAGAATGCAGGAGTATTCGATGTAATTGGGTCGATTTTAAAAACCTCTTGATGAACAGCATCTGTTCCGAGAGTGCCGAAAAAACATATTTGGTGTATGTGGCTACGTCGTGTTTCAACTAGAACACATTGCCCGGAGGTGATTGTGAAGATATGTATAGTAGGAAATTTTTTACAGTCGAAGATAGTGGGACTAGTGTTAAAACTTGAAAGTTTAGAAGTCTACAAATTTAAGGAAGTGTATCGCAATTACCTTTACGAAAGTCGGCTTTGTAAGGTAACATAGATCCGAAGTCGAACAATCCAGACCCACAGAGGAATGTTATTAAAAGTAAGGAAAGATATCTACTGTACAAAACAAATGCAAACTTTTACAAAAAAGATGTATTTATTGGGAAGTGATGACAGTTCAAGTTATGGATCCTTGTGATTATTGATATCACTGACTTCGTGCGAATGGCTGTCAAATGATCTGTCCACAATGTAGTGTTGTAGTGCACAAAAAACCCCTTCCACCCTTTTCCCCCATTCCTACATCCAAATCCCAGCAATATTACCTTAAAACCCAAAATCCAGTCAAAACATGATCCAAAATTCGCAATAAACGAACCAAACATCCATTTATCGCTTAAGATTTGCCCCCACGACATAATTTAATCCAAAACCTAAATTCAAATTAAAATTCACAATAAACGAACCAAACATCCGTTTATCGCTTAAGATTTTCCCCCACGACATAATTTAATCCAAAACCTAAATTAAAATTAAAATTCACAATAAACGAATATAATATTCGTTTATCGTTTCACATTTGCCCCGCGGCATCATCCAAATCGAAAATCCAGAGATCGTTATCTCTATCTGGAAAATTCCATCAAGTTAAACAAATAGAAAAACGAATCCAATAGTTTCGTAAGAATTCAAGAAACTGAATTCTTACCTTATGTAAACAGTGAGCATCTCACTCAGGATACAAAAATCGAGATTCGTGTAAGAAATTGTGCAATTTTGAGATACAAATCTCGATTTGTTTTCCTTTATAAAGGAATAGTAAAATGATCTCCAGGCCGCAGTTTAATCTTATTATATGTCCCGGAACGAGGTACCCCAGGAACGAAACCGCAGTAAATGAATGTACACTGTGTCTGAAGGAAGTACCCCAGGAAAATCTTTGACTAACTTGAGTAAAGTAATAAACACATGCGAATGAAAACAAAACGAACTTTTCATTTTATCTAACACCGGGTAAGTAAAGCCGTGGTACCTCCACTACACTCTTGTAGATTAGGAGTATCACCTGTCCCCCACGGAAACCAGCGGGGACGAGGACTGAGGCCAAACTAAGGACGTTGCTCTTCCCTCAGGATTTGAGGAAGCACGGCGTGGATCCCTTTGTAGTACGTTGTTTCAGGAGCGGTCTATAAGAGACCCCTCATCCTTTTCAGGACAAGGAGACGCGCTCCCTGAAACAGAAACCTACTACAGTGTTTCCTTTTCAGTACAGATATCATTAGAGATGAGGTAGCGTTTGTTTTTATTATGTTAGGGGGAGGTTGAAATTGGAGGGTAGAGTGCAGTCAAATTTTCTTATCCGACTCTGGAAAGGGAAGGCATAGGCCTTATATAGATTAAGGTATAAGTCCTATTCCAATAGAACAATGTGGTGTTGCAGCAGCAGGAAATTACCGGACAGACTCTATTTGAGTTTAAATTTGGTAGGGCTAACGCCTCATTTATTAGCTTAGTGAAACTTAACATGCTGATTCTTGGTAAAGCTTAAGAATTATTCGTCGTTCAATAAACCCCTAGAGCATTCAAAAGATGGCGCTCGAAGCACATAAAATGGTTTATTTTTACTAAACATCAGTACTCAGTAGGCAACTCACTAGTATAATGAATGCTCTCTTGACACCTGTACAAAACAAATGTGAACTTTTACGAAAATTATGAACTTATTGGGAGCTGGTGCCAGTACTAATTATGGGTCGTTGTGATTATTGATATCACTGTTTTTGTGCGAATGGCTGTCCACAATGTACTGTTTCCTTTTCCAGAGACAAAGGGCCAATAAGAGTAGACTTCACCTAACTTAACTTCAACTTTAAATTCGCGGATGAAAGGTAGTGTAGGTAGTGGATCTTTAAGAGAAAGAGAAAACAAAGGTAATTCGGAGATAAGACAAGCATTCTTATGACAGGTGGAACTAGGGTGATTATTTGGGACAAGTGTGGCGGTTGTTACTAGATGCGTCTGCACGGACGCTAGATCAGTAAAACCCACTGAGTTCGCAGAGAAATTGTTCACCAACAAAGAATGAATAAATAAAGAAAACGCTGGAGTTGTTTTACTGATTTAATGTTTGTTTATTTTTTTTCACTTACTTATGGGGTCAGCACATACACGTAGTTCACTCTATTGGTGGTTCTTAAAATATATTATTTAACTGGATCACTTTCTCTCGTAACATTGTCTATAAAATACCGATGATATTTTGTTAAAGCAATATAAACTATATGGGATCCTTTGGAGACGTACTCCTTCCATTCCTTCCGAATCGCAGTATTTGTATGTTTCACAATGTCTATAGATTTTGGTTAATTATCAACCCTTTCATCAAAAATCAAATAAATTCCACTTCATTAAACATTAGATCAATTCCACTTCATTGACAATCAACTATGCCGTCTTATTCAACAGATGTAAAACTAGACCCGCGACTCGACTGACTCCTTCAGCGCTTGGTGGACCGACCTCCTGTTAGGGTTTTCTAACTGGACTGTTGCTCGGAGTAGAATGAGGTAACTTCTCTGGGGATGATTCTATTCACCCCATAGTTTTCTTTTTCCCTTTCGCTTTTCCTGTGCGGTGACTTTCTCTCAATCGAGAATCTTTCCACCAGTAAAGACCGTGCTTACACATACAGACGCGAAGGTTATTGTCCACATCCCGTAGATCATCCTGTGATCAGAATTTCACACCTCTAATGGATTGCTTACGTAAACAATCAAGCGTGTGATTTACAGATGGTCATTCTTGGGATCGTGTTCACTTTGCCCCGTGGGAACAGCGTTTTCGTTTCTTGCTGTTGCATCGCAATGGTCTTTGTTTAGACGAAGTATATTGCGGCAGGGACAACGGTTTTGTCGGCGGATTCGCGTTCCGGTAATTCGCTTTGTGTATATCCAGTTAATGGATCGTTGCACAATTTCTGTTGGTGAGTCATGTCCTTCGATCGCCGTGCAGGCGTAGAAAAATTATTCGGGACTTGTGGCCCATGTATCTGTGGATACATCTCCAGGATGAATGTTACCTTTTATTTCATGTGGAAAGGAGGACATTTGGGGACACGTGTCTGTGGGCACGTGCAGTTTAGGTATAGGTGTTATAATAAGTGTTAATTATGTAACAACTTGAAGTAGTCCTGTCATAAAAAAGGGAGTTGGGATAAGCGTCAAATTTGGGTTTGTAATTAATGCAGTGCAAAACAGATAGGGCCCATTTATCAAGTTGTTTTGAGTTTTAATGAGGTAATTGTGATACAGGGAGCTGTAAAGTTCGGAGAACTTATAAAAGGAACCGAGATAGTTAAAGTAGTTTAGGGCGGGGCGCGTTTTTAGGAAAAAGTGCCACAATTCTCCCTCTTGTCTCGAAAGTACCGAGTTTGTGGTTGTACCATAGAGGCGACGATACCGATATTCTATGTCGAGAATATGGGCCATATATGGAAATGGCACTGTAGATTTCTTTGTAAAGGGTGGCAGTAGCGTGTTCGACCCCTAGATGGTCAAAGTGAAATACGATTTTGCTAAGAAGCTCGTTTATGAGGCTGAAGTTGGCTTTGCGGAAATTGTAGGAAAGCCGTTGAGGCGTTTCGAAATATGTACATACAGTACACAAGCAAATAGTGAGGAACAATACAGAAAGAAAACCGAATACTCAAAAGCATCAGCTTAACCGGTTCACTCGCCTGCTCCGACGTTCTCTCCTCGTTCGTTCCTCGCTCCATCGTTAGCACACGAAGTTGATCGTAACAAAGTTACTGAGGATGGAGTAGGGTGGCGTTTCTAACAGAAGTTCACATAACACACAGGCAAATAGTGAAGAAGACCGGAAGAAAATCGACTAAGAAAATGCACCAGCCGTATACCAAACATGTTATCAATTCCACATTAGTTGACTGTATTTGAGTTTAGAAATCGAATTTGTACACGCGGCAATCGTTTGGTGTGTTATGCATTGGTTCGAGTTTTAGTTATTCTAATCATTATAGCGTCGGTTCGAATCACAGGTTCTTCACTATCGTCGCAAACGCTATAGTTTCACGGTTAAGGGAAAAGAGATGCGGCGGTGGTAATTTTCAATAGTTGAGAGGATGCTGAGACTAGTGGTAACTGGGGAATTATAGGGGTCAGTCCTCAACACAAGGCCAAATGGTTTGGCAGATTAGGATATGGGATTGGCGCGAGGTGAGGATATGGGGTGGGGGATGTGCAATTCCAGAAAGAGGCGTTGAATGGCCCCCACGCAGACCGGATGTAACGCCAAGTGATTTTTTTGTGGAGATACTTAACATCAAGAGTATATGAACGTAATCAGATTAGTTACAACGAAATATTGTACGGAAAATCAACGCCAAGTTTTGAGAATTTACGAATCCAACTTTGTCATCAAGTAATGAAAGTCCCTTGTAGAACATAATTTTCAAAAAATCGATTTGATTCTAATTTCCCTTTTTTGTAGTTTCTATATATGTAAATATAATGTATTTAAAATTCGTGGGCATTTTTTATTGTGTATTAAAACCATGCATATAGTTAAGGCCCACCCTGTATAATTTACGGCCAATTATGATGTACGCATAAAGACTTATACACATTCAGGTCAATAAGAATAATAATATCAGATGCATATTTTATTTCTGTCAATGGTGTGTAAAAGGTATTCGAAGAGTAGATCGCCATTTGATGAGTGGTAAAGCAAGTATATACATTTGATGGAGCCTCGTAAAATGATTTCCAGCCAAATGAGCACAAGCTGATGTGGACCCTACCATTGTTTCTCTCGAATAGCATATTGCAAGACGAAATCTTTTGATACTACTGAGGTTATGTTTAGCTCCTTAGAGTAGCCCGGTGGGACTGGCAACTTAAGATTTAAAATATGTAAGCTATAATTTAAATAAAAGAGCAAAAATTTGTCAAACTTGACGCCCAATCATGCATTTCTACCTATGTACTTTCCTTCTGTTTTTTCTTTCTTCATTATTCGCCTTTCATATCATTGTACAAGCTGTTATAATGATATTAATGATATCTTAAACATTTGAGTTTTATAAAACAGAATTTGTTGATAATCTGCTTAAATCCTATGAATTAAAATTGTAGCTTTTGATTTCCTATTTTTTGGGGTATGATTGGACTTACTTCCTTATACCCAATTTACGGTGGTCAATCTCTAAGACAATTTTTTTTAAGCAAATACACGTCCCTTAAATAACTTTGGCTGATACCTAAGTCCATGGAACGAAAACGGGGAACATAGTACACTCTTCACAGATCCAAGAAAATGAGTATAAAAACGATAGAAATTACTGCGATAACGTAGCAAAACAAACCACTTTGAATGACAATCTTTTACATAAATCCTGATTTATATTTTCATATGCCATAAAACGTTTGACATGAATGGAAAATTCCACACAATGAAACTTCTGCCTTCCTCTTTTTGATCCCCAGATACTCAACTGCCATCAAATTTGCAAACAAATTTTATGACTTCAAGTGTACAGGATGCAATCTCCACCCACAAAGCACAAAAAATGAAATAACATTTTTGCTGCTACAGGACCATCCCAGACACTCCCGGATAAATTCAATACATGAAGAAAGGGAAGTCAAAGAAAGCAAAACTAAATGCTTTTTCCAGATTCGCCAAATGGCTAATGGAAAACGGAAAAAATAAATCAATTGTGTCTGAAAATGAATATAATCATATAAAGGGAATTTTTTTTTTACGTTTACAACACCGTGTTAACTCCCGCCCACTCTTAGCCACACGAGACTCCCAGCAAGCACTTATACGCTCACATGCCTAATAAAAAAGAAGAGAGAGTAAAATCAAAGAATGAATATCACGACTGTTCTAGAGGTTTTATTTCCCCCTAAACCATTCTTTCTTTTCTATATAGCAAGAGCCTGCGCATTTGCAAGGATTTACCCTGCAGTCTTCTTGCACAATGTCAGTTATGTTCCCCTATCTAATAATGTTTCCTTGACTTTTTCTTTTTATCATTGCAGATAGTTCATCCACCAATACAACAGAGAATCCATCGCCATCCCTTAGTCCGCCGCCAAATACTAAATCCCCATCCCCATCGTCACTACATCACAGCAATAACATCATCAACAACAACAACAGCAGCAGTATCAATAATAACAATAACAACAATCACCTAAATCATTCCAACTATCTCCCAGGCTCCAATGAATCCGACGACGAAAGTCAAGAAATCATCGAAGAGGACGAAGGATGCAACACCGATGGCCCATCAGATGGTTCATCACCGCATGGCGGTGATAGTTCGACGCAAACAAAACGCAAGAAAAAAACTCGAACCGTATTCTCCCGCGCGCAGGTATTTCAATTAGAGTCAACGTTTGATCTAAAACGCTACCTCAGCTCGTCAGAACGAGCAGGGCTGGCAGCGTCCCTGCGTCTTACCGAGACCCAAGTAAAAATTTGGTTCCAAAATCGTCGAAATAAATGGAAGCGACAACTGGCTGCTGAACTGGAGGCAGCCAATATAGCAAATATGGCGCATGCGGCACAAAGGCTCGTCCGTGTACCCGTATTATATCACGACGGGTCGAGTACGGGTTTCGTACCGCCACCGCCACCCCATCATCATGGGACTCCAATGTATTACACGAGAAATGGCAGCCCACCCAGACCGCCATTATCATCGCTTGTATAGGAGGATGTGGATGTCATTGGTGGGGTTGTAGATATAGTCGATAGTACATCGATTGATAATGACTGCAAGGATTTATCCTAGTTCATGTCGTTGTTTGAGCGTTTTCCTGTTTTCTCTTCTTTTCTCGGGGGTGCAACTCAAGTGTGGCACATCGGTTACATAGACTAAATGCAGGATGCAATATCAAAATGTTTGAATTAAAAAGAAGAGAAACAATTAAACAACAAAATAAATATAACATCGAGTTAAAAACTTTTCTCAAATACAAATGCACGGGTTTCACTCAAATTACTCGGTAGATGTAGTCAAACTTCAACTTAAGAAAGAAATAAAGAAACAAATAAATAATAAACATGTTAAAGAGAAAACAAATAAAATCTTGAATATAAAACTAAAGGTTAAATTGAAGCTTATATATCAAATAATTTTTATTCTTTGTTCCTATTATGTGAAATAATCTTTATCGTATGTACATCGATCTTCATTCTCAGCAACTTCTAGGATCCGTCTGTATACAATCCATTTTCCCTTGTGCAAAAAATAGCGTATATTGTTTAAAAAGTCAAACTCAGTAAGATACATGTACAAAAGATAGATATTTTTACCAATATAAATATATTTTTGTTTTATTTATATAAATAAGTGTAAGTAAATATGATAGCTGTTCAATTTCAAGATAAACATTGCGTATGTAAATGTCCTGTAATTTATCGACTCATGTATATCTATTAACATTTACGCGACGTAGTATTCTAAAATAATTGTGTATTAAATTGTAATTTATATATAAATATTAGCCAATAAGCATTTCAACCGAAGATTGTTTGTTTTAATTTAACTTTTATTTTGTAGTAAGTTTTGCCAATAAACAAGCCAAGAAATAAGCCAAAAATTATAAATAATAAACTAAATCGTATGATGTGTATAAAGAACAACTGGCAAATAGATAAATTATATTATATATATTGCATTTAAGAAATATTAAAACAAATATATACAAAATCGCTTTAGTACATTCGTTACAGTAAATTTGTTTTCACTTGTGGGACTTTGATATTCCTCTCGGTAAATAATTTTCAGGAGTTGCTCAACATGTTCATTTTTTATGCAAAATCACGGTCGTTGTTCAACAGAACTTCTGAATGTGTTCCGCCTCCTCAGATATTTTCCCGCGATACTCGTCAATCTGAGAATGCGCATCAGTTCACGTTGAAAGTGAACTTCATGCGCACAAACAAACATAGAGAGCCATTCTTTAGCCGAACCACACGAATGTGGAATGATTTTTCCTGATTATGTGTTTCCTCGTCGTTGTAATCTCTAGGCATTTAAGACTAATGTACATCGATACCTCCTTTCCTTATCCACTTCCTCTCCTTCCGCTCGCACTGTTCTGTGACACTTAAGGGTACTGTGGCGTACGAGATCGCGACGCCAGCATGGGTGAGAGTTCTACCTCGTCTCCACCGTCACTAAATTGTCACTAAGATTCCGCGGAAAGAAAGTCACGAGCACCAAGGGAACAACGATGACGAAAACACAAACACCGGACACCAACTTGTGCAAAACTGCACGACAAACCGTCCACCAGATAGTAATTAAAACGCTCTGTTTCTTTTATTTAGTTCTATTGTTATATTAAACCACGACTTTCGTTAACACTATTGGATCCGATGCAAATTGATATTAACACTGATTTAAATAATCTCTTTCTTTTGGTCCGGACAATGAAATGCAAATTTCATCCGCACAGGCGACTCGCACGATTCAATAATACACTCGAGGGGGTGTTACTTTCGCGACTCCGGGTATATTCGGGTATGTAATTACGCGTCTCTGCGGTGACGGAGAGCGGGAGTGACGCGTGACCGTGGCTGTCAGCGATGGTAAAGGACTCTCGCCCATGCACTCTTTAGTGCAGTGGTGCGTGGGCATGGTTCTTTCATGGATGAGAACCAACGTAGAGCAAAGAAAGGGAATGAAGTGCATTCATAGGATTTCGGTAAAGCAAATAAAACCGAACTCGTCGGATGCTAAGGATGGGTTTGCTTATGCATCGTTCGGTAATGAGGGTCAGCTAAATAAATAGCATCTGCTTATTAAATGAAAAAAATGTTTTTCAGATACCATAAACGATATGAATTGTTTATGGTATTGCAGGAAGCCTATTGTTGTAGTCCGGCGCCGTGCTTCCTCGGTTGAGGGAAGAGCGGGGACCTTTTATTATTCCTTTTCTTCTTGAAAAATGCTGGTCCTGTTCTACATTTCGTCTTCTGGTTGAAACTTATCACGGGAATATTATGCAGATGGCTATGTCGAACTGTCACTAAAGATATATTACTTAACTCTCGCTTGGTGCCTTTCCTTCTTCTTAGATTTTTATTTGCAGCCGGCTATTTAAAAATGTCCATATCAGTTTTATTTTATGTCGGGCTTTTATTTGATCTCGTTGCAAAATATTTTTATAAACACAAATCTCTGGTTATTGTATCTTGGAGTGAATATTCTATTAAAAATTATTATTAAATCTGTTTTCTCTAGAGTAGAAGTAAACGCCTCGAAGTATTCAAGGCAAATAGAAGTTATCAACTGAATTTTTTTCTCTATGACTTTTCACATTCATTTGGACGAAAATCCAAGTTGCTATGTTTTCAATAAATCAAAAGGTGCAGGTTATTAAGTGTGCTGTAACTGGTAATATTGTGAATGTTTATGAATGGTATGTATTAAGTGAGAATGTAATATATGTTAAGTGAAGTTTTTAAGGATGTGTTAGGAGATTCAGTGTTAAATTTAATAAGGGTAGTATTCTGGAATACAACATCCCACCCTTCTTCGAGAAAGAAAATTATCCTTGAAGAGAATAATTTTCTAGTAACTATATATTAAATTAAGAAAGACTTGGATTTTCGTTCAATTACAGTACAATGGTTTTCAAAATTAATCTTTATCAAAGGTTACAATAATCAATAAGTTCTTAATACTAGAAAAATATTCTATTTACATTATATATTAACTAAATTTTTTCCAATACTCAAAAAGTTCTTAACACTAGAAAAATAGCCCAAAATAGTCTATTTACATTATATATTAACTAAATTTGAATATTTCTCCTTGGAACCTTTTCTTTTCTTATCTAAAAATCAGTATTACTTATTATATTAAATATATAAAGGGTGGGATGTTGTATTCCAGAATACTACCCTTATTAAATTTAACACTGAATCTCCTAACACATCCTAAAAAAACTTCACTTAACATATATTACATTCTCACTTAATACATACCATTCATAAACATTCACAATATTACCAGTTACAGCACACTTAATAACCTGCACCTTTTGATTTATTGAAAACATAGCAACTTGGATTTTCGTCCAAATGAATGTGAAAAGTCATAGAGAAAAAATTCAGTTGATAACTTCTATTTGCCTTGAATACTTCGAGGCGTTTACTTCTACTCTAGAGAAAATAGATTTAATAATAATTTTTAATAGAATATTCACTCCAAGATACAATAACCAGAGATTTGTGTTTATAAAAATATTTTGCAACGAGATCAAATAAAAGCCCGACATAAAATAAAACTGATATGGACATTTTTAAATAGCCGGCTGCAAATAAAAATCTAAGAAGAAGGAAAGGCACCAAGCGAGAGTTAAGTAATATATCTTTAGTGACAGTTCGACATAGCCATCTGCATAATATTCCCGTGATAAGTTTCAACCAGAAGACGAAATGTAGAACAGGACCAGCATTTTTCAAGAAGAAAAGGAATAATAAAAGGTCCCCGCTCTTCCCTCAACCGAGGAAGCACGGCGACGGACGTACAAAAAAAAAAAAAAAAAAAAAAAAAAAAAAAAAAAAAAAATAAATAAGAACTATAATTGTTTTAATAATAAAAGAAAAGATTATAATAACCTCCACGCTCTTCCCTCGAAAGAGGAAGCACGGCGTTGGAGATACAACACTGGTGGCAGCGGTGGGATGATCCAACCAAAGGATCCCAAATAAAAAGAAAATAAGAAGAAAAAAAAAAAACAAGAAAAAAAAAATTTAAACATAAAACAACGAAAAAAAAAACAAGAAAAAAAAATTTTAAACATAAAACAACGAAAAGAAAAAAGTAATCTTTAACGCAAAAAAAAAAAAATTATTAAACGACATATAAATTACGCCCGAAGTAAGAATTTCCTTTAATAGTTTGAAGTAAATTATTTATTATTATTGCATAGCAAGATTACAATCATATTTGTATTTGTAATAAATTATATGGTTTTTGTTTTGTATTAAAACAAAAAGAGAAAAACGAGAAGAAAAAAAACCCAAAGGATAAATGAAAACGTCTCCACAACGAAAAAAAAAAACACATAAAACCACGAAAAAAAAAAGACCAGGATATTCAACTTCTAGGACCTGAAGTCTGCCTGGCGATAATTAAAATATTAAAAAAAAAAAAAGTGAAAAAAAAAAGAAGAACACACAACAATAAGAAACTCAAGACAAAGACTTCTATCAACATTACGTATGACAGCAATGAACATTTAGTGGAGTAAGAATTTTTTTTTGCGACTTTTCTCTCTAATTTTTTTTTAGTAATATTTTCTACTTGGAAGCTTTCCTTTTTACTAACATACATTTTTTTTGGATAGAAATTTCTATCTAAATTATTTGCAAATTCTCATTTCAGTATTTCGAAGACATTTCCGTTTCTTTTCTTTCTTTCTCGTCGAATTTTCTTTCTTTTCAGTTTTGGGACCAATTTATTTTTCTTTCCTATATATATATATATTGAATAACCAAAAGAAAGGCCAATTTTTCCATAACCATATTTTTAAGTTAACCATATTTTAAGAATTGAATTTTTGCCATACTTTAATTCAAATTTTCAATATTACGAGCCCATATTACACGAGACAGGCGGCTAGGCAGGGGGAAGAACAATTCCACTATCAACAGATACTCAGTAAAACCCCTGAAATGGCTCTTTCTGTCGGAATTTCTGATGTTTTCAGAATCGTCCCTACCTTTGACGGTAAACCCTGCGACTTAGGTAAATTTATTTCCGGGGGAGACGTTTTATTTAGATCAATAAAGAAGGCAGACCCGGATATATACGAGACGTTTTTAGAGCTAGTCAAAAATAGACTAGAGGGTCATGCTTACGATCTGATCAGGTATAGCAAAATCGGTAAGTGGGAGGATTTAAAAGATAAACTCGAATCGGAATATAAAGAGGAGCAATCTCGGTCGACGGCACACAATGAGTTGATTTCTCTGAAACAACGCTACAGAGAAACCGTCCGGGAATACGGTGATAGAGTCGCGAATGCTCTAAGGACTTTAAACTCTGCCACGTGTGAAATAACAGCAGACGCGGTGGTTAGGGAATATTTAATAGAAGAAAACAAAAAATTGGCCGTACAAACATTTGAGGATGGACTAAACAACGAACAGCTAAAGATACTAGCTAAAGTCCATGTGGGGAACAATTTAAAACAGTCGATTGCACATGTAGTATCACATGGTGCTCGAATGGACAACTCTCCCAGGTCATATCAATACAATGAAAAACCTACATTCAATCGTATAGTCTGCCAAACCTGTGGTAAGTCAGGGCATACACAGGACACATGTTATCGGAACATGCAATCCAACTTTTTTCCGAATAGACAACCCATAAAAAGGGAATATAACAGTGTATGTAATTTCTGTGGACGGAATAATCACACAGAGAATGAGTGTAGATACAAGATATCTAGGAATGGATCGGCTTCAACAAATTACCAACAAGGTACAACAACGCGTAACCCATTCCGAAATAATCCTACAAACTCTGAAAATCGTTTTGGTGAAAATTCTAGGAGCACCAATAGACAAAACGATAGACAAAATGTTCACTTTTCTCGGGTGCAAGAGTCGGAAAACGAGGCCTGACGCCAACCAAAATTGATGGAAGACAGACCAAAGTTTTCTATTTACAGCATTAGATCTTTGGAAATAGATAACGACCATTTTAATGAAGCTCCTAGCCAAATTTACCCTGAGCCCACATACTCCTATAAACCAAGCCATATAAACGAAGATAATCCTGTCCCTAATATAAAGACTCCGATTCATACTCCCATTCTGGAAAACAATTCAGCAACACAGACTGAAAATCCGAAATTTTCAGCAGTATTAAAGACTGAAATCGCTAATATCTCAGATATCCCTATTGACAACGCAGACACTTCAGCAACCAAGACTGAAAACTCAGCAGTATTAAAGACTGAAAATTCGGATCCTGCAGAAAATATACAAACAGAAACCCCTAATATTCCGGCTATCCCAATAGACAACCACGGCACTTCAGCAACAAAGACTGAAAATTCAGCAGTGTTAAAGACTGAAGACCCAATAGTTGCAATAAAAGTCGAAACCCAAGTCAGTTCAGCAGCTAATACTGATGAACAAATCTTTTCAGCAGCAAAGACTGACGGATTAAATGTTTCTACAGCAGATATAACTGAAGAAATAGTTCAAACAGCAAATAGGACTGGGAACCAAGATGTTCTAACAGCTAATAAGTCTGAAGAACTATTCGAATCAGTAAATGAGACTGAGAAACTAAACGATCCATCAGCAGTGAGTAAGACTGAAAAGGTAGACGTTCCGACAGCAGTTAAAGCTATGGACAATGACAACACTAAGCCGAAAACAATAAATATTTTAAACAACGAAAACAAACACAAACACTTACTCAAACACGAAATAATAAAAAATGAAAATAATAATTTAACTAAAATAGGTATTGTAAAGAGTAACTATATAAATACATTACAAGTCTTTTTTTTCAACAATAAAAATTTATTCCAATGCAAAGTACAAAAAAATAAAAGGTTACACCGTCATTTAAATTATTTAAGATCATTTTTCAAGAAGATTTTTGGTAATAATCAAAGTGTTACGTCTCCAACGCCGTGCTTCCTCTTTCGAGGGAAGAGCGTGGAGGTTATTATAATCTTTTCTTTTATTATTAAAACAATTATAGTTCTTATTTATTTTTTTTATTGAGTATATATTAGTGTTGAGGTCCGTCGCCGTGCTTCCTCGGTTGAGGGAAGAGCGGGGACCTTTTATTATTCCTTTTCTTCTTGAAAAATGCTGGTCCTGTTCTACATTTCGTCTTCTGGTTGAAACTTATCACGGGAATATTATGCAGATGGCTATGTCGAACTGTCACTAAAGATATATTACTTAACTCTCGCTTGGTGCCTTTCCTTCTTCTTAGATTCTTATTTGCAGCCGGCTATTTAAAAATGTCCATATCAGTTTTATTTTATGTCGGGCTTTTATTTGATCTCGTTGCAAAATATTTTTATAAACACAAATCTCTGGTTATTGTATCTTGGAGTGAATATTCTATTAAAAATTATTATTAAATCTATTTTCTCTAGAGTAGAAGTAAACGCCTCGAAGTATTCACGGCAAATAGAAGTTATCAACTGAATTTTTTCTCTATGACTTTTCACATTCAATTCGGACGAAAATCCAAGTTGCTATGTTTTCAATAAATCAAAAGGTGCAGGTTATTAAGTGTGCTGTAACTGGTAATATTGTGAATGTTTATGAATGGTATGTATTAAGTGAGAATGTAATATATGTTAAGTGAAGTTTTTTTTTGGATGTGTTAGGAGATTCAGTGTTAAATTTAATAAGGGTAGTATTCTGGAATACAACATCCCACCCTTCTTCGAGAAAGAAAATTATCCTTGAAGAGAATAATTTTCTAGTAACTATATATTAAATTAAGAAAGACTTGGATTTTCGTTCAATTACAGTACAATGGTTTTCAAAATTAATCTTTATCAAAGGTTACAATAATCAATAAGTTCTTAATACTAGAAAAATATTCTATTTACATTATATATTAACTAAATTTTTTCCAATACTCAAAAAGTTCTTAACACTAGAAAAATAGTCCAAAATAGTCTATTTACATTATATATTAACTAAATTTAAATATTTCTCCTTGGAACCTTTTCTTTTCTTATCTAAAAATCATTATTACTTATTATATTAAATATATAATATTAATATTATTGTTTCAAAATTCTCATTTCCGTATATATATTAATTCCAAAATTTCTAATATATATATTACCAATAAAATTTTCTTTCTTTCCTTTTCCGTTCGAATATATATTAATTCTAAAATTTCCAATATATATTACCTCTAAAATTTTCTTTCTTTCGTCCCCCGCGCCGTGCTTCCTCGGTTGAGGGAAGAGCGGGGACCTTTTATTATTCCTTTTCTTCTTGAAAAATGCTGGTCCTGTTCTACATTTCGTCTTCTGGTTGAAACTTATCACGGGAATATTATGCAGATGGCTATGTCGAACTGTCACTAAAGATATATTACTTAACTCTCGCTTGGTGCCTTTCCTTCTTCTTAGATTTTTATTTGCAGCCGGCTATTTAAAAATGTCCATATCAGTTTTATTTTATGTCGGGCTTTTATTTGATCTCGTTGCAAAATATTTTTATAAACACAAATCTCTGGTTATTGTATCTTGGAGTGAATATTCTATTAAAAATTATTATTAAATCTATTTTCTCTAGAGTAGAAGTAAACGCCTCGAAGTATTCAAGGCAAAATGAAGTTATCAACTGAATTTTTTCTCTATGACTTTTCACATTCAATTCGGACGAAAATCCAAGTTGCTATGTTTTCAATAAATAAAAAGGTGCAGGTTATTAAGTGTGCTGTAACTGGTAATATTGTGAATGTTTATGAATGGTATGTATTAAGTGAGAATGTAATATATGTTAAGTGAAGTTTTTAAGGATGTGTTAGGAGATTCAGTGTTAAATTTAATAAGGGTAGTATTCTGGAATACAACATCAGTGTTGTAGTCCGGCGCCGTGCTTCCTCGGTTGAGGGAAGAGCGGGGACCTTTTATTATTCCTTTTCTTCTTGAAAAATGCTGGTCCTGTTCTACATTTCGTCTTCTGGTTGAAACTTATCACGGGAATATTATGCAGATGGCTATGTCGAACTGTCACTAAAGATATATTACTTAACTCTCGCTTGGTGCCTTTCCTTCTTCTTAGATTTTTATTTGCAGCCGGCTATTTAAAAATGTCCATATCAGTTTTATTTTATGTCGGGCTTTTATTTGATCTCGTTGCAAAATATTTTTATAAACACAAATCTCTGGTTATTGTATCTTGGAGTGAATATTCTATTAAAAATTATTATTAAATCTATTTTCTCTAGAGTAGAAGTAAACGCCTCGAAGTATTCAAGGCAAAATGAAGTTATCAACTGAATTTTTTCTCTATGACTTTTCACATTCAATTCGGACGAAAATCCAAGTTGCTATGTTTTCAATAAATAAAAAGGTGCAGGTTATTAAGTGTGCTGTAACTGGTAATATTGTGAATGTTTATGAATGGTATGTATTAAGTGAGAATGTAATATATGTTAAGTGAAGTTTTTAAGGATGTGTTAGGAGATTCAGTGTTAAATTTAATAAGGGTAGTATTCTGGAATACAACATCCCACCCTTCTTCGAGAAAGAAAATTATCCTTGAAGAGAATAATTTTCTATTAACTATATATTAAATTAAGATTAATTAAAAACTTGGATTTTCGTTCAATTACATTACAAAGGTTTTCAAAATTAATCTTTCATCAAAGGTTACAATAATCAAAAAGTTCTTAATACTAGAAAATTAATCTATTTACATTATATATTAACTAATTCTTAACAGTAGAAAAATAGCCCAAAATAGTCTATTTACATTATATATTAACTAAATTTAAATATTTCTCCTTGGATTCTTTTCTTTTCTTATCTAAAAATCATTATTACTTATTATATTAAATATATAATATTAATATTATTGTTTCAAAATTCTCATTTCCGTATATATATTAATTCCAAAATTTCTAATATATATATTACCAATAAAATTTTCTTTCTTTCCTTTTCCGTTCGAATATATATTAATTCTAAAATTTCCAATATATATTACCTCTAAAATTTTCTTTCTTTCGTCCCCCTCATTAACTTTTTTTTTGGATTTGCTATGTTTTCAATAAATAAAAAGGTGCAGGTTATTAAGTGTGCTGTAACTGGTAATATTGTGAATGTTTATGAATGGTATGTATTAAGTGAGAATGTAATATATGTTAAGTGAAGTTTTTAAGGATGTGTTAGGAGATTCAGTGTTAAATTTAATAAGGGTAGTATTCTGGAATACAACACTATGTAGGAACAGCGTTCTTCTGTTTGCACATGGAATGCAAATAAGGTTGTACAAATGGACTGAAGTTTATTAAGTCCAGGATTTAGTATGTCCACATTCTGGGTGGGTTTTGAAAAGTTTCCAAAATGAATGACAAGATTTATTGTCAAAGTATTCATTAGAAAAGTTTTCAAAACTCACCCATGGTATGGTTCATAAAAAAACTGAAGTCCTTGTTATATTGTCAACATAAAATTCAGATTATTCAAAGAGCTATTGTGGGTTAGTTCCTCTAGTGCGTCAACACGGAGGCTGGTTCAGCAGGAACACCACCAATATCGCTGTAAATTGTTCCTATCAGAAGGAATAGAGCACCAAGCGAACACAACAACTCTTCAAAGAAAAGCACACTGGAGTAATTTATTCCCCCATTTTTATTTTAGTTTATTCTCTTGAACATAGCTTTTATTTTAAATACAAACACTGGAACTGTCTTTTAAATTATGGGTCGTTTTGTTTGTTCAGTAGTCTTGATTTTAACTTTCACTGCGCACTTGTTATTTACTGTGTGGTACACGAACTCTATGAATCAACGTCACACTCGTATTTGGCAACCATTATTTAAGTAAATTTATTCCTATAAAATATTAAATTCATTCCCATAGAACTTATGTTTCTCGACAAAAACTCGACACGAAAAAAAGCGTGTGTACGGTTAAGAAATTTAAATCTGGCAACGGGAGGCACGACAGCAGAGACTCGACGTCTCTCCTCAAAGGATGATGAAATTTGACTTGACTTGATTTTGCCGCCGACATCCACTAATCGTGATCGTGATAGATTTCCCGATCTAGGGGTAGCCAATAAGCGATCGAATCGGGATTCAGTGGATGAATTTTCCGTATGACCGTGTGGGGTTCTCTATATCACACGGAGAACCAACCCACAAACCTAACCTGTAAACATGCAAAAACAAATCCCAATCTGCAAGCGCATCCATCCCAAACTTGCAAGAATTCATCTCCCAATCAGCAATGAAAGGCATTGCCCAAAACTCCCAACAGAATACAATTCAATAGAATATATTCTAAATCATCTCTTACATCACCCCACATATAATTTTTCCCAAAAATTCCCAGTGGTGACTCTTCCCTGGCTTGCCATCGCCCGCAACTATTCGCCGTTCCCCGGATTTCTGTCGGTGGGTGAGAGTGAACCCCGTGTCGTGCGCCGGCACACAAACCTGAAACAACCGTACGGTCAAGCATAATGCCCCTTTGCCTGCATATCGAAAACGGACGATACCGCACCCGTTCAAACAAATGGACGAGCAAAAAGAAGCTTCAGGCATTGTGTTCATGTAATGCCGTTCTAGGCGATATATTCTTTGGTGACGATAGGCCGACCGAAGATTTGTGGTTTGTTTTATTAAGCCGTATGGCTCTGATCCACTAGAAAGGAAGATATTTCGTCGACATTTAGTCAACAGAAATCTTGCCGACGATGGCAAAGGGTCAGGCTGGATGGCTATCTTATTTGGGTAAATATGCTAGTACAGGGATAAAGTGGTGAGGAATTCGCTACCCATGGGAACCATAGACCAGCGTTGGTAAGCAAAACAAATACAGTGCGGTAGTGTGTGTTTACTTTGATTTCCAGAAGGGTCATCGTAGAGCATGAACGTGGGTATGATTGCCTAAACAACGATCCTATTCATGACCAAATCTCATTTTCGGTTGATAGCCGATAATGTGAAATTGGTTGCGGCTATTGCGAACCTAAAGATATGGAGGCAATAGTTAATTACCGAAGGGTAGGGAAACTATCGGCTGCAGTTGTGTCAACAAGTACGTTGGTCGACGTGTCTTCTGGACCAACGGATTGTTGTTTGGGTGATCGACCGATGGTCCAGCCGACAAGGCGAGGATGGACATGTCCTGCACGTGTGTGAGAAAGTGCTTCTCAGCGATGCGCATTGACATGTTCGGGAATTAATGTCGGTTACATGAAGAGGTTGTGGCGGTTCCGCCAAACCCACAGTTAGCTTTCCTGAAAAACCCCCATAACTTTCATCTAATCTCCCAATTTCACTAATGCAATCGCATTAACCTAAAAGTCCCTGTAAAAGAAAACTTACCTTCCATGCGCCTGTTCGCATACAATTCTCCGTAAGATTTCTTTCTTAACTTATCAGGCAGAACCCCCATTATTACAACTCAACTCCCATTGTTTCCCGCCCACGCATTTGCATAGACATCTGACGACATTTTCCTTTTTCAAGGACATTAATGCATACAACGCATTATAGGGAAATTCCTGTAAAGAATTTTTTCTTCAAGGACATTCATACATATATCAATGCATCTCTGCATTAGCGACCTGGAACCGAATTTCCAGTTAGTGTAGATATTCACACTAGGGTTCGATCCTGGCGTCGCCATAGATGCTTTGTTCAATTGACACAGATGGTATATACAAACCGTTATTGTGTAATCATCTGAAATGCTTCGCAATGACTTGCAACCATCGATACAGCTGCAAGTACTTCTCACTGAAATATTTCTTTGTTTGAATCTTCAAACAACCACCGACGTCGCGCTTAGCCGTCGGATTGGATTCAATAGCATAAACATATGCAAACAAAAAAATCCGATTCTTCCAGTCGGCAGAGATACGATATACGATCTCTATTATTTCAATTCCTTTTAGCATCTAATGAGTGGCTGATATTTACTCAGCTGACCCTCATTACCGGACGATCCATTAGGTCGCTTCTTTCTTTGTCTGTATCCCTTGTCTAGGTTTCGTTTCGCTTTTGACCTGCAAGCATTATGTAAACGATTGATCTCACACACACCACCATGACCTCCAATACGAGATCTGATTTTCTTGTTCCCACAAAAGAGACTTTACGTTTCTCTGGTGGTAGGTAAATCTTTTCCCTAGTGGAGGGAAACACTCTCTCTCTCAGGGAAAATGCCCCTAAAAATTTCTCTCGTAGCGAATCAGATCTGCACGAGATGATTATCGCTAAGTCGCTTGCCACCATCCAACCGAGCAAGTCGGTTCGGCTTCCGCTCCTCGTCGACCGCCGAGGATGCGAAAATACCCCTGTAGTCGTGTGGATAGTTAAGTGTAAAATTCTTAAAATCAATTTAATATTAACAATAAGTTTAAGTAAAATATATCATATTCAATAATGGTTGAGAACAAGAAAAAATAAACTAAAACTGAAATGGAAATAAAAAGGACATTTACTTTAACCAAGTCACCAGTGTGTTTAATTTTCGGCAGCGGTTTCTGTGTCCTGCGTTATTTTCTGTGTTGTCCGCTCCGTATTTTGGTGTTCGGTTTGTTTACTAGTGAGTACTTTTCATCCTTCCCGGTTGTGGACAAACGTGGAGGCGTTTTGTTCTTTTGTCGGCGAAACAACGGATGAACTCTCGCGCGTGAACAATAGACGATGGGGATGGAAGTGAACGGAGTGTCCATGCCTGGCACAATACTTCCTCTCCACAAGGTAACCGGATTAGATTTCGGAAACACGATGCGTTGAATGCAAACATGCCCCGGGGTGAAAGTTTGATGCCACGGTAAGATGGTAATCTTGCCGTGGGCTTATGTTTTCAGGTGGAAGGTGATGCAGAGTAGCTTACGATGTTCATTTGCAGGTTAGCATAATGACTTGCCTGGTAAGTGGGAGACGGCTAACTAAAGGGAGTGGGCGGTTCTTTGGGAATGCCTAAAAGAACCCCCATACTATAGCTATCAAACTCGGTTTTCAGTCTGGGAAATCTATATCCTGTTATTATTCGGCCCCACATATCGTGTCTTATCATTGACAGCCTGAGGGATTTACAGGCGCGTGCTCCCCACGTTTTCCTCTCTTCGTTATGGGCGTGGTTTCCCCATTGTCGAACCATCATCGGCACTACAACCGGGATCCGGTCTTGGTCTTATTTAGCAAGTCCCGAGACTTGTTAGATTTTCAAAATAATTTGTTTTTCCGGGCAAGGTTATTAGCCTTGCGCCAAAGTTGTCACCTGACTTTAAGCAGACGCTTGATGCTTAGAGTGTCAGTCGAATTTGAGCGGAAAAATCATGATGGATCGAATTTCCATCTGCCAAGCCTTGGCCACACGTAACAGATCCACTTCTTAATCCGATGGTGACTGCGGATGAGCAATGAGTCATATACGACAAACGCGTTAAACGGCGGCCAAACCATGACTGACAGCCAGTAAAGCTCTGCTCTTCATTTCGTGGAATTAGAAAGGGATCGTCTACTATATGCTACTTACTTTTTTTTACACTAACGCGCGCAAAAAAAGGGGATATGGCCAAACACAAAATTCGGACCTTTGGTAGCGATTGACCAGAAGCAGCCAGAATTGACCAACAGTAGACGTATTGTGTCCCATCAGTACGCTAAGCAATACACACCTATAATGGGTGGGCAGAACGTCTGAGAGCTTGTGTTAAGTTTATAGTTGTATAATATATTATTTTCAACATATTTTTCCACAATTGTTATTTGAAATATAATATAAGGTGGCAACCTTTTGTGGAAAGCTCTGGGTTGATGTTCCACATGTAATATGGAACCTTTTTTTGATGTTCATTGTTGAAGTCTTCTATTGATTCACATCCAAGATGGAACCCTTTCCCGTTGATATTCGTTGTAGAATGACCTTGTGGACCGGTTGAAAACACATTACTCAGTAAGTCCCGAATCTGACATATAGATGGCATTATAATATATTAAATCGATGTCCAAGGGAAATTTGGATTTTTCCGAAAGTATGACCATCAGATAATAAGTGTCAATATTTTATGACATTTGAAAAATCAATTAGTACGTTACACCTATTTTTTTACGCGCGCACAAAAGCGGATTTTGGAGTACCCTTAATTGTCAGAGCACAGTGGGAGCTGAAGGATAAGGAAGAGACCTGTTTTAATGACGATACTTTTGTTATTTCCAGTACAACGGAAAAATCTGCTTTTGGCGAGAAAAAATATTTTGCTTTTTTTTTACACTAACATGCGCCCAAAAGGGGATATTGGAGCACCCTTAAATGTCAGAGCACAGTGCGAGGGGCACGAGAGGTAGTGGATAGGGAAAGGAGGTATCAATGTACATTGGTCTTAAATGCCTGGACATTACAACGAGGAGGAAACACATGATCAGGAAGATGCATTTCACATTTGTGCGTTGCGGCTGAAGAATGACTCTCGATGTTGAATATGTTTGAATATCAATGGTTCGATAAGTGTTTTTTGGGCTCCGCTTCGAATGAAACTGTGGGGTAGATAGTCGCGACGCCAGCATGGGCGAGAGTTCTACTATCAACCCACTCGCCGTTTATTATAAAGTTCCGCCGAACACCAAAAGAACTGAGTTCCAAACACGATCACCAGGGGAACAACAATAGAAAAATGAAACACCCGGTTATTCTGTTGAAGTAAATGTTCTTTTAATTTTATTTCACTTTTGTTATTAACCTGTTCTTAGCCATTATTAAATACGTTAGTGTTTTTGATACTTCATTTAGACTTATTCTTTAATATTTAATTGACTTTTATAAGTTTTCAGTTCGGCGCAAGGCTAATAACCTTGCCCGTAAAAATAAATTATTATGGAAAATCTAACAAGCCTCGAGACTTGCTAAATAAGGCCAAGACCAGATCCCGGTTGTAGTGCCGATGGTGATGATGATAAGTTTTCAGACATGGTGAAACACTTCTTTCACGACCCGACTTCTGGATATATAAGCTCCTCCGCTGCGCGACGGAGAGCGGGAGATCGCACGACCAGCGTGGTCGGCGGATGTGATTTGACTGCTCGATATTAAATCGCTGTGCAAGGGAAATTTGGGTGCATTCACTTTGACCGTGGTGATAACCGGATCTCACAGAGGAGATCATCATGGTACACATATATATGTGTAGGTCGGTTCTTTTCATGGGTCGAAGCCATGATAACGAATCTGAAACACCAAGAAGGGGCATAATGTGCATCCAGGAGATGTGTGTTCGTTGAAACGAACAAATCGAATCTCGTGGGATGCTAATGGGTTTGTGTTTGATTATGCATCGAGGTAATGAGGAATGGATTCAGGGCAATTACAAGACCAAGGAAAAAGCGACCTAATGCATCGTTGGGTAAAGAGGGTCAGCTGGATAAATAGCAGCCACTCATTAAATGAAAAATGCATTTAGGATACCACAAACGATATGAATTGTTTCTGGTATCGCCAGGAAGCCTGTGGAGGAACAACGTTTTTTGTTTGCACTTGGTGCCAGTTAGGGAAATTGGCTTCAGCGTCGTTTGCGCTAATTGAATGCAGCTGCTTGGGTATTTTATTGCTGGGAGGAAAAGGTCGCCGGCCAATGTGTACGTTAAGAGATTTATCGTACACATGGCGAAGCTGAAAAATAGACAGCGCGATGTTTATGGTCCCTGGTGAAGGTTACATAGTATGTAATCCAAATCCTTGGTTATTAGGAATTCGTCTAGGGGAATCTGCCTGGCACCGAAGGTGCCAAATTGGTTTGGAATTCCTGATAAGTTGAGGAAGATATCTTACGGGGAATTGTATGCGAGAGGATGCATGAAAGGTAAGTTTTCTTTTACAGGGACTTTTAGGTTAAAGATTTGATCTATTTAATGCGTGAAGCATTTAAGATGCTAAAGCGATTGCATTAGTGAAGTTATGAGATTGGGTGGAAGTTATGGGGGTTTTTTAGGTAAGCGAACCTTGGGGTTTGGCGGAATCGCCACAAAACAACGGGTTCTGTGGTTGTTCTAGAAAATATCAAAAGGCGAGAAAATTGTTTTGGTTGATAGCAGAGAAGACGAAGATATCAGGCAGGGCAGTGTATTTACCATCTAGCATGAGCATTTGTCAATAAGATATACTATTTTTTGGTGCACCACCGTGCTTCCGGTATCCCGGGAAGAGTGGGCTACCGCTGTTGTCCTCTTTGGGCATGTGTCGAACTCGTAACTACACTCACCGCGTACTATTGCCCATGTTGCCGCACAATTATACCGATGTTTCTGAATGAAACGTCACCAAAGAGTTTGCTGAACAGTCACTAAAACAAACGCTTCCGTTTCTTTTAAAAACCGGTTTTATTTTACGTTTTAGAACTGATTTTAGTTTACATTAAATCTATATTATTTTTGAGGAGGTCTTCTCACGCGCGCTACACACTGACTCTGCCAAGCGACTCCAGTCAAGTCACTCTTTCAAGGTGTTCACCTTCTTACTTCAAAATTCGAATCCTCAAATATCTGTATGTTCTTTCGAAGGTCAAGACGCATCGCCAAGACCGGGGGGGGGGGGGGGGGGGGGGGGGGAATACATTTTTCACGATCTTTTGGAGATCAAAAATCTATCCGGGGTGATGGGTGCTGCGCTTGCTGCCCGTCGGACAAAAATAGCAGTGCGGTAATGATTCAACCACCGGTTTGGTGTTGTTGCATCGTAATCGAGGGGTCTTTGCCAACATTTTGTGACGATGCATAAAACGTGTGCCCATTACCATACGTCTGAGTTCAATAGGCAGTTTGCAGAGTGGCTGGAAACCCACGAAAGCCGACAAAAGCTCCCAAAACACCAATATGTGAATTCAGTCCAAACAGTAAAAATAAAAGATAATATGTGCATTAGTACAAATAGTACGAGTAAAGAAAAGGGTAAGTCATAGGAAAGACATGGTGTAGTCGGAAGCCCTAAGTTCAATCCTCTAGCGCCGTACTTTGAGCTGGCGTTTTATTTATTAAGTTTTCGATATTCTTCTGGTGTTTGGTTCCTCACTATTGTTGTGTGTTCGCGTGTGTCCCCTATATTGAAATCGCCACCGAAATATGGCGAAATTGCTTCAAAGCACAACCGAATACTACAGAGAACGTAGGTGCATCAGCAATATTGCGTATACATAAGAAACCGATATTTATGAAAGAGGAGATAAACAGTTGGTGGCATGCAACTGACCGCTGAACTTTACCGGAGAGTTGAGGATAAACACATGCTATCACAGCTGTAAAGTGTTTTTTGGGAATGTTTAAAAAAAACAGGTTGTAGATAAAACCTGAAGATATAAGAAATTAAAAAATACGACAACAAAAACACATTTAACTAATTCGTACAAATTACTTAATAAACCGTCTAACAACTTCATGTGAGGAAAGAAGGCAGTTGGTTTATTATGGCAGGACCGTCATGTAGGAAAAAAAAATTAAATAAAACGTGCTTAAATCCCTTGGATTAACTAATTGTCCAGGTCGCAGAGGGTAGAGACTAGAGAGTCCTAAGAGAGAGAGGGAAACTTTTGCCCTAGACAGGTTAACGAAGAATCGCCACGTGTATGTACCGGCGGATTGATATAAAATAAATGTAGTTTTCCAAAGCTGGTGTCCAACAGGTTTACTAGTGTTAACTTGAATCTTGTAGAATGTAGATCACTGCTCGATTATTAGGCAAGGAATGCCATAGGTATCCACGGAAAGTTAATGAGAGCGCAATCGATGGACAGGACACGAATGCCATAACTATCTGCCAAAAGTGAGATACAACACAGTTTGTAGTCTGCTTGAATCTGATTTATTCTTCAAAAATTCTGTCCTTAAATACTATTTCTACCATCAACATTTCCGATGCGTATCGACACTAAGTAGGACACATCTCATCATATTACGTCATGACCTGAAAGTTACCTTTCTAATTTCAAAACCTAATGCATATTGCAAAGCAAATCCACGATGAGTCACTTCCCAGATGACACGTTAATAGGTGAGTATCATGTACTGTGATATCGTATGAGGTTCATGACACACATCCATCGGAACCCGGGAAATGAGTATTATTAAGTCACACTTTTTGTCATTACTTTCGGATGTGCCGTCCCGTATTTTGTTTCAAGATCGTGGAAATTGAATTACGATCCAATTATCCGGTGTAAAATATTGGGAAATGTCTTCCTGTTTTAATGGGTACACTACATGCAAACTAAATGCAGAATGCGACAGAAGAACTTGCGGACTTCAATAGGGTGCTTTAAAGGGAAAGTTTTCCCAAGAAAGGTAGAGATAGATATATTCGGGAGTGAAATGCACACAATTTTCGCTCTATCTGGGCTCGCACGCAAGTTGTACATTTTTAAAAGCGCCTCATCACCTTGATGGGAGATCTGCAGATTGAGATCCACCCCGGCCGCCTGATATAACGCCCTGCGGCCTTCTTTATGGAGCTGTAGGTAGATGTGTTTCGAAAAAAAAAAAAATTACAGAAAAAAATAAAAACGGTTTGACTTACGGGATTTTGCTTAATTGGTGGACTGCAACACGGAGTCTGTTTCTCAAGTGATTCATCCGGCCCCGAAACGGTTTGAAATTTTAACGAGGAATCGGAAATGACGAGTGCCCACGAATTAGATTTATTTTAACTGAACGTAACCAGTAATTTTTTCTTGACACAATATTCATATAATTATTTCTGTTACCATAGATCGGTATGAAGGCACCAATTCCAGGAACGGCAGTTTAAGGTTTTGCTTTTGCGAATCGTCGTGAGATACCGTTCGACCTCATTCCATTGTTCACTACAATTTTGGATATTTTTGGTGATTTGTGGGAAGACGCATTTAGATTCGTGATTCGATTGGTGTATCTAGATCCTTTTCCCATGAGTCGATTTGTGGGAGCGGACATTACAGAAATGTCCCAAATCACTTGCTTACAGCGATTGTCCTGATGACTCTGACACATCTAAAGGACTAAATTTGGTAGGCTGTTGTTACAACTGTTGGCCAATAAGTCCCTAGAAACTCCTATGATGGCGCTCGTAGCATCGCTAATGGTCTGTTTTTAGTAAGTATCATCCCTCACTTTTATCTGTCAATTTTCAATTTGTTTCATGTTTCAATTTTGCATGATAAATGGGGTATGAAACAAATATCTACGAGACGGGTGCCGCATTTTCTCTCAGCTGAGAACTTTTGGAGCGCATGCTTCGCAAGCCAGATGAGTTTCTGGGCAGATTAGTAACTGTAGATGAAACATGGATACGCCACTACACTCCGGAGACGAAAGAACAGCCAAGACAGTTGATTGTTAAGGGCAAACGGGCTCCAAAGAAGGCAAAGACGGCGATATCAGCTGGAAAGGTTATGGCTACTATGTTTTGGGATGCATATGGTATTATTATTGACTTTTTTTTTTTTTTTTTATTAGACTTCTCTCGGGAGAGGCGAACCTATAGCGCCGAGTGGGTGTCCCGAGATGCCATCAAATAACTGTTGCAGGTTGTAACGTTCCGGGAACACTCGCCTGAGAAGGGAATTCCACAGCTTCCCCGCTCTGTAGCAGAACGAGTTCTGATGTAGGGATGTTCGCGCCGTCGGGAGATGAACCACAAACGGGTGCGATCCGTCGGATTGTCTTGTGGAGCGCATATAGACCGAATTGCGTGGAACAATGCCAAGAATCTCCGAAGAACAGCACCCGTGATAATATCTGTAAAACAGACAGAGGTCGGCCACGCGCCCTCGATGTGATAGCGACTGTAGTCCCGACGTCAGCACCGAGTCCCCGATCAGGCGGACGGCTCGTCTTTGTACGCTCTCAAGTAGGTCGAGGGTATGTTTAGGAGCCGAGCTCCAAACATGAGAGCAATATTCGAGCGCGGGTCTAATTTGAGATTTATATAGGAGAAGAAGTTGGGCCGGAGTAAAGTATTTCTTGGCTCTAAAAAGATAACTCAGTTTACCTGAGGCTGATCTGGCAATACCCGATACGTGTTTATACCATGATACATTCCCACAGACCGTGACGCCGAGCAATTTCAAACTTTCCCCAGCCTCGAGGGCCCGGCCACTCATAATCAGCTGTGGAACCTATGATCCACTTTTCTTTGTGAATGTTGTATACTGGGTCTTCGTTGCGTTGAAGTCGACAAGATTGGCCCTTCCCCACTGCAGGTCTTTATCCAGATCCTGATTCAGAGAGTCAATCTGTCTACATCTCAGCTGGTGCGACACAGATGCACCAATCGGCCGAACACTCGAAAAGGAGGAAACAAGCGTACTATCATCCGCAAAACTGAACACTTTGTTATCCGTTGTCTCCAACAAATCATTTAAGGGAAGCAAGAACAAGGTTGGAGCCAAAATAGAACCTTGGGGCACCCCCGAATTAATAGGATACAGATCCCAACACTCGCCGTCCACAACAACCCGGATCGATCGATTCTCAAGGAAGCTCCTCGTCCAGTCACAAAGCTGTTGGGAAAGTCCATATGAACGAAGTTTGCTCAGCAATGCCCCGTGCCAGACGCGGTCAAAAACCTTGGAAATATCCAATGCGACCGCCCTTGACTCACCATGCCGTTCAATCGCAGATGTCCATATATCGGTTATAAGTGTCAAACGGTCTCCTGTGGACCGCCTGCCACGGAATCCGTATTGACGATCATTCAGGAGCCCGTTACACCCCAAATCCTTAACCAACTTTGTATTGATGACTTTTTCCATTACCTTAGATAAAATAGTGAGTAATGGTGTCGGACGGTAATTTTGTGGGAGACACTTTTTTCCCGTCTTTGGGATTGGCTGAGCTCGAGCGATTTTCCAGCAGGCAGGAAAGGTCCTCCGTGCATAAGATAAGCGTAAGAGTCTGCCAAGAACCGGCGATCGTTTTGGAGCACAGTTCTTAAGGACTATTACTGGTATTCCGTCCGGGCTGGTTGCCTTCCTACAATCCAGTTCACGTAGAATGCGCTGAATAGTGCGCGAACGAAATCTCACATCCCGCATGGAAGACTGTACCGGCGAGATCACAGGTGGGCCCAAAAGGCCAGGATCGAGGTTTGAATTCGCCGAAAATAAATTTGTGTATACATTAGCTTTATCCCTTGAATTCGTGACTAACGTCCCGCTGACTGTCATCAACGTAGGGAACGAAGAGGATGCAAAGTTACCGCGGACAGCTTTTGCCATTGACCAGAAGGAGCGCGAGCCAGTTGGGCACCGAAGGAGCTTATTGATCACCCTGTCGTTGTGAGCCTTCTTCGCGGTATCAATCGCCTGGTTGCACGCGTTTCTGATTCTGACAAAATTCGTTCTGTTAACATCGGTGGGATTGGAGCGCCATTGCTTAAAAGCTCTATTTTTTGCCGCTCGCACTTTTTGTCAAACCAAAGTTTATCAGACGAACTTCGTTTGATGGAATGTGGAATATACATCCCCATCCCCAGAAGAATAATCTCTGATACCGACTCCGCGCATGCGTTAACATCGGAGTTTCCGAAGCACACCTCGGACCACGGAAAGGATGCGAAGAAGTCTCGCAAATCGTCCCAGTTAGCGGCCCCATACTTCCATACATGGCGAAGCTGCCTACACCGGTTGCTTGCTTGATACGCAAGTGCTTGCGTCACAGATACCAAGCAGTGGAAAAGGGCAGACGATAACTGTATAGTATTATGTGTCATTCTTAGGTCACCCAAATGAAAAAATAAAAGAAAATCATCCTCATTTTCTAAAAACTTATTGACCTGCCCTCATATCTTACTCACCGATGTTGGAATCAGATGAACGAAATCTCCGATTTCGATTAATGCAGTATATTGACAATAATGGACGTCACGTGTCTTGTATCTTCTTTTAAAGTGTGCCACCTAAGTGAAATTATTAAATAATAAACCTAAATTAATAAGCCTTTTTTTAATTCAATTTTGAAATAAGCAAGTTCCTTTGCCCCGACCTGTACTAGAAAAAAGTCGTTATCTTAGGTGTTAGATATGACTTTAGACAATTATAAAAAAATTGTTTATACATATAGTGTTCATCACTGCTGGCAACTCTAAAGACTCCTAAGAACTTCTTTGCAGATATATTGAAGGTTTTCTTGTGGGGGTTCTCTATACTACATGGAGAACTAACCCACTATTTCAGCCCTATTTCGACCGCTAACAGCGTGTCATATATATTCCCCAATTTCTTCTACCAACATTATTCACCTGAGAATCATTGTTTTCCGAAAGAATATTATATGCAGCCAATTTAGCCTCACTTTGGCTTTTCCCCGACCATCCATTCGCTTGAGATAAATGATCTCTTTTGGTTGGTGAATAGCACCGGCCACATTTCCTCTCCTCCATAATTCTGTCTCCCCACAGGTCAATGCACACTGAGGTTACCACATTCACTGAATTGGGTCAGTGGGTTACCTCAGAGCTGCATTGATTCATGTACACACAACCAAACCCACTCCGGGTTCATAGTACTTCGTGTCTTTGTCCTCCCATTCTCCCATGTTCGTCGACTGTCAATTAACCGATGTATTCACCATACTTCGACGGGCGTGGCAACGAGAGAGCAGAAGCGTGATCTCTATTGGTTGTCCTGTGTGCAAAAATAGCATCCAGAATTTCACCACTAATTAGATCAGTCGCATCTCAACCGTCACAGCGGACAGTCACGCTGCCGCTACCAGTCACATCTCAATCGTCACCGCGGATAGTCACGCCGATATGTACTACAATTATTACACCGAGTTTAAGTTCAGAGTCAACTCGCGGTTGAGCAATACTCATGTTGGACATTTTCTTTGTAAAATAATTTCGAGATCATCAAAATAATCGCTTAAATGGTGTATTATTTACCAAAGCGTACTTTTTCAATAGTTACATTGAGTCGCGATCCTTTCCTGTAAAAAAAAACCAAATAAAAGTTCTTCAATTTAAATCTAGTGATAATTAATACAAGTTCTAGCCGAAAGCCTTAGTCGCTAGTGCTATTAGTTTTAAGTTACCATGTACTTTACTTGCATTGTAATAAATAATAATAATAATAATAATAATAATAATAATACAAGTTCTTCAATTTAAATCTAGTGATAATTAATACAAGTTCTTCAATTTAAATCTAGTGATAATTTATTATGGGCTCCTCGATAGTATAATGGTTATCCGCCTGTCACGCGGGAGACCGGGTTCGATTCCCCGTCGGGGAGCCTCTGGCGCAAGACTATTTCCGGAAAAAACAAATCATTATGGACAATTTAACAAGCCTCAAGACTTGCTAAATAAGGCCAAGACCGGTCCTAGTGGTTGTAGTGCCGATGATGATGATGATGATAATTTATTATAATGTAAAGTAAAAGAAATTAGAGCCATCACCAGGGATTAATAAACAAAATAAAAACAACAGATTAAACTGCGTTAATCATTTCATATTTTCTCTGCGAACAATTTGACTACGTCTGTGCTGGCCGGTAAAGTGGATCCGTGCCCGTGTATTGGCATACCTACTTCATACTCCCACATTCTTGTCCGAAAGCTTCACTCGAATTCCTTTCTTCTTTTTCTAAGGCTTATCCTTTTATACATTCTCTGACTTTTTCCTATGCAATTAATAAATCATTAATGCTCACGCAAAGACTGCAACGTTTTAAAAATAGTTTTACTATGTATTATTTTTGCGTTGACTTTATTCACTAGAAACCCACACACAAAAATAGATCCTGATGTACTCTTACTGCCTGCGGTAGATATGTTATTCATTACTTTTGTTGACAATCGTTTGAGTGATTTCTTC
This sequence comes from Microdon myrmicae, assembly GCA_963931805.1. Lineage (NCBI taxonomy): Eukaryota > Metazoa > Arthropoda > Insecta > Diptera > Syrphidae > Microdon > Microdon myrmicae. The sequence continues at coordinate 134,552,045 of OZ007499.1, forward strand.
GAACCATTGCTACCCATTCCTTTTCCCTGGGTAGCTTTAGTGTTAGAAAACTTATAACTGACACGCGTATATTGAATGCCCACATTCCAGATACACGCAACAAAACCACAAAACGTGTAAAAATCAAATGTTGCATTCAGATTTCGCAATCACGTAGCCAATTGAGCAAAATTGTGGTTCATGAAGGCAATCAACCAGCTATTCACCCGTTCTCCAGGGCAGTCGCCGTCCTACATTCTCTTCTCAGATGGACCATCTCCGCTTACACTATAGAATAGTAGTCAGCCAGACGATATTTAACATCGCCCTACATCTCTGTCTCTGCCTCTTTTCTCTGAGAATAAGCCAACTTTCCCAATCAACCCCCGACCGCGGTAAATCATGATCGGTTTTCAATGGTTTCTCTCCAACAATGATGTTGACTTCTCTCCCACGCGACCTCAGAATCCTCTCGCACCCCATCGGCGTGCACATTCTATCGGTTCCCACCAACCCAAAACCAATGAACTGAATTCGCATACTCATACAAAAACTCTATGTGTCCCGTGGAATACTGAATGCTAACCTATTTTAAGGATACTTAATGTATTTCTGTTCTGCTTTTTTTATTTTCTATCTTTTATATATTTTTTACTTTATTTTTCAAGTTGTGCGGTCGCGTATCCCCGTCGTTCAGCGATTGCGATAAATAGCAGCTTTAGAGAAAACAAAACAAAACGCTTGTTTCACGATTAATTGCGACTCAAATATTCATAAAATGGCGGCCAGGATATTCATTTCTTGGTTCCTTGCCCGTCTGGTGGTTGCGGCGGTGAACGCGCGCTTAAATGAAAATTCATTGCGGGAAAAATCGAAAAAATTCACTTTACTCTTGGTTGCAGGATACGATGGAATGGGAGAGAGGTGTGGGTAGTCGTTTAGCATTTCATTGCGATTTATTTGCTTGTTTGGCATTTAAACTCCTGTGGGAAGGCGAATGAAAGAAATTAATTCACCAACCAACACAAGTGTGTGCGTCCTTGTGGATAATGATGCGGATGCAATTGTTCTTCATACAACTATCAGCGATTTGTGCTAAATGCCGATTAATAGAACGCAATTCCCTTGGTTCACCCCTCACCCTTATGGTTCGGCTTTACTTCCCCGCCTGTCGTCCTTTGCTCACATCACAGGCGACTATCATTGCATGCAGATGCATTTGTTGGAATCATCTATACTGTTTCAGTGAATGTCAGTAAGATTGTGTTTTGTATCTGAGCTTGTATTTTGTGTCTCTTTTTTTTATTGCATGTTTTTATTTTTTTTATTTATATTGCTCTTTTTACTTTTTGTTCTCGTATCTCGTTTAGCGCTGCTGTTTCGTGTAAATTGCCTGCCACATCGCGCGTTCAGCACTGTACGCCAGTAATTATTTGTCCTGTAGTCACATTGTATTACCCAGCCACAGGCTGGATGCTTGTAATTGGCACTCAGTTGACAATAAATTAGCTGGAAACCCTATTTATGTTTCTGAACGTTGTATCTGGATGTTGTATCTGAGCGATTCACCTGAATGTTGTTGATATTGTAATTGTCTTACTTGTAATTTTATCTTGTATGTAACTTTGGTTAGTTTATTTGTAAATAACGGAGCATTGTATTGCAATTTTATTTGCTACAAAGTGTTGTACATCTATAATTGAGTTAGACTTCGTGTGTTCTGGTTAAAGTAAACGGTGGAACGATCTTTCGGTGACGCAGTCTTATTTACTGTCCTATATGCACCACATTACCTTATGCTATATGTTATTTACTGTCCTTCTATATATATCACATTACAAAGTATAAAATTTAATACACTGGAAGGCTAGAATGCAAAATTGATTATTAGTTCAATTTACGGTATACTGGTGAATTTGATTTATGAATTACTTCTTCTATCTTGATAATCTAATTGCTTTGTAAGGCTTTATTCTTATTCTTCAAATATCATCTTTAAAATGTCACCCAATCCCAGATACTCGCAGTGATTAATCGCACTAGGCATTATTTCGATCACAATACTATACTTCTCGACATCAATGTGATCCTTTCAGCGCAACGGTTTTCTTGGCTATTCTACCTTGTGGAGTTTCCAGAAGATTACAAACGCGCAAACAATGTGAGGGACCTAATACCAAAAGAGAATCGAAAAATTAATCACCAGAACCTTATACCAAAATCACAGCTTATGAAGAGAGTTCTACCATCTCCGTGTAGACGCGGCCATGGTCTAATGCGTTGACGGTTTCATATCGCACGTTCGATTCCCATTCGTCAATGCCGTTGCGAAAAGCTAAGTGTGCTGCACACGAAACTGGCCGCCTTTCTGGAACACCGTAATCATATCCACGATATAATTAATTTACGCTTAATCAATTATTTATATATTATATAAAAATAAACGATTATTTGTAGAATGCCCTGTGAGTAGGGCGTTAGAATATACTCACGGCTAGTCCGGCTTGTCGTAAGAAGCGACTAAAGGCCGATAGTAGGTGGGGTCTCAACGGCCGGCCGCTCGGTGAAATACCACCCCATCAAGCTATAGGCTCCGTGAAATGGTCGGAAGAAATCCTGGACATCTTTCAGAGTTTGGCGGATGGTCCGGTTCGAGAAAAGGTTGGTTTAGGTGGTAGTCGGTCCCAAGGCGAGATACTACCCCGTCACGCTGTACATTCCGTGATATTTTCGAGAGAGATCTTCGATGGTGTTTCGGATGTGTGGTTGACGGCGTGGACTGACACGGAGATAACTGGTACCTTCTGATATAAAGAATTCCAGATGTAAACTAGTTTCCCATACGGATCTCCGGAGGAGACTATGTCAGGGGGAATATCATGCAGATATTATGATAAACAACCGAACTTTAACAAATTCGTCATGGCACAATTGGACTCGCTCTCGACCCTCTGCCCACGCTCGACTGGTAACGGCATTTTGTAACAACAGGGGAATCGATTTCACCAATACGAATGTAAACACCGTCCACCAATATTTGCAAACAGCGAAACCTGATATCCTTGCCCTAACTGAGACCCAGGTCCATTCGTCAACTGATTCGACATAACTTCGTTGCTCAGGACACGACTTACATTCGAGATTCCGTTTTAAGAGTGGAGTCTGCGTCTTCACGCAGTTCGATCTGGCCTGCCAGAGGATGGAGGCGTTGGAACTCAATAACATGGACATCATGTGGTTTAGGGTCATGCTGAGGAATTCTGTAAAATTCCTTTGTTGTCATTACCGATCCACTCATGACGATCGACTAGCTACATTTTTCGAACATCTTTCACATACAGTCGACTGGATACAGATCAACCACCCGGTTTCTGAAATTGTCGTCCTTGGCGACTTTAATGTACACAATTCCGGCTGTTTGGTACATTCTAACAGAACCAACGAGGCTGGAAGGCTGGCGGAGATAGTTGCTGTTAGCCACAACTTGACCCAACTCCTGAAGGAATCCACGCAAGTGCCGGATGCCCGAGGCGATTATGCGAACACACTGGATCTGTCTTTGACACCCGAACCGAGTATTTATATCGTAGAGGTTTCAGCCCCAGTGGGAAACTCAGATCACTCCTTTGTATTGGTACCGCAACCACTTGCATTTCAATGGAACAACCGTCCTAGGCAGCTTTGACATCTATGGAAGTATGGGGCTGCTAACTGGAACGATCTGTGAGATTTATTCGCATCCTTTCCATGGTCGGAGGTGTGCTTTGGAGACTCCGATTTTAACGCTTGCTTGGAGTCAGTCACAGGGATTAATCTTCTCGAGATCTGCATCCCACATTCCATCAAACGATGGTTTAATAAAAATTGCGAGCAGATTACAGCGGAAAAAAATAGAGTTTTTAACCAATGGCGCTCCAATCCCACCGATGTTAACAGAACGAGTTTTGTTAGAATCAGAAACGCATGCAGCCAGGCGAGTGATACCGCGAAGAAAGCTCACAACGACATAGTGACCAAGAAACTCCTTCGGTGTCCGACTGGTCCGCGTTACTTCTGATCAATGGTAAGTGCTGTCAGCAGTAACTTCGCTTCCTCCTCTTTCCCCCCGTTGGCGACGAACAGCGGTACGTTAGTAACAACATCGAAGGATGAAGCTAGCGTGTTCGCGAATTTATTTTCCGCGAATTCAAACCTCGATCCCGGTCATTTGGGGTGTGATCGCGCCAATACAGTCTTGCATGCGGGATGTGAGATTTGGCCCGCGTACTATTCAACGCATTCTACGTTAAATGGACTGTAGGAAGGCAACCTGCCCGGATGGAATACCAGCAATAGTTCTTAAGAACTGTGATCCAGAACTATCCCCGATGCTTGGCAGACTCTTTCGTTTATCTTATGCATGGAGGGCATTCCCCAGCTGCCGGAAAACCGTTCGAGTTCAGCCAATCCCAAGGACGGGAACCGATAGCATTACTCTTTATGTTATCTAAGCTGGTGGAAACAGTCATCAATACAGAGTTAATTAAGTATTTAAAGTGGAATGGACTTCCGAATGAACGTCAATACGGATTCCGTGGTAGGCGGTCCACGGGAGACCTTTTGATACTTATAACCGATATATGGACATCTGCGATTGAGCGGCATGGTGAGTCAAGGGCGATTGCATTGGATATCTCCAAGGTTTTTTACCGCGTCTGGCATGGGGCATTGCTGGGCAAACTTCGTTCATATGGACTTTCCCAACAGCTTTCTAACTACACGAAGAGCTTCCCTGAAAATCGATCGATCCGGGTTGTTGTGGACGGCGAGTGTTCGAATCTGTATCCTATTAATTCGGGGGTGCCCCTAGGTTATATTTTGGGTCCAACCTTGTTTTTGCTTCACATAAATGATTTGTTGGAGACAACGGATAACAAAGTGTTCAGTTTTGCGGATGATAGTACCCATGTTTCCTCCTTTTCGAGTGTTCGGCCGATTGGTGCATCTACGTCGCATCAGCTGAGATGTAAACAGATTGACTCTCCGAATCAGGATCTAGATAAGGTCCTGCAGTGGGGAAGGGCCAATCTCGTCGACTTCAATGCCACGAAGACACAATATACAACATTCATCAGTTCCACATCGTATGCTTGTTTCCTCGCTTGTTTATCGAGAGATCCAGCGATGAGTCCATCAACGTCGCACCAGATGATACGTAGTCTCTCTGAATATAGACTGTCTGAATGTAGACTCTCTGAATGTAGACTTTCTGAGTGTAGACTCTCTGAATGTAGACTGTAAGGTCCTGCAATGGGGAAAAGCCTATCTCGTCGACTTCAATACAACGCAGACACAATCTACAACATTCACAAAGAAAAGTGGATCATCGGTTCAACAGCTGATGATGAATGGTCAAGCTCTCGAATCTGGGGAAAGCATAGAATTGCTCACCGTCACGGTCTGTGTGAATGTATCATGGCATAAACCCGTGTTGAACGTCGCCAGGTCCGCCTCTAAAAATGACTTATCTTTTTAGAGCCAAGAAATAATTTACTCTGGTCCAACCTCTTCTCCTGTTTATATCGCAAATTAGACCCGCGCTCGAATATTGCTCTCATGTTCGGAGCTCGGCTCCTTAGCATACCGTCGACCTACTTGAGAGCATACAGAGACGAGCAATCTGCCTGATCGGGGACACTGCCCTGACGTCGGCACTACAGTCGCTATCACATCTAAGGCGCGTACCCGACCTCTGTCTGTTTACAGATATTTTCACGTGTGCTTTTCTTCGGGGATTCCTGATACTGTTTCGCGCAATTCGGTTTATAAGCGTTCCACAGGACAATCCGATGAATCACACCAGTCTGTGGTTCAACTGCGACGGCGCGAACATCCCTGCATCAGAACTCGTTCCGTTACAGAGGGGGGGAACTCTGGAACTCTCTTTTTTTCGTTTTATATCCACATTTATTTAACAAATTTATTACATATTTTACTTAAGACTAAATGTTAATTTCTATTTTACAAATATCATTCTTACATTAACTTACTCGCTCTTCGCAAACACTCTAAATTATACATTATTATTTTTCTTATGCCTTTCGGCGTACAATAACTATTTTTATAACATGTCACAATATTCGATATGTTTTCTTTTTTAAATGTATTCCATTTTTTCTAATTTTTTTTTTTTTTTTTTTTTTTTTTAAATTACATATATATAAAAAATAAAATAATGAAACAAAACGGACAAACATAAACAAGGAATATAAATAAAAAATAAAAAATTAAAATCAAATTAAAAACGAAAATAAAAAAAAAAAAAAAATGACTGAGAATTGGGGATAGGGGGAAGGAAAGCGGTGCGCCTGAGAGGCATGTTATGTTTGGGGACGTGAAGCCCTTTCTTCATCACTGATCCACCACCAGTTGGGATGGGATCGATCTTTTATTTATTTATCTCTTTCACCGATAACCATACTAAAACGCAGGCGATCTGGAAAATTAGAGATATCGTTATCACGGAGAATTCGTTTATCGCTGGTACCACGGAAAGCGTGGTAAATATGTACTCCACGTTTGTCTTAGATAAGTCCATTTTTATCCAAGAAAGAGAACGTTTCTGGGGGAATGAACCCTTTATGGAGAGTACTCTCCATATACATATCATTGGGATAGAATGCTCCCGAAATGAGATCATTTTCACTGCACATTGCCCTTGTTGTGTGACTACGAATGTTTTCTGTCCGAATGTCACTCGAAAGAAAAGCAAATTTAAATTTAATTGGTACCTTGTTACAAGGAATTTTATTTGTTGAAATTCAAAACTGCACTTAATTACAAAAATCACCCTTTAAGGCTTCTTTAAAACAGCACCTCTCAATCTTTTACATTGACTGACTCCTTGGTACATAAACTGGAATAATTCACACCAACTGTACCGTCCTTTAGCATCACTTTAAAAAACCGCAACGATCTTTCAGCTCCCAGCTCAAAAACGTTACCAACAGCACATTGGTTGATTAAC